>OX439129.1:45808646-46190391 GCA_949318235.1 Ecdyonurus torrentis
AAGTGAGCGCCAAACTTCAAATAAATTTAAAATCAGCTGTTAACAACCTCGTTCAAACTACTTTAAGAAGATTTATATAAATATAAATATTAAAGTAGATTATATAGAGATTTCATTTTTTTGGTTTCCTATAAAATGTTATCGTATAAAAACATAAATCTAACCAGATCTCCAGAGAATTTGACTTCTTGTACAATTTTTTTTATATAAAGATATTATTATGTATGAAGTCATGATATATATAAAATGACATTGAAATTTTTATTTTCTCGTTAGATCTGTTAAAATTTATTCATAAGGTTCATTAGATCATTCTATAAGATATAATTTTAATACTTATAGGTATATATTATATTATGTTGAAAATTGATGTATGCATAATAATTTATTATACTTGGTATCATTATCCAATCGTATGCAAATTTAGAACGTTTTTATTAAAGTTACGGTTACATGACGTTTATTATTATTACATGCAGTGCAAAAACTGGACTTTTTGGTATAATCATGAGGATTGAGATAAATATGTATATGGTGTAAGCGCATGACGTCATATTGAATGCGATTCAACGCCATACTGTAGCAATAAATAATATTGCTCATCATGGAGAAAACGTGCTTTTTGGCTATTTTCTTGCGAAAACTAGTTTATTATTATTATTATTCGTCATTATTTTTTTTTTCGCATACTTGAAAACCCTAATTCAACCTGTTAACAGCAGCAATGCTTTTTAAAATATTGCTAAGGTAGAGACAGAGGTAAAAATATTGCATTTTTATTGTGATAGCAATAGTAAACTAGCTCTCTGATTGGCTAATGGCAACCCTCCAACCAATCAGAGAGCTAGTTTACTCGCTGTCACAATAAAAACGAGATATTTTTACCACTGTCTCTACTACCTTACTTTGCAAGTAGTGGCAAAATATGTAATTTTCCCATACCTACCTGTCCATGCTATTTCCATTGCACCTGTCAATAAAACTATCTTGACAGGACTATGGTAAAAGTGTAATACAATAAGGCAAAGAAGAAAAAGAAAGAAAAAAAAACTGTGACCAATACTCACCATGTACAATTATCTTAAATTCAAGGTTACAAACTAGAGAGAGAGAGAGAGAGAGAGAGATAATTTAATATAACTCTATCAAGTTTATATAATATACAAAAATGACTTTAATCTATATGGTGTGAGTTACAATGAGAGGGTATAACGTCTCACTAGTTTTTTTTTTTTTCTCCGTAATGTCAGTTTGCTAACTTGAAGTAATTTTATGTTTTACGATGCAATTAATAAGAAAAATAAGATTATAATAATAAAATAATAATAAATAACATTTACTCTAAAAAATATCCAAGCTAAAAAGCTTGCATAAATAACGTGTTAAGTATTGTATAGAAATTACGTTTATGTTATGACGTCACCGAAATGTTAACGATAAAAAAGGAAATAACGTCAATTATAATAACGTTCACAATTAAATTAATTAACATATAAATTGATATGTAATTTAAATATTATAAGCTGTGTATGTAATGAATATATTTTATAAACTATATGCACATGAGACAATTAGCACTTCTGTGACAATTTTAGATAGAACAACTTTAGTCGATTTTTTATTTTTTATTATTTTTTTTTCTGTTAAATTTTTGTTGAAAGCCTTGCACACAGTTTCACAATGTTTTAAAAAGGTAACGGTTATGACGTCACTATAAGCGTTGACAATTTAACGATAGAAACATAAATGACGTCACAAGCGTTAGGACTGCGTAATAAAACAAACGTCACAGTTGACCGTTGCAAGCCTGTATTCTGTTTATTCAGTTGTGACGTCACTTACGTTTTTTTCAATCGCAGATTTTAACGTTGTCGAGACATCATAACCGTTAATTCTACAATATCTAAATTATTGCCAAAAAAAATATACACTGTCAAGAAAATAAACAAAACGTGACGTTATTTATGACGATAGTAAAAGTTTCATTCAAACTTTTTTTGTTAAAGTTATAAAAAAAGAGTAATAAAATATGTATTTACGTGTAATTAGGCAATTATCTTTGACAAAATGATTTGTAACAATTTATCTCTAAACCATTTTTGGAAGTTTTAAACTAAATTTATAGTTTTGTTTTTTATATAATATTACCATAATATACTATATACATGTGAAAATTTTCTATTTTCTATTTATATACCCTCCTATGTAGTTATATTTTATGATTAAAGTGCGGAAGAAAAAGGGTCATATGAACTTCTTGTTTGTTTTTTTCCCATGAAAATATGAAACTACACTAAAAGTATTAGATGTGTGGTTGAGAAAAACATCTGGGGTGTAAGTTATGCTAATGTAAAACACTACATGTATTCATGCATGCTCCTAGCAAAAACATTATCACTATACACTTAAATATACTCAAAAAACAAAGGTTTACTCTCAATAATGCACAAATGCTTATACGTACGCAATGCTTATATGGTACGTCATAGCAAGAGTGTATGTTCATATACAAACTAGTAGAGGGAGGCTATAGTGTCAATGTAAACAAGATGAATAAAAAGTGATACATGGGTAATACCTAAATATTATGCTCAATTTCACTATAGACCAGTAAAGTTGCTCTCATATTTAAGAGCCGCCATGGTCAGGAATACACAGGCCAGCATAGAAAAAAATGTAATTTTTATTATTTTTGTAACACAAGCAGCTTCAAAATTTAAGGGAGTAGGGTACCGACGTCGGCCATTAGACTCAAACTTTTCTCGTCAAAAAATTCTGAAATTTTGCACAATGATATTTTAGCTTGAGACAATTTCAAGTATATAAAAATTTTGGGGGGTCACCGTGCAAATTAATGTTATATGATTTTTTGAAATATTAAGCCCATAAGGCCCAATGTTATTTTCAGTAATTTTTTTTCTTTTTTTTCGGGACGGTCAAACATGAAATTTTTATCACGCCTAGGTGTAACCCTTAGCTACTCAATGACACCAAATTTAGACCCAAAACACGTCTAGTTTTTGAGATATAAGGTTGGTACCCTACTCCCTTAATCAAAGCCTTATTTCTAGCTCCTAATAAGCTTGAAGAATATGAGAAAAATTCGTTTAGTTGAAATAAACTCTTTTTATGTGAAAAATTAGGAGAAATGATTTTTCCCCATATGCTGGACAATGCATTAGGTACCACAAACATGGCGACAAAGCGCAAGGATGTGCAAGGGGTCTATAGTATACACTGGTAGTGGGTAAGCATATTAAAAGTTTAATTTGTAGCATCAAATTATTTGATAATTTAAAGTTGCTCGCTACATGCATAAGAGTTTTATATAATATAATTATATATATATGAATGCTTAAAATACAGTAATGATTATAAGTTTTTAACCTCTATACCACCTTATTATTTGAGTATATGTACCGGTCGTTTCAATTTATATATTATAGAAACAAGCTTAATTTTACCCTATAGTGTAGTTCAGTAATGACGGTATAAAATTTGATCAATGTTTATTTCAATATGGTATTGAGAACCTAACAAATCTTTGTGCTCATCAGTGTTGTAGAATTTTGGAGAGAACGTCGTGCAAACATCGTTGGATTAAATTCAGACGAGGTTTATGTAGTTTAATTCATTTATAACATTGGTCAGCTGAGAACATTTAATTGACTTTTTATAGAGAAAAGAGGTTCAATTTTACTTTTCTATACGTTTTATCGGTGAGATACGCTAACCAATCACAGGTGACATGAAAGATAAGGTGCTTCTATAATTTCTCAACGTTTTAGTATTAAAAACT
Organism: Ecdyonurus torrentis; assembly: GCA_949318235.1. Taxonomy (NCBI): domain Eukaryota; kingdom Metazoa; phylum Arthropoda; class Insecta; order Ephemeroptera; family Heptageniidae; genus Ecdyonurus; species Ecdyonurus torrentis. Next base: position 45,812,446 of record OX439129.1, read on the forward strand.
TTTTTTTTTTTTTTTTTTTTTTAATTGCTGTACCAAGACTGGAAATTTAAATAAATGATATTATATACTGTAGACACACTTTTAAGTTAATAAAAATTTTAATAAAATTTCATGAACGACAACGCCTTAAAAATCTGTTCTTATAAGAAAACAATACACTCTAATTAAAATCTATTATAAGTCTTTTGAATACATTAAATATGCAAATTAAAAAATATATAGTTTGAAGAAAAAAAGTGAATATAAAATTTTATTTAAAATTAAGAACAATTCTTTTTTTCTATATAATACTACAAAAAAATGGTTTTATCTTGTTTTATTAAAGCACAACAAAAGTTATACAATAGGGTAGAGTTATATCAATGTTGTAGCGCAAAATATGTGTATATCGTTTTTTATCACGAAGCAAAATGTGTATCTCGTTTTTTGTCACGGGAATCAAAATGTGCAACTTGTTTTTTGTGACGGGAAGCAAAACGTATCAATCGTTTCCGAATGTTATGACTAAAGTGCGGAAGAAAAAGGGTCATATGAACTTCTTGTTTGTTTTTTTTCCCCATGAAAATATGAAACTATACACTAAAAGTATTAGATACTGCTAGATTAGGTGCTACCCGTGACAAAAACGAGATACACATTTTGCTTTACGTAAAAAAAGACGAGATACACATATTTTCCACCACAACATCGATATACATACTTCAAGTATATTTTGTAAGTGAACATCGAGTTTAGGCGCCGGCGCTCGTGTGCACACAAAGACAATATTATAGTCATGCAAAGCAAAGCAAAGTATGGCAAAGCAAGTACAGCAAGGGAGGAGGGGGACATGAGCTAACTAATTGTAGCCAGGGGTAGCGAGATATCAAGCATACTATAGAGTCACCACTTACACCCACTCTGTGCCCATCTTGTAGGAGGGAGGGAGGGAGAGAGACACAACAGTGCCCTAGAGTAATTTCAAATTATATCCAGACTTTTTTTCTTTCCACAATTGTATTTTCTCTCTCTCTCTCTCTCTCTCTCTCTCTCTCTCTCTCTCTCTCTCTCTCTCTCTCTCTCTCTCTCTCTCTCTCTCTCTCTCTTTTTCTTTCTATACAGTGAATTCTTATTAGATCCTCATTTATGTAAATTAGTTTTTCTTTACTTTATGCATTTTTTTTTTCTTTTTACAGCAGACTTTTTTAATGATCAAACATGATTAAAGATTGTTCTTAGACAGCAAAACAAATCTTTAAATTTCTTATATTTAAAAGTCAATATAGTATAACACTACCTGTAATAAAAAGAAATTAGAATCGACCATCAAATAAATGTTAAAATTAACAATAAATGTAATTTCTTACAAAGTTACAATTTTCAAAAATCGCGTTTCTAATTTTGTATGGTAAAAAAAAAAGTTTCTGCGATTTACATAACTTTAATTCAGTTATGCGCAAGCGCAAGTATGTAAACCTCATTTTCAGACTCAATATTACAAATATACAATAATAATACCAAAATATAAAAATATAGAATTTCTACTACACCAGCAAATTTTGTGATTGTAAAATTTCAAAAACAAGCACAAAAAAAAAATGTGAATATAAAAAAAAATCAACAATTTGCAGTTTTGATGGAAGAAAAAGTAAAAAATGCGTATTTTATTTAATTAATACTATTATATATTGAAGTAAATATTGAAAACTATCAAAATAAGAGTAGGCTAGGTATATTTGATGCATACGATATAAAATCAATACAAATGTTATTGAATATTGAAATCAGGAAATATTTTTTAATATTGCATTTGTATTGATCAAAGAAAAGTGCTGAATTTTATAAAAAATACACAAAGGAATGATAAGAGTGTGTTTGTATAATATGAGAGAGAGAGAGAGAGAGAGAGAGAGAGAGAGAGAGAGAGAGAGAGAGAGAGAGAGAGAGAGAGAGAGAGAGAGAGAGAGAGAGAGAGAGAGAGAGAGAGAGAGAGAGTAAAGCGAAGAGCGAAAACATTGTGTAAAACGTGTCAAATATATATTGAACATATGGATATGAGTGCCGCATATATGTATATATGTATGGTAGAAAGTATAAAAAAGTAAAGGGGTTTGTAGCCTTACAAATGCAAAGTCGGCAGTCTACCAGCACCCTTATAAAATCACGTGGCAAAAACTCATATAACGTACTTTTATTTAAATATATATCTATAAAAATAATAATAATAAAAAAGGTAAAAGAACATTATTATCATCTCGCGTTTTACATATGGGGAGAGTTATGTATATGTATGACTCATGCATTTTATAGTACAAAGTGAAGAGTATTGTAAGATATTATAGTATAGATTAAAGTACATACAGTATGTAAAGTACTTGTAAAACCTGAATAGTAAAATGTGGATTTTTTTTTCCTATTTTACAGATATTTCTTTAGTATCTAAATTAAATGCAAATTAAAATTTTAAAAAAAGAAAAAAAAAACTCGAAGGCGTCAGCGTAACAATGTGAATTAGTCACCTTAATTTGGCAAACACTTCCTTGCTATGGCATTGACGAATATAATTTTGTATAATTTATTAATTTTGTTTTTTCTTCATTTTCATGGACTAAAGTAATTGCACAATAATTATGCTAAGTCGATGTCAGCAATTTTTATCGATTACAACTTATATTTAATCTTCTAATAATTTGTGTTACACATAAACAACATAAATATTTATGCAGCAAAAGTTGTGCTGTAAGATATTAACGTAGAATACCAAAATAATAATACCAATAAATATATAATTATTTAAATAAAGTATCGTACTTTAATAATGTGCAATAATAACGTATGAAAAAAAAAAATACAAAGAAAGAAATTCTATAAATTTAAATAGGTAAAGTTTAACATGATTACTATAATGTATTGATATTAATGGTACACTACACTAATACCTAATATAGGTAAACCAATAAAGGTGTGTCTCACCTAAATAAGATAACATTTCACCTGCATTATAGGTAATATTGTGTAGTATATCCATGCTAATTTACCTATTGCAATCAACAAGATTTATATACCTGTCATTAATTAGTAATTTTTTTTCCAGTGTAAATAACATGTAAAAATAATAATCGGTAACGCAATATTGTAACTCCATAATTTTAAAAGTATAAATTATCTGCATCGTATTTAATTTTCTTGAACCCTCTAAAAAATATAAAATTAATTAAAAATATGTCAACTTCATATTTTATTAAATTCTATTGTCGCTTTTGAAATTTTCAACTCCCTTAAAATGTTGTAAGAAAACGTTTTACATGCCACACACGTGCAAACTTAACCATTTATTTACAAACTCATATAAATACTAAATCATAGTTTACATAATAAAAACATAATTCAAAATACATACATTGTCTCACAAAAGAGAAACCTATACCCAAAGACATAACTTTTTTTTTTTTTTTTTTTTTTTTGTTCTTTTTTGTTTGCTAAAATACTTTTTACTATTTGGCAACTTTCCTATTCCAACAGTTCTAAAAGTAACATACGAAAACAGTTGACTTTTTTTGTCATCATTGAAACTCTTCAACAATAAGAGCAAAAAGCAAGAAAGAAAAACTTTTTTTATTATTATTCCTTTAAAACAATAAAAAAAAAAGACATTACAAAATAAAAAAGAATTGATTTTCAAAAAGTGTTATTTAATATAAAAAGGATATTTTCACCTGCGGTTGTAAAAAGCATGGTAAATACAGTACAAAAAAATTATAAAGTTTCAATGCATATAATATATTATAGTATGCGATTACTTTGTATAAGAAAAAATCAATATAATACAAATTGACATCTAACAGTAGTTTGATCTGTAATAGTACATAATATCCAAACGTTATATAATATCTATCTATCACTTTCATTGAAGATAAGAGTGGGATCTTTCATTATTTACATAAAATATACTTGAGCAGGAAGAAATTCAAATACATATATAAACGTGATATTTGTATATTATTTCTCAAGTACATACGTATACAGTGTTTGATGTATATCTTTGACAATCAAATTTCCTTAGGGACACACAAGAAAACGTACATACATCTCTTCGTCACTCGAAATTCAAGTATATTAATCTTTAAGAGAGTAAGAGAGAGAGAGAGAGAGAGAGAGAGAGAGAGAGAGAGAGAGAGAGAGAGAGAGAGAGAGAGAGAGAGAATGCACCGCGGGGGTTCCATCAACTTATAAACCACTTTTTTTTTCTTTTCTTTGCATTTCTATAATTTATAGATCTACACTTACTTTTTTTCATTCACTTATTATATACTTTTAATACTTCTCATATATATATTTATTTCTCTCCATAAATCATATATGAAACAAACGCCTACTTATGATCTTATATGATACATAAAGAGTTAAAATGCTAAATACATTATTATTTAAATATAAAAAATATACCAGCTGTTTATCACCCCCCCCCCCATCCTCTCTCTTTATATACCCCTCCTGTTTGACCAGTATATCACACCCCTTTTTATATATTAAAATACTTCAACCCTTTGTGTACCTCTCTCTCTCTCTCTCGCTCTCTATTAATTCTTACATACTTCCTGCCGTCACTTCACACGCATGCAAAAATTAATAAATGAACTCAAATTGTAATCGCCGCATAACGACAGCAAAATATTTACGTAATGTATATGAGTTTGAGCGTCAATAAAAATGTGCGCTTGCAAAAATAACTGATATACACGTAAAAAAAAAAAAAAAAAAAATCGATACAATAAAGTGTAATTAATATAAAAGTGTTTTTAAATTTGACCTATATAACATAGTTTCAATATTATATTAAATATTAATGCTTTATATACATTAGAGGGACTGGTGGGAAAATTTTGTTAGCTCATCATAAGTTTAATATCATATAAACCTTATGGTTTGAACTTATAAAGTGCTGGTTTTCTTTTTTACTTTTAAATATTTTTTTTTATAAACTCAAAGTAGAAAATGATAAGTTTTTATGTCATTTTGAGACGAAGAAAAATATTGTGTAGTGGACGTTTTAGAAATTTGTCAAAGTAAAAGTAACTCAAACAGACTAGACGTGCCGTGTGTGAGCTCCGCATTTTGCAAGTAAAAAGGTGAGAACCAAGCTGAGTGTGTTTTGCAGTGAGACTGGAGGTAGAATATAATATTTAACTGTTATTTTGCTATTAGGTTGTTTTTTACACTCAATTGTTGATTTGTGTAGTATTTGTTATACACCCCCAAAATGGGGAGTGTAAGAACAAACACCCTTGAAGTAGACTTTTCAGTAATGAGAAGAGAAAGACCACCAATTGCAGTTATCCATATATGGTTAAAGAATAATATTGACATTAAAGCAGAAGAGTTGGAAGGACTACAAGTAGATAATGATAATGTAATAATTTACCTAAAATTCAAAAACAAAGAAATATTTGAAGAGTATGCAGCTAAAATTGTAGGAACGCATAGTTTCACTGACAACAAAAACAAAATTTGGAAGGTGGTTATTAGAGAAGTTGTAGAATGTACGTATGTACGAGTAATGGACCTTCCTTTTGAGATTGACATCAAAGAAGTGGGAAAAGAACTTGAACAATATGGTGAAATCATCTCAGCTCAGTATGAGAAATGGGGGTTTGGATATGCACTGGCTGTGAAAAGTGGCGTGTTAGGTTTCAAAATGATACTTGGCAAGCCAATACCATCTTTTCTTACATTATGTATAGACATTGCAGAACCAGAGACAGAAGGGCCAGAATTCAATAGCTATACCGCAAAAATCGTATATGCTGGACAAACACGTACATGCAAGAAATGTAAAGATAGTGACCACTTTGCTAGAAACTGCCCACGAAAAAATGCAGCAAGATACAAGACCAACTCATACTGGGCACGAGGTGTACGTCAACAAGATGAAGAGAGAGAAAAGGCAGAGCAGAGTACAACAGCTGAACGACCCGGGCTTACCCAAGGTCAGTTCCCTCCGCTACCTACTCACCCACCTAAAGAAACAGCAGAAGAAAATATACCAAGAAAAGAAAAAGGAGAAAATGATATTGAAATGGTAGAAATTGAAAAAGATGTGACAGAATCTCAATCATCACCAACTATAATAGAAAATACACAAGAAAATAAGAATAATGACCAAAGTGGGAAAGCAACTGATCCTATAAAAAAATCTACAGCTAAAATGGAACAAGAAAAAAAAAGACCACGCTTGGAAGATGAAACAAACCAAAATGAAAACTTTCAATCCATCACAAAAACTATTCAGAATGCAAGGAAAGAAAGTGAAAATAAAAGTATAACAACACGTAGCAGTAGCACAACAAGACAACAGACAAGACAGTCCAGTGAAGGAATTCGCTCGCGAAACTCGTCAGTCAGTAGCGTTGATAGCGACACGGGAAAGATCAAGAAAAATAAACCAAAAACCTAATATGAAAGAGAGAGAGAGAGAGGGATGTAAGAATCACAGTAAAATAGAAATATAAATTATCAAATAAGAAATTTAAAAAAAATTTAAAAAAAAAAAAAAAAAAAAAAAAGTATGTGTGTATATATGTATATATATATGTATATATAATAAAAAAAAAAAAAAAAAAAAAAAAAAAAGATTTATATGTATTTATTGATATATATACATTTTTCTGCTTCATCTATAAATCTAAATAATAATATAGGAAAAAAAAAGTATATACAAAAGACTATATGTTGCATGTATGTGTATGGTATTTGTTATTCGTCATGTTTTCAGCGCCTTACTTGCAGGGTTTTACTGATGGAATGTTTGCATCAAAAAAAGTAGTAAGTTGGAGTCTATATAAACATGTTTTATAGAAACGTCTTTGAGAAAAATAAAATGTATTCAGGTAATATTTTTTTATCTTGGTATATGTATAAAAAATAAATATAATAATAAAAAAAAAGTAATTAATAAACAAATTTTTTTTTGTTAGACTTTGACATTTTCTTTTCAAATCAGTTTTTTTTTGTCTCTGTTTTGTGAAATACAATATATATTTAAAAAATAATAACAATAATAATATATATAAAAAAAGATGTCAACTTGTAACATAAAAATATCAACTTTAAACCTAAATAGAATAAAAAAAACAAATAAAGTAAAAATATTGCAAAACTGGCTTAATTTAGTAAAACCACATATATTTTGTGTACAAGAAATAGCAACACATGAATGTTCAGCTTGGTTCTCCCAGTACAATTACTCTATAAATTTAGGTACAAATGGAGTTGGAGTAGCAGTATTTTGGAATAAGTCTGTAAACGTAATTGTTGTAGAAAATATTGTTAATGGCAGAGGTATATCTTTTAAGGTAGGACATACCCTATTTTTAAATTTATACGCACCCTCTGGTAGCAAAAATCGTAAAGAAAGAGAAGTGTTCTTTAAAGAAACTATAGCACCACTTTTTAATACTCAATATAACAATGTAATAATAATTGGAGATTTTAATTGTGTGATTCAAAAATTGGATCAAAAGCCAGGTTATAATAAATCACAGGCACTGGAAAAATTAGTAAATGGGCTAAAATTAAAAGATTCATATAGAATAAAATGTCCCAATGGCATATTTTATACCTTTCAAGCTAAAAACTTTTGCTCAAGATTAGATAGAATCTATATATCAAAAGAAATAGAGATTGATACATACTCCTTTGATCCGATTGCGATATCAGATCATATAGGATATTCGATATTGCTAAAAAATTTTAATTGTTCTCTTGAAATTAATAAAAGTGTTAAAATTTGGAAACTAAATACAAATATTTTATTAAAAGATGAAATAATCCAAAAAATATATGTTATTTGTGAAACTTTAATAAAAGAAAAATTTAAATTTAAAAATTATACTGATTGGTGGGTGAAAAAGGTAAAACCAACCTTAACTAAAGCACTTAAAATAGAGAGTACAAGTATTTGTAATTGGAACAAATCCACTTCTGGTTATTATAATCAGGTCCTTGGAGAGTTAATAATTGAGTATAATAAAAATAGAGATGTAAAATTTTTAAACGAAATAAAAGAAGTAAAAAATGAAATTATTAAAATTCAAGAGAATGCGTTAGACTCAATTAAAATACAATGTAAAATTGATTCTAATATTACGGCAGAAAAAATAGGAATATGGCATGTTATGAATCAGCAAAAATATTTGCAAGCCAAAAAAATAACTGAATTAAAAATCAACAATTTACCGACAATTAAAAATACAGAAGGTATTAAACAAGAATTTTATAAACATTTTAAACTAAAGTTTTCTGATGGAAACAAATCAGAATCTCCCTTTGATTCTTTGGAATTTATAAAAGAAAATAAATTAAATTTTCCGGATGAAATAAAAGAAGTATTATTAAATCTCGGTAAACCGTTAACCCAAAATGAAATATTTCATGCCATAGAACAAATAAAAATTAATAAGTCTCCAGGAATGGATGGTCTGCCAATTGAATTGTATAAAATTATCTGGAGTAAATTAAATAACGAAATGGTCTGTCTATACAATGAAATAATGCAGAATGGTTTTGACGAAGAGCAAGTTTTAGGACTTATTAAATTAATACCAAAATGTAGTAACCCTAAATATATTACTGATGTGCGTCCTATAACGCTACTCAATACAGATTATAAAATTTATGCGATTTGTTTGGCTCTTCGCCTAAAACCATTATTAAAATATGTTATTGACTCTTCACAAACCTGTGCTGTACCAGGGAGAAGAATCTCAGATGCATTACATAATATATTATTAACAATACAAAATGTTGTTGAAAATAAAGATGATTATGCAATAGCAGCAATAGACTTTAAAGGGGCTTTTGACAGTGTAAACTTAAATTTTCTTTGGTCTCTAATGGACGAATATAATTTTGATAAAAGATTCATTAAAGCAATAAAATATATGTATGCTAATGCAGAATCATTAATATGTGTTAATGGAGAATTAACAGATAAATTTAAAATTGAAAGATCGGTGAGACAAGGCTGTCCGCTATCTATGACACTTTTTTGTATGGTTTTACAACCACTGCTAACATTTTTACACAGGAATCTTAAAGGTGTACAAATAAAATTAAATACAGTTTTTACATTAGCGGCATATGCAGACGATGTAACAGCAGTAATTACTGGTAAAGAAGACATTCAAACGCTTGAAAAAGGTTTAAATGTTTTTGAAAAGTGTGCAGGTATTGAAACTAATAAAAACAAATGTGAAATTCTAATATTAGGTAAAACTAGTTCCAACTTATCATGTAATTGGCTAGTTGAGAAGCAACAACTAAAAATATTAGGACTTATCATATGTAAAAGCATAGTTCAAACAATGACTAAATCATGGAACATTGTAACGACCAAAATATCAAATATATTATTTGAAAACAAGTGGAGAAACATATCTTTGTTGGAAAAAGTAGATTTTATACACGCATATGCTCTTTCAAAAATATGGCATGTAGCCAGCGTTATTCCTCTGACAAATGCAGCAGAAAAAAAAATCAACAAAAATGTAAACTATTTTTTATGGTACGGAGAAACGTTTAAAATTGCAAGAGAAAAGTGCTACCATCAATTAAAAAATGGTGGAATAAATTTGGTACACACCCGTGTAAAAAGTGATGCCATGATATTGGTATCGGCGTTAAGAGCGTTGCAAAATGAAGGATCATCAGTAATGGGAGAGATGCTCCAACACTACATAGCAATACACGGTAGAACGCTACCATATAATAAAAATGTAGCAAACAGAAATAAAATAATAGAACATATATTAGGACTTATCTTATACAACAGTGAAGTTAACGAAGAAGAAAAAATAAAAGCAAGAACAATGTACAAAATACTGATGGAAAACTTAGGATATGGAATCGACGCACCATGCAAAGAACCAACTTCAATATTTGATAGAGAAATAAATGTAAATTGGAAAGAGGTATACAACTGCATTGATTCAAAGTTTTTAGATAAGAATGTAAAATCAACATGGATAAAAGTTGCCCATAATCTGATTGATACGGAAATAAGAAAAAAGAAAATAGGCATATCAAGAACCGATCAGTGTAAAATCTGCTTACAAACAGATACTCTAATACACAGATTAACATCATGTAAAAATACCAAAGAAATTTTTGATTGGGTTAAGTATAAAACTAATATCATTTTAAAGAATAATTATACAATTGAACCATGGCACTTGATATACTGTGATCTCCATGAACTTAGGCCGCCGGAAGTGCATAATTCAATGGTGTGGTTGCTAGGCAATACTGTAAATTGTCTTATGGGTGAGACCAAAAATTATTCACTAGAAACTTTTAAACATTTTATTACACAAAAATGGAAGTATAATAGAAATAAAAAGAAAATATTCGGTTATTTGAAGGAACATCTAAATGTAATATTAGAATGATGTAATAAAAAAAAGGGGGGTCGGTTTTATATTACGCAGGCAAGTCCTGCAATGAGACCGACTCCTTAAATTGAAAGCTTTGCTGAATGCGCAAATTAATAAACTAAATATACAAAATACCAAAATATGTAAAAATATATGTATGTGTATATGCATATATAGGTCTGTGTATAGGTAGCGATTTTAGTAAAATATTCAGAGTAAGAATACATAGGTATTGTCCTTTGTTTTTCTTTTTTTTATTAATATGTTTAACAGTGATTGAAATTTAAAAATAAGAATAATAAATGCGTTTGTAAGAAGAGTCAGTTTTGTGTAGCCAGGCAAGACCTGCAATCGGGCTGACTTTTCAAAAAGAGTATATATTATATAACAAGTATTTTTAATTAATATATAGGCCTATATGTGTATGTATCAACAACAACAACAAACAAAAAAAAAAAAAAAAAAAAAAAAAAAAAAGGAGACGGACCAGGGCAATGTAAATATATATGTAGGTATATGCATGTGGTCATGCATATAGTTTCATATGTACATTAAAACTAGTGAATATTGTTGAACTATTGTAATGGATGTCCGTTACTGAATGCGGCGTGCGTGGGGCCTCATTCGTTTAAAAAAAAAAAAAAAAAAAAAAAAAAAAAAAAAAAAAAAAAAAAAAAAAAAAAAAAAAAAAAAAGCACCCTTATAAAATCACGTGGCAAAAACTCATATAACGTACTTTTATTTAAATATATATCTATAAAAATAATAATAATAAAAAAGGTAAAAGAACATTATTATCATCTCGCGTTTTACATATGGGGAGAGTTATGTATATGTATGACTCATGCATTTTATAGTACAAAGTGAAGAGTATTGTAAGATATTATAGTATAGATTAAAGTACATACAGTATGTAAAGTACTTGTAAAACCTGAATAGTAAAATGTGGATTTTTTTTTCCTATTTTACAGATATTTCTTTAGTATCTAAATTAAATGCAAATTAAAATTTTAAAAAAAGAAAAAAAAAACTCGAAGGCGTCAGCGTAACAATGTGAATTAGTCACCTTAATTTGGCAAACACTTCCTTGCTATGGCATTGACGAATATAATTTTGTATAATTTATTAATTTTGTTTTTTCTTCATTTTCATGGACTAAAGTAATTGCACAATAATTATGCTAAGTCGATGTCAGCAATTTTTATCGATTACAACTTATATTTAATCTTCTAATAATTTGTGTTACACATAAACAACATAAATATTTATGCAGCAAAAGTTGTGCTGTAAGATATTAACGTAGAATACCAAAATAATAATACCAATAAATATATAATTATTTAAATAAAGTATCGTACTTTAATAATGTGCAATAATAACGTATGAAAAAAAAAAATACAAAGAAAGAAATTCTATAAATTTAAATAGGTAAAGTTTAACATGATTACTATAATGTATTGATATTAATGGTACACTACACTAATACCTAATATAGGTAAACCAATAAAGGTGTGTCTCACCTAAATAAGATAACATTTCACCTGCATTATAGGTAATATTGTGTAGTATATCCATGCTAATTTACCTATTGCAATCAACAAGATTTATATACCTGTCATTAATTAGTAATTTTTTTTCCAGTGTAAATAACATGTAAAAATAATAATCGGTAACGCAATATTGTAACTCCATAATTTTAAAAGTATAAATTATCTGCATCGTATTTAATTTTCTTGAACCCTCTAAAAAATATAAAATTAATTAAAAATATGTCAACTTCATATTTTATTAAATTCTATTGTCGCTTTTGAAATTTTCAACTCCCTTAAAATGTTGTAAGAAAACGTTTTACATGCCACACACGTGCAAACTTAACCATTTATTTACAAACTCATATAAATACTAAATCATAGTTTACATAATAAAAACATAATTCAAAATACATACATTGTCTCACAAAAGAGAAACCTATACCCAAAGACATAACTTTTTTTTTTTTTTTTTTTTTTTTTGTTCTTTTTTGTTTGCTAAAATACTTTTTACTATTTGGCAACTTTCCTATTCCAACAGTTCTAAAAGTAACATACGAAAACAGTTGACTTTTTTTGTCATCATTGAAACTCTTCAACAATAAGAGCAAAAAGCAAGAAAGAAAAACTTTTTTTATTATTATTCCTTTAAAACAATAAAAAAAAAAGACATTACAAAATAAAAAAGAATTGATTTTCAAAAAGTGTTATTTAATATAAAAAGGATATTTTCACCTGCGGTTGTAAAAAGCATGGTAAATACAGTACAAAAAAATTATAAAGTTTCAATGCATATAATATATTATAGTATGCGATTACTTTGTATAAGAAAAAATCAATATAATACAAATTGACATCTAACAGTAGTTTGATCTGTAATAGTACATAATATCCAAACGTTATATAATATCTATCTATCACTTTCATTGAAGATAAGAGTGGGATCTTTCATTATTTACATAAAATATACTTGAGCAGGAAGAAATTCAAATACATATATAAACGTGATATTTGTATATTATTTCTCAAGTACATACGTATACAGTGTTTGATGTATATCTTTGACAATCAAATTTCCTTAGGGACACACAAGAAAACGTACATACATCTCTTCGTCACTCGAAATTCAAGTATATTAATCTTTAAGAGAGTAAGAGAGAGAGAGAGAGAGAGAGAGAGAGAGAGAGAGAGAGAGAGAGAGAGAGAGAGAGAGAGAGAGAGAGAGAGAGAGAGAATGCACCGCGGGGGTTCCATCAACTTATAAACCACTTTTTTTTTCTTTTCTTTGCATTTCTATAATTTATAGATCTACACTTACTTTTTTTCATTCACTTATTATATACTTTTAATACTTCTCATATATATATTTATTTCTCTCCATAAATCATATATGAAACAAACGCCTACTTATGATCTTATATGATACATAAAGAGTTAAAATGCTAAATACATTATTATTTAAATATAAAAAATATACCAGCTGTTTATCACCCCCCCCCCCCCCATCCTCTCTCTTTATATACCCCTCCTGTTTGACCAGTATATCACACCCCTTTTTATATATTAAAATACTTCAACCCTTTGTGTACCTCTCTCTCTCTCTCTCGCTCTCTATTAATTCTTACATACTTCCTGCCGTCACTTCACACGCATGCAAAAATTAATAAATGAACTCAAATTGTAATCGCCGCATAACGACAGCAAAATATTTACGTAATGTATATGAGTTTGAGCGTCAATAAAAATGTGCGCTTGCAAAAATAACTGATATACACGTAAAAAAAAAAAAAAAAAAAATCGATACAATAAAGTGTAATTAATATAAAAGTGTTTTTAAATTTGACCTATATAACATAGTTTCAATATTATATTAAATATTAATGCTTTATATACATTAGAGGGACTGGTGGGAAAATTTTGTTAGCTCATCATAAGTTTAATATCATATAAACCTTATGGTTTGAACTTATAAAGTGCTGGTTTTCTTTTTTACTTTTAAATATTTTTTTTTATAAACTCAAAGTAGAAAATGATAAGTTTTTATGTCATTTTGAGACGAAGAAAAATATTGTGTAGTGGACGTTTTAGAAATTTGTCAAAGTAAAAGTAACATTTACAGAGAAACAAAGTTATGTAACTTTGATATTTTTTTCCTGTTTATTAACCCCTAAAGAAAATTAACTTTTTTTTTTCTTTTTTGACCCATTAAAATAGTTTCAATATTTTATAAGATTTTCATCCTTAACTGTAAATTCATTCAATGTCATTTTAAAGATTATTTTGTTAGATACCCAAATTTTGAAGCCTAAAATTGAGATAACCCATAATTATTATTATTTAACATTAAATTTACACGTTTTTCTTTTTTCTAACGGACCATATAGGAAAAAACGAATTACTTCAGTTGACGATAATTAATTTTATGAGTTGATAGACATTACTGAATTTTCTCCATCACATGAGAACTTGAAGTAGACAACGTTTATGATAAAACTGTATCATATTCTTAATGTTATCATATGAAAAACGAATTTGTTCACTCGTATAAGTATAAATATGGCAAAAATAAAAACATTGTTTTCATAAACGTAAACCCTGTTTTCTTGCTACAAAAAAATGCGATGAGATTGTCATTTTAGTAGCAGAAGACAGGGTTTATACAAATCAGCATTTCAACTTTCAATGAAAAAACCTTAAACGATGGAAGCCATATAAAAATATTGCCAGTAAAAAATGAAAATATCATCTTATATAAGATAATGAACCTTGAAATAGGAAAAACTTCAATGACAGAAAATCAATAGATATAGTAATGCACAAGTTTTGTTACAAAATCCTATAACTTTTTATATATATATATATATATATATATATATATATATATATATATATATATATATATATATATATATATATATATTTGACATTTCTATAAGTAGAGTAGAAGAACTCTATTTACTCTGGCTCTAAGATCTTTGACATAAAATAGGGTGAGTTTTGACATCCCCTATATATACTCTGAAGTATTAGGTCACTCTTATTATATATATATATACACACAACATAGATATTTTCTTCCTTCTAAAACAAAACAATAAAGTGAAAAGAGACAAAAAGGGGATGACTTTTTTTTATAAAGTTCTCTAACCTTTTGTTTTTTATAAACTGTATACCGCAAAGTAAATAGGTTTTCTAATTGCTAGGTTTCTTATACACCAAATCCATATCAATTGTATAAAGGTTAAATTACATAGGGATTGCAACATGAAATAATAACACGTGTGTAAATGTAGCTATAGAAAAAATTGTAACATGAAACACTATAAGGGTGTTTTCATATATTCCGATTTTCAACAAAACTCAGCTATATAATTAAATGAGCCAAATTTGGTTATGCAAAAAAATCTTGATAAATAAAAAATATTAAATTTTGTGTATGGCAATAATAACGCTAAAACTAAAATCGTATCACTTTAGTTTTTATTTTATTTATTTTTATCGTTATTTTCCAGTTTTAAATCAAATAAAAATGTTTATTTGATTTCAGCGTCTTTTTATGTTAATATGGCGGAAAACTGCTAACAAGTAAGTAAATATTGATTGATTGATTTTTTTTGGTTGGTTAGCTATTTATTTAACTCTCTAGCACACATGAGCTGGGGCTTTTTGACCTTTTGCCATCTCTAAATGTATTTCTTTAAGGGGACTTTCTTATATAAAACAGCAAAATGTGATACCAATATCTTTGCAAAATATACCTACAACTCGTCGTGTAAACTATTATATTTCAACATAACATAAAAGGAAAAAATAATTATTGCCCAGCAACAGAAGTATTCAAGCTGTTATTATGCACAAAGAACATTTTAGTGTGAGTATTATTATAATTATTATATTTACATTGTTTTTTTGAAAATGCACGTTTAGTTTAGCATTTAAAAACATAAAAACTCTTCAAGGTGCATTTAAATGCATCTTTTACATCTAAAATATTTAAAACTCGACACTTTTTATATACGGAAACACATAAAATATTAAATTTTGAAAAAACTTTTTTTTTTAAGGATTTGCATATTATTATTATTAAGAAACAAAAAAAGTAATAACATTAAACGAAATACCTTCTCAAGCCCCTTGTTTTCCTCTCTTTATCTCTCTTTCTCCCAAGCACTTTTATTTATAATTTATTTTAAAAGGGGATAAAAAATAAAGTATATTAAAAGTTATGAAATCTTAATTTGTTTACAGAAAACTTTTTAAGTTAATCTTTCTCAAGAAAAGTTTTTTTTTTTTTTAAGTTGTT
Organism: Ecdyonurus torrentis; assembly: GCA_949318235.1. Lineage (NCBI taxonomy): Eukaryota > Metazoa > Arthropoda > Insecta > Ephemeroptera > Heptageniidae > Ecdyonurus > Ecdyonurus torrentis. The sequence goes on from OX439129.1 coordinate 45,828,687, forward strand.
CTTATTTTGATGTAACGAAGTAATTAAATCTAGTAAATTGTTAATCACAGTTAGATATTCAAATTATTGCAGTTAGAAAGCTTGTATCTCTGCATAATATTCAAAAGTTGGTCCCTTACTTTTGTGATGTCATTGATGTTATTCGAGAGTCAATAATATTACCAACTATACATATGATCAAAAGAGGAAGAAAAAAAAAAAGGAAGAAAAAAAAACTCGCTACAGGGATAGGGGCGGGGGGGGGGGGGGGGGGGGGTAAAAAATATCAACTTGCGACATTTTTTTTTTTTCATAAGTAATTCAAAATTGTGCATGATGGCTTATAAAACTTTTACATTAAAGGCGTAGAACACCTTGAACAAAAAAACTTGCCTAATATCCTAACATACCTAAATATCATCTTTAATTTGGCCGGAGTCATTGATTTCTAATTTATTTTTCATTCACAATATGTCAGTTGCGGGTTTATTACGTCACAGCTCGCCTGTTTCCGCGCGCGTGGACCAGGCGAGTGTGACGTAGTAAACCCGCAACTGACATTTTGTGAATGGAAAATAAATTAGAAATCAATGACTCCGGCCAAATTTAAGATGATATTTAGGTATGTTAGGATATTAGGCAAGTTTTTTGTTCAAGGTGCTCTACATACGCCTTTAACAAAATATATATACGTAATAATTATGCTGGCTCATTTTCAGCACAATTTGTTCCATATACAGCATAATTTATATAGTATTCTTCATTTATGTTATACTGTTACAAAACATAAATATTATGTTGTACACCATAAATATTTATATACTGTTCTAATTCAGCATCATTTACGCTACGTGATTTATTCTTTCCGTGTACTTATATTTGTATTGTTATTTTAAACTTAGGTTTAAGCATCATCATATAAAAAAATTTGAAAAATCATAAACTTTTTTTAACTTTTTTTCCCCTTAATAAACATCAACACACAGTAATTAAAATGTAAACAATATAAATTATTTTAAATTTGTAACTCGAGTTATATTTTTGTTTCATTAACATACAGTAATTAATGACATTTCAGTCACCCAGAAGTTTTGCAAGTGCAATTACAGAAGAAATATTTTAATTGTGTCAAAATTTACCTTTTTTAATTGCTATATGGTAAATAAAAGAAATCCAGCTTATGTAGATTTGTATTTACGTTTGCGTCATGTTCCTTTTTTGTTTTTAATATATACATACATAAATATATTTCTTTAATTAGTGCTTATAACTTTTAAGCGTGTAATTGGCAATCAATTTTTAATTGGTAAATATATTTTGAGGCAACTTTTTATTTATATTAATTGGAAGAAGGGGATGTAAAAAAAAAAAAAAAAAAAAACTGAACAGTAATATTTCAACATAATAGTAATCCAGGTAAAGCACAAAACGTTCACTGTATTTCTATAATTTGGGACCTTCTATAAAGGAGGTCTGGATACGCTAGATACTGCACGGAAAGAATAAATTACGTAATTTATGCTTATGTCATTATAGCATAAATGATGGTAATTTAAAAAAACATAAATAATTATGCTGTATTATATATATGATATTTACCATAATTATTATGCACTATATAGCATAATATAGATTATGCTGTATTGAACAAATGTTGCTGAAAATGAATTAGCATAATTATTGCGTATTTATTTTTGTCCGTGTATACGAGTTATAAAATAAAAATACTTAATTTGTGAAACTGTACACAAATATTTTATAAAATTTAATATTTCTATAAGCAGACTTACAAAAAGCAAACTTTGCTGTATCATTTAAAAAAAAAAAAGAGGTGAGTTTCAAGAACAAATAATAATATAGAGGTCAAGACCGCGAAACACAAAGCCTTTTAACTGAACTTACGTTAGAAGACAATAACAAAGCTTTTGATTTATTTCTCTCTCTCTCTCTCCCTCTCTTTCATGTGCATTGATTTAGTTTTAGTCTAGCATTGAAATTGCTTCAATAAAAAAAAAGTATTTAATGCACGAATACTTGAAATACTTTATTGATTTAAAATAATAATGTTATTTTAAAATACTAAAAACAATTGTTTAAGAGCTTTTATTTGCAGTGACCTATATAAAGTTTTTTTTTTTTTTTTTTTTTTTTTTTTTTTTTAATATAAAAATCATGTAAAAAATAAATAAAAATTGTCTCCAATAAGTTTTAAGTTATGTTTTGGCTTTTCTCCCAGAAAACTTTTGTTATGTTAGCGTAGCAGTATTATATGTCAAACTTTTTTTTATTATCATTATTTTTTGTTATATAAATGAAATGTTTGAAAAAAAACTTTAAAAGTAAAAAAATATGGTATATAAAGATTTTTTTTTCTGGTCTGCTTAATTTAAAACTATATACGTAAGTGTCATCATAAATTTTGTCTAATTACATTTAAATTAAATTTTATTCATTACTTACGAAGATGAATTTTTTAACTGTAAAAAATGGCAGCTGTTTTTTATTTCTTATACACGGAAAAATCTGTTTTAAATAAGTTTTTAAGAAAAAAATTGCGTGTCATTTTGAAAGAATGATTTTTTTTTCTATATATACAAATTTACATCTCTTGAAAAACTAAAAAAGACAAAAAAAAAAAAAAAAAAAAAAAAAAAAAAAAAAAAGTTTGTTTCGTGTGAAATAGAAGCTATTTAGTTATTCCATAGTAATTAATAACACAAGCCTTGAAACTATAAAATTTTCTACTACCTACTACAGCTCGTAAAATATATCAACACGTTTTATAGCATTAAGAGATGAATTTAAATTTTAAGTAATTTTTTTTTTTCGTTTTTTTAAGAAATTAAAAATATATCGCAAAGAAAAAGAAAGAAAAAAAAAAGGCATTAATTAATTGCGATGATTATTTAATGTGTGGGCAAATTTTTAAACTTTTTTTATCATATTATTTTGTTGTAGAAGTACACTGAAAGAAAAAAACAAACATGCGTTGTATAATATGATGTTATGAGTAAAGTTCTAGCAAATCACAGGCGACGTGCCCGAAGTTATACTGCCATTCTCTTCAGGGGCGGACTGGGCCTCCACGGCCCTTCGAGATATCTAAAGAGAGACGGCCCCTACCCGTTGGGGGGTCTGGGGGGCTATGCCTCCCAGAATCGCGCCGCAGACGAAAATTTTACGAAAAAGGGGGCGTGGCGTGCTAATTTTACAATCATTTTACGTAAGAAGAGAAAAAAAAAACGGCAAGAATATAACATATTTATGTATAATTATTATATTTTTTTGTCACATGACACAGAGCAAATAAATTTTATAAATTTTGTTTTTACAAAGTTCATCAAAAGGATTATTCCTCGCCATAAGATCTTATTATAGTTATATCAATAATTTCTAAACTATCCATAAAATTTAATGTTTTCCTTTCCTCCCTTCTTGCTTTTTTTTTTTTTTTTTTTTTTTTTTTTTTTTTCGTTGCTTTTTTGCGACGACGGCCCGACGGCCCTCTTTGGTCGCGGCCCTTCGAGATAATCTCGAAATCTCGGCGCTCAATCCGCCACTGATTCTCTTCCTATTATTTACCATTGCGCGACTTTATACTTATCTTACTGTTTCTTGGTTCGTTCGTTTGTTTGTTTGTTCATAAAAAATACTGCATCACAACCAGAAATATTTAAATAAGAGAACGACATTTACACCCTGGCCAAAACAAGTTTAACAGATTTTTACCCTTTCTTTTCTCAAACAAATTTTCTTAGATAAATACACCAAAATTTTACAGGTGATCAATAAAATATTGAATTTTAAAATTTATTTCCTATAACTTAATTAGAATCCAAAAAAAGGGGGTGCTTTATTCAGATAAATTACCCTCTCATCTTTGTTAACACATTAAAAATGTTTGTCAAAATATTTTTGCGGTAACACGTCGACTTGTGACATACAAATTTAATAAACAAATAAATAAACTTTACCCGCTGAGGGAAATATGAGCCTCATTATGGATACTAGTACAAACAGAAAATAATACACAGACAAACATTTTGCTATACAGTAGTGTACTCAATTTTTAAAATATTTAGTATTTTTTTGTACATGTTTATTTATTTTAAAGTTAGCAATATTATATAGCAGACGTCGTATTATAATAAAATAAATTATCCGCTCTCTGAGTATTTTTCTTGTATAATATGTTGGAAATATAATTATGCTGATGAAATGAGACATATACTTTTTGCTGGGGTAAATAAAATGTCAAACATTGTCTCGCGAGACTGCAGTACTTTTGTGACAAACACGTAATATTTGCAGCCACTTCGTTATACAGTCTCACAAGTCAACTGTTCATTACTTTCGACCCAGACAATAGACAAATCATGTCAAATCTCTCTCTCTCTCTCTCTCTCTCTCTCTCTCTCTCTCTCTCTCTCTCTCTCTCTCTCTCTCTCTCTCTCTCTCTCTCTCTCTCTCTCTCTCAATATTAAACTTGAAATAATATGAAACTGTCTAAAGATTTTTTGTTGCAATTAAATAAAAAGTTCTCTCTATCTCTCTCTCTCTCTCTCTTCATTTTTTTTTCAGTTTCTGCATTTACACCACACTATTTTCCTTTCGTACTATTATTTTTTTTCCTTTTTTTTTTATATTCCCAGTTGAATATTTTTGCTATTAAAATAATATAAAACTTGAAATAATATGGAATTGTCTAAAGATTTGTTGTTGCTGTTGCAATTATATAAAAAGTTCTTCTACTTAATTGGAATAATACTTTGTGTGCAATAGTTTTCTTACATCCATACTGCATATTTTATATAAAATAATATATCGTTTTTTATGTCATGGTTACTTTTTTATATGCAAGTTGCCATATTATCAAGGTACAGGATAGCACTTTAACGATTTTCTGTTTAAAATTTCAGTTACATAAAAATGGCTAAATATCGACTTTTTGTTATTATTTTAAAAAAATTGCAGAACTGTTTAAAAAAATGAATCTTCTTACATCCAAAACATTTAATAATTTTATTTTCCCACTTTTATCAGTTGGGGCCTACAGCTTGCTTGTGATACTTGCATAGTCTATATGAGCTTATGTCTTTGCCGCCTGTAACTGTCACTGCAGAACAAGTCTATCGAAAACAGTTTAAACGAATTATATAGAAACCAAATTAAACAATATTGGCTCAAAATTAAGAAATTATAAAATAATAACGTAAAAAGATTAGTTCACAATAACACCTGGATAAACACACAAGGAACTTTTTTTTTAGCAACATCGAGGCTGACAACGTGTAATGCAAACATGGCGCCCTATTGTGTAGCTAAATTATTTGCAAAGCAATGAAGTAATTGATGTAAACAATTAAGCATTAATAAAAAAAATGTGTCAAAAGGTATATTATTAAATTTAAAATTCACCAATGCAAACATTAGCTGTATAGCATTGTTATTGCTGAAGGCTACAACAATACTTTTTTTATTGTTGTATTTTAGTGAATAAATATTATCTTTAAAATTGAATTAATGTCAATAAGGAAAAATATACATAAAAATTTATGACTTTTTTTTTTTATGAAAATAATATCAGGTTACTGAACTCTTCCGCACCCTTATCTTCTACACCAAGTAACTTAAAGTATAATATAATAATTTAATTGGCACAAGAGAATGAAACGAAAATCTTATGTCTTCGTTATATACTGCTCTATAATATGGGTACACTAAAAGAAGAAATGATTACTGAGATGATATTGCAATTATATGTAGTCATATAGCAATTAAGAGTTTTGTTTATTGTTATTATTAGAGATTTGTAAGCATGTTCTCACAAGTTTAGGCTTCCTGTTTAATTAACAAAAGGTGTAAAAGTGTTGCGTACGTTCGCAGGTGGCGCTATGACCAATCAAAAGCGCAGAAATTAGGAGAACCAATAAGAGCGTGCTACGTAGCGTTATCTGATTGGTTCCCTTAATTTTTGTACCTTTGAATGATCGTAGCACCACTTGCGAAAGTAGGTAACCTTTTCACACCCTTTATTTAACAGGGTGCCTAAATTTGTGGTAACGCGTTTCTTTCCTTAAAATTCTCTATTATTTATCATTATAAATTTATGCATAAATGAACAAACTTGGACAAACTTGGTTGTACTGTACGTTGTGATTAATGTTTCCTCCTCAAGTACTATGATATATTTCATTGTAGGTAAAGCAGGTAACATTGAGTTATACAGTTGACTATGTAATAAAGCGCAGTGAGTAAACATTCCATGTATGCAGACCCATCTTTTCTCAAACCTAACTCATGCTTTATATTATATAGTGTCCCATCACAACAACAAATTGTGTATAGACTCTCTTTAACATTTTAGCATACAGGTTTCTTTTCTCAGTGTATGTAAGTGGCATTGCATAAAAAAAAAAAAAGAAGTGAGGACTTAAGTATAATGAAATATAACCACAATTAAATGTTAATTATGTTTCTTGATATTACATGTTTAATTATTATTTATTACATCTTAAAAGTAAAGCTTTAATGTGGATTTTCTAAATGGGTTGCACTTATATAACGTGTTTATAATTAAAATTAATTATAATTAAAACAAATAACTTTTCTTTCGCACTTCCAAAAAAAAAAATTTTTTTTTTAGTATAATGATAATAATAAAAAAAATGAATACTTTTGAATGTGTCACTCGTCGTGAATGCAATATTTTCAATAATGTAAAGTTTGATTGGCATAGTCAAATTTATGACATAATATAGTGAAAAATATTGCTGTGAGAAAGTCTTAATTCAGAGGAAAAAAATAATGTTGAAAAAAAAAATGAAAAAAGAACATTTTAAAAATTATTTATAAAAAAAGTGCATGGAATGCAGTTTCTCCCACACACCCTCTACATATAAAATATAATATGGGCAGAGTTTTCTAAGGTAATAATTAAAAAGTTAAATGGCAAAAAAAAAAGTTTGAACTTTTAACAACAAATAAAAAAATAATAATAATAACAAATGATTTTTTTTTTATTTTTTTTCAGCAATGAAGATATATCTACCTGCGAAGTTATGTTAACACGATTGCAATTAAAACTTATGCTGATGAGGCAAACGTACATAAATTGAAGTGGGATGCTGGTTGCACCCCTAAGCATCAAATTTGGCGATGTGCCACCCTTAAAAATTTAATTTTCTTCATTAGCCCGCAAGTCATTTGACTGTAGCATCGTTTATTGCAACAATAACATTAATTTAAATTGACTTCCATCTTGCATCACGTACAGACTATATGATATAAAATTTTACTACGGTACCTAATGGAAATACCACGAAATTATATGGAGATTTAGGGTAATTTATACCTCCTTATGAGATACATTGTAATATAATGATAAAAATAAAAAAAGTAAAGTTTTATATCACACTGTATGTACCTTTATAACAACAAAATTTATGCTATACATATTACATCTATATATTATCGTAATATTATCTATATTATGCTATTATAATTCAATATACTATAGCATAAATTTTGTTGTTACTTATAATATAGTATAACTTTTATTTTGTACAGCACAATAATTTATGCAATTCTGATGAGTAAAATTTATTCTATACTATATACTAAAGTGCAGCATATCCTAAGGAAAATAATGTATAATTTCCAAAATCCTAAAAAAATAAAGCAAAAAAATTCAAATTTTACAAATTGTAGTATACATGAGAATTTTAATAACTTTATTAGAAAAATTAACGCTAAAATTTTCTTACGCATTAATTATTGTATAAACTGCAACTAAAATTTGTCTGTGATTGATAACTCTTCAAAAATGCAACCATAAAAATTTTTTTTTGTGAAAAAAATTAATTGAAAAAATTTAATATTGATTATATGACGTTTCATTAAAAAAATAATAAAAAAAAAGAAAGAAAAGATATAAATAGGGGGAAATTAATATTAAATTAAATTTTGGTTTTAATGAAGTTGTTTTAATTTTAATAACTTTATTGAGAAAGGCACTTCCACCATAAAATTGTTTTTCATAATTTTATAATAGAATTATTTTAAACATCCCTACTTGTTTTTAAATATGAAAAAAAAAAGGGTGGAAAATATAATTGCATTTTAGTTTGCCAAAAAAATAAAAAATAATAATGTCCTTTGCTTTTAGCATTTATGACTTTTACATTTGGGGTGTTTTTACGCAAGTAAACTTGCTGTACTCGCATTTTTATGAGTATAACTTTTTTTTATAATAATATATATATATTTTTTTTTAATATTTTGGAACACGCTTGGTTGCCAATTTCGATATTGTATATAAGTTTTGTGTATTATATAAAACAAAAATAGTGGCGCATATTATTTTGTAATAGTCTAATTTCTGGCACCACATTTTTTTTATTCGGCAATAATGTGTTGTTGTTTTTTTTATGTATAAAACAGCACAAATTACGTATAGTTAGTTTAATGTTTGTTATGATGACACTGGTACATTAGCTTACGCAAATAAGCTTTGTTTTACAAAATCCGCGCCAATTGAAGTGCATAATATGAAACATTTTTTATTCCTATACTATTATTTATCTATATTCAAATTATACATAGGTAACAATCAGGAAGAATAAATTAATAATAATTTTTAGTGTTTACTAAAAGTATAATTTAAAGTAAACAATAAGGTATTTATAAATAATGCAAAAATAATAATAATAAATAAATAAATAATACCACAAATACACTCTTGCATTATATTTTGGTTATACGATAAATAATATATTCATCATTTATTTATTTAAGTCACTGCTAATGAAGTACTTTAAATTTTAATGATAAAAATTGATAACTACAGTGACAAGTATTTTCTTTTAATTATTCGTAGTAAAGAGAAAAGAAATCAATTGCTCAAAAATAAAAAGATTAGACTTTTTTTTTTTTTTTTTTTTTTTAATAGTGACCTACCCTTAAGGTTTTTACCCCTGGTAGCTGACCCAAGAATCGTTAAAATTATATACAAAATTTGATGACCACAGGGGCACAGACGATGAAAATTTGTATCATATATATTGGATCTCTATATTATTTAACACTAACGGTACAATTGATTATAATTACAATATGTTTGAACTATAACAATATACATTAAAACCCTTCAATAGGCCTCCCTCCAATCTCGCGACGAGTCTACTATTATAGTTAACAAGGAACATGTGAAACATTAAAACAAAAGAAAACACTAAAGATGAAAATATAAAGATTTGAAATTGATAATTATATCCCTCTATGCGATTTATGAGTTTAGATTAAAAGTTTTATTATTGTTGAGCTATTTTGAATTTATTAGAAACTATAATACATTATACAACAGCAGCAGTGAAGCCACTGGAGCACGTTTCTTTATTTTTATCTCGATGTACCGATATATCATGCAGCATGGTATGATCTTGATCATATGTACTCAATACACCCACAATGTATACAATGTATTAAGATGGAGTTTATGGATTACTTCATAAAAATACATGCATGGTATGTTCGTAAGGTAATACACGCAGAAAACAAAAAGTTTATTAAATGTTAAAGAGAGTATACTTATACGAAATGCATTGATTGAACGTGAAAGCACGAGTGTATTTTTAATAAATATTCAAACTGGTATAGTGGCTATAGTGTCGATGTAATTATTATTGATGAGTATACCAGTGATATACGGCTACTACACGGAAAGAATAAATTACGTAAATTATGCTGCATTTATGTCATTATAGCATAAATAATACTAAATTAGAGCATAAATAATTATGCTGTATAACAATAACGTTATACGTGGTATGTCTAAATTTTGATCTACGGGTTTTCCCGGGAATTGTGAAAATGTCCAAAAAATAATTGCGGTTTGTTTCTTTCTATATACCCTAAACCTGATTGGATCATAGGAACAGATTGTGCTGAAAATGAGCTATTAGCATAATTATTACGTATTTATTTTTGTCAGTGTGTATCTAAACATTAGTGTATACTTTCTATACCACATTTCACTAGTACTCATGCATTGGTAGTGAGTAAACATTCACTGGTATAGAGTCAACATTTTAAATGTTTCATTATTTCTATTATTGCATTAGAGGTTGATGCGGCACAGCTTGTTTATATAGAGACAATTTGCATGAAATAATTAGTGAGTGAGTACCAGTTTTCAACTACTCTCCACTACTACTTTGTTTTCTCAGTGTACAATAAAATTGTATATCACAGTGACAGAATACTACATCAAGTTTAAAAATATTCGCTCTAAGTTTTCAATATTATTCGTATATAGGAGAGAAATACGCACGGGTTTTATATGGTAAATAATTTTATAAATTGGCCTAGTGTTAGGATTATAATAATTTTACCGTTTTATTTTCGACGCAAGTTTTTTCTCATAGGAATATCATTGCAAAATTAGCGCGAATTTTTGAAAAGTTATATTATCATGTGTATACAATGTATTGTACGTATATTAGTGTGTTGGTTTGGTTCATGGCATGGTTTTCACGAGTATCGATTTGTAGTATAGTAGTAGAGTTAGGTACTGTACTGTACTGTAGCATGTGCATGCAGACATCGCGTGGCCGTGGGTGGCGGGGCACGAGGTAGCGCCACCTACAGAACAAACCTAGCCTAACTTATTATTATTATATTCTCAACAAACGAAAGAGTGTTGTGCAATATAACCAAGGCTCACAGAGTCATGCGAACACATTTGTTTTAAATCAATTAATTTATTATAACATTTCATATGTCTATATAGGGAAAAAAAATCAACTTCCTTAATCATTTTGATGAATTGAGAGTTATTTCCGTACAAATATCGATTGAGCTTTCAAAATACTGCAACTAGAACTATAAAGTATTACGATTTCTAAAATTACAGAATATAAACTGGAAAAAAATCCAAAGGCAGGGATTCAAATGATGTCTTTTAGGTAAATATTAACCTGAAGCAGGTATTAATATACTATAATATTACCTGGCACATACAAAAAAAAATTGGATTTACCTGCTGTAGGTGACCTTGTTCCAGGTTAAAAAAATTACCTATTGCAATGTACATATTTTTTTATATTATTTTTTCCCCTATATATTGAAGAGCGAAATACGTAAAAACTGGCTGCTATATTTGATGAGGTATACATAAACTTTTTGGCTTGTGTTTTTTCTGTAATGAATAGGTATCAATCAAAATTGAGCCACTGGTTTGAGCTATTGTGACTATATACATTTTTTTTTTTTTTTTTTTTTTTTTTTTCATTTTATGATGATAGCTTATTTCTGCGGCCTTCAAAAAAAAAAAAAAAAACTACCATAGTACGTACATTTAAACGTTTGCGCATTTATATTGATTTCTTTCTTTAATTGATTTTTAAGGCAAACGTATTACATTTTTTTTTCATACACTAAACAGATTAATAGTTAAAGAGTATTTAAGCAAATCACGCTGCAAATTGTAAATAATTAGTTAATTAAATTTTAATTTACTTTTTTTTATATATATAATTAGAGGTACATGAACCGCACGACAAGTTTAATTAAAATATGACTTTTGACCTTTTATTTTTATTATAGTCAACTGCAAAAAAAAAAATAATAATAAAAAAATAAATAAGTATTTAATGATGAGATACGTCGACTTTAAGTGTTTTCTCTACTTTTTTTTACAACAATTTATAAAATAAATAATGTAGTTTGTTTGTTTGCGTTCTGCACGTCATTGGTTTACTAGAGTTTAGAATTGTTTACATTGCACTGCTTGACTAAAATTTTACTTTCATTACTTGCGATTTTATTTATAATTATATACTTGGTATATAATGTGTTTTTTTAATGTATATATTATACTTACCCTCTTTCTGTACCCTCACAAACTGGGGAGACAACTTGTAAAATAGACAACCCGCACTACAATTTCTATTGACGACCTGAAATTCATGACGTCTTGAATTCCTAAAGTTGCCTACTTTACAGTTTTTTAACCCCAGTTTATGATGGGACGAGTGGAGGAACATAATATGTGTATGAATGATGGTCCCACCTCATGACTTTTTTTGAGCCTAGGATCCCATTTTAAGAGTTTGTATTATTTTCTAACAAAAAACTAACCTGCCTATATAATATAGTAAAATTATCAATAGACCTTATTTTTCGCCCCAGCTTTACCCCCCCCCCCCCCCCCACTCACTCCAAATTGGTTGAAATAAAACTTGGATTTGGCTCACATTTGAAATAAAATTTTGCGACTTACAGCAGCGTAATGAAAAATAAACCACTCAAGTTCTTACAAGTAATATTGTTTGAAGTTAAAATTATTGTTACGTAATTATTTACAAGCGATAAATAGAAATAACTTAAACAGAGCACGAAATAATTACCACGTGAAAACGATACAAAAGAGTTTTAGTTCAGCACCCCATACCCTCCTCGTGTATATTTTGACTCGTCTTTATCATTAGTTTCGTGTCATGAAACATGATCTCTCTGTACTGTATATAGTCAGTCAGTCTGTTTGCTATAAATTATTTAAATTTACTTTCCAAAACGTTTGTTAAAACAAATGAGTAACACATTTTTCATCAAATAAAGATTATCTATTTTATCTTTAATATATATATATATATATATATATATATATATATATATATATATATATATATATATATATATATATATATATATATATATATATATATATATATATATATATATATATATATATATATATATATATATATATATCTACAAACTACTACAAAGCTTCTCTTTCACTCAAACCATTTATTTATATAAAAAAAATTAACACGTTTTGAAAAATGAATATACGTTTATTTTTAGCACACTGAGAAAACGATTTCTCACAACTTCAGCTCACAGCAGCTCTAAAACTAGAAGAAATGTTGGTCATTCCCAAAATTTTCTCAGGGTCCATCAATACAAAAATTTGTCAGTTCCTCAATTTAATATTGAAGTTATTACATTTTATAAACAATCTTATAATATCATTACTATAAATTAAAATTTGCGATTAAGGTTTAAAAAAAAGAGTTATTGCAGTAAGTAAGGGTACGAATATAAAGCCTTATTAGTTAGTATTACATGTCATAATTTCAATATATTCTTATCTGCCAGGTACAAGTTCTGATTTTTTTACTTTTTGTCATATATTGGTACTGTAGTTGTTATGTTTACATTTTGACTTTCAAATAAAATAAAAAAGTAGAGGGTCAATTCTCTAATGTTATAACGACACCTTCCTTGTTAGACACGAGCCTTCTAACGGAAACCCTTAAAAAATACCCCCTATATAGTTGGTCATGAAAACAGGATCTAGTTTGCTTTTTTTTTCAGTGTACATCGTTAGCTACAGTAGTGAAAATTTTTACAAAAATAATCTTCTTTTAAGATCTGAAGATCCGAGAATTGGTAAATATATAATGATTATGTATGAAAAATAAATTATAATGTGAAAAAAGTTTTTAATGGCTTTATGGTGGGAGTATAACACAAAGATGAGAGAGAGAGAGAGAGAGAGAGAGAGAGAGAGAGAATCGTCTTTATGACTTCACTTCAACTTTCAAGCAGACTTGAAAGAAAATTGTTACCTTCTTAAACTCTTTTTTTTTTTTTTTTTTTAATCCTTCAACTTAAAAAAATAGGGCGATTTCAGATATTGGTTTCAACTTGCGCTTTGGCACCGTATGCAAATATAATTGTTGAACCGGAGAAAAAAATATTTTTTGTATGCTGGATAATCTACACTCAAAAATGGCTTTACAGCGCAATTAAATGCAACCACCTTTTAGAGTACACCTTACATTTATGTAGCATGTTAATTTGTAAACACAATTAAAATCAAATTGTATTAAATTTAATATGCAAATATCAACGCATGTCTTATATATTTTTTAATTTCAAAATTTACAATGTAGATATAAATTTAAAAACATAAAAATGAAATGTTGTTTGAAAAACTATATAATATAGAAAATCACCAATAAAGGTAAAATACTATACAAAGACTTTTGGTGAATGTTTGGTGCATTGCCTGGGCAATTACTTTCCTTGCAGTTTTTTTTTTTTTTTTTTTTATATAATTACAACGAAGCGATTGCTATGGTCCTGATTTAATCTAAAGATTACATTAGCTACGTAAAATTTTTCTCAGTGTAGGCACCGTGTGTAGCTATATTTTTCCAGTGTACTTTTATGTAACAATAAGATATTGTATGAGTATATAATATGTACTGTTACTTCTTTGCTTCTTCATAGTAAAGAAATAATGTGTAGTTGAAATTTAAATTATGATTTGCTACGATTTGTTCTGATATACAGAAGTATAGAGAACCAACCACTTTAATATTATACACGTCTTATATTAAAATAGAGATTGAGATTAAAGTTAAATATAATCACTATTATAAAGTACAACAATGGTCCATTCGTCTATACACGTCATGGAGGTACAAAGATTGCAAACAATCAAAGTCAAGTATTGTTGCAAGTACTGTATAGTACTTCTTGCAAGCAAAATACTATGCGTGGGTATTTCTCAGTCATAATATTTTCATATTCTAACTTCTTTATACTCTGCTTTGAAATTTCAAATGATTTACAAAATAACAATTTTACACTGTTAAAACACGCATACTAAGACTAACACAGCTCCATTTTTATTATATGATTTTTTTAATCATAATTAAAAAAAAAAAAAAAAAAACTTTTTATTTTCCTTTTGTTGCAGCTTGTTAAAAAAAAAAAAATTCTGCGGAGAATATGACGCAAAAAGCACCCATGGCACCCACTGATAGCTTATTATAAATAATCGTCTTCAATCAAAAATATTTTTACAAAATGCATTTTAAAGGCTATTATTTTTAAAAGGTAAAAGCTAAAGCCTGACAACTCACTTCTAACATACTGTGACCAACATAGCGACTAATTTCAACATAATTTAACATAAATATATTTATATAATGAGCCTGAAACATAGAATCCCCTGCTCACAGACTCCCTGGATCATAGGATCTACAATACGCCCCTGTATATTTATAATAATTATATAATATTACATCGTTACAATCTAAATGTTTTTCTGTAAGCTGTAAGTACTCCATTTTTCCAGTGTATGTACAAATATTTTATGGCACTCCAAACTGATATGAGTTATTGGAGTTATAAAAACGTTGTTGAAATATTATATAGCATACATACATACTAGTAATATACGTGAAGTACAATAATATTCCAAGACAAGAAAATATTATTTTACGTGAAAATATTTAAGTCTCCGTGTGTGGCGTTTACTTTGCAAATTATTTACAATGCACATTTTTAAACGTAGACATTTTTACTACATATTTTAATTAATTTAAATAACATAAAATGTTTTTTAACGTTTTATTTCTATAGTATATAAGATCTTAACTGACATGCTATTTATGATAACTATATACGTAGAAAAATTATGAGACTTAGAAATTTTATTAAAAAAAAAACTCGTGTTCAACATGAATAATGTATGTTATTTTATTTATATATAATATATAAATTTTTATTGAAGTTAAATGTTTATTTATATATTTATATTCCAGTATACTTGTTGTATTGTATTACATTTATTGATTTTATTTTAAAACTCGTATATATATATAAAGCTAAATACGATGTATTGGCCAATATAATAATTTTTGAAAAACATGTTCATAAATTAAATATAAAACAATATTGAGTTGAAAGATTGCGTGGGGGACCCTTGGACACAAAATAAATGTATATAATAATTATGTATGCTAGCCCTATTTAAGCAACATTTAATAATAAGTATATAATAATTATTAATTATGTTGCGCACAGCATAAATATACAGATATAATAGTAAATAAATGTTGTTAAGGATTGGATATAGATGTTTTGTATCTCAAAATCTAAAAAGAAAACTTCACAATTTTATGATGCCATTTGAAATTTAATAGTAACAGCTATCTATATGATAAAATTTTCAGAACCCGTGACCATCAGATAAGAGAGAAATTAATTATTGAAATTAACATGGGCTCTTATGGGACTAAAACTTATTGAAAAAATCGTAATTAAAAATCTAGCATGGTGACCCCTCAAAATTTTTACATTTTTAAAGATACCTAATCCTAATGTATCACTGTGCAAAATATCAGATTTTTCTGTTTTTTCAATATTTTAGTCAAATCCCGCAGTAGCTGATTTCCCGCCTTAAACTTAATATTGTAAGTTATTTCTTTAAATAGCAACATTTATGCCATACGACATAAATTAAGTATAAATTGCGGTAATTGTTGTTGTTAAATTTATTATTATTATTATTATTTGTGTATTTTTTTGGAGGGAGAATTACGGGGATAAGTGATTACTGCGGCAGTAAAATTAATAAATAACACTTTTTTCTCATCTATTTTACACGATAGAAATAATAAAACTTGATAAAAATGCAGTCAGATCATTTGGTCTATAATTAAAATTTTATCTATATATATAATCTTTACAATTATTTATATCTGATCTGAATTATATATATGTATATACGTGTCAATAATTTTCAAATTACAGAAGTGATTATTAAATCAATTATCAAGTTGACGTATATGGCAGTGAACAATGCGGTCACAAGGAAGATCCTAATTTGTTTACTATATTATTATTATGTAAGTTGCTTGCGCATATAGTTACACGCCTGCATTGTTGCAGCATTGTTGCATGTAGTATACGGTACAGGGAGACGAGAAGCAGGTTTTGCAGCAGCATCTTTTACACTGAAAAAAATTACATAACTTTTTTTTTTTTAATGTTTGTATGAAAAATATGTATGTGATAAAAATTTGTATTATATTTCGTTATTTATATGTTAAACTTAACGTTACGTTGGTAACGAGTAACATCAGATACTCGCGGGGAAAGAATTCTATAGAGACTTTTAGTTTCCTACCCTTTATAATTGCACGATAATTATGTACGATCTTACAGAAAACTATACTGCAATTAGAATAGAAAAGTTTAAATGACGCATACTTTACATGTTTTTAAGCTACAATTTCTACAGGTAAGCAGCTTATACATTATAGTATATTATACTGTATATTATATACCATAGAAATATACATTTATAAAATTAAAATACCATAAGGCACTATGCAGTAAAATTTTATATCACATGCAAAATCTTTGTTTTTAAAAATGCAGTTGATGCAGTATGTGCAAAATGAATTATAAATTTATGGAATTACGGTGATACCAAGGTTTATGCTGCATGCTGAAAAACTGATCATAACGAAGGCGTGCAATTCTCGTATTTTGATCGCTCTAACAATTGCACAGAAATTGCGCAGAATCAAACGTCCAGTGTGAGGACTTAAAGCTAAAAATAAACGTATTTTCATTGCCCCGATAAAAATACAGTAGTAATAATATAATAAAAAGATGATTTACTCAGAATCTTAATAGTGTTGTTCGTAAACCCTGTTTTTATGCTACAAAAAATGCGCATTGCATTTGAATAACCATTTAGTTGATGGACATTTTAGTATAACAGAAAACTGGGTTTACGAACAGGATTAATTTCATTGTTTTAAAACAGTTTAACAGTTTATGATCACGACACAAGAATTTAGTTTCTGTAATTTCGATGCAAAACTTCATTCCCGTCATCTAAAGGCTCTTCCCATGCCAGTATTTAATTTTTTTTTCACAGTGTACTTTGCATGCCACAAGCTAAATAAATTCCTACATTGAGATTTGATCTTGTTTTCATCTATCACTGTGGCATCTTGATATATTGTATTGCATAGAGAAAATAATTATTATAAATTATAATATTTATCTAAAAATAACAATCGTTATAATTTCAAAGGGTAGCAATAATAATAATAACACATATAGGAAATAATATTTTATGCCCGTGAGCGCTTACAATATGGATATCCATCTGATGCAATGAGAAATATAGAAACAACTTTGCTTTGCTGTGAAATAGATTTATATAAAGTTCATTAATAAAAATAGTAATAAATTATTATACAGGCTAAAAATGAGGTATAATACAGCAGGCATTGGACTAAAATTTATAAAAGCTTTTTTTTTTTTTTTTTTTTTTTTTTTAGTATAAAACAAATATGCGAAAAATTGATGGTCAAGTTTGAATTAGAAAAACTTTGAAAATTTATTCCTATATTAAAGCCCAATGTTTGTAAATTTTCTCCCGTATCTGGTTGTCACGAATTTGGCTTTACGGATATGTTGTAAAATAGAGTAAATTTCCAGGAAGCTGAGCTTTATTTCTTTAGTGCTGAAAAGTAATTTTGCTACAAAAGTACAATTTGGCAGCATAACAATTCTGTGTCGTTTTTTTTTTTTTTTTTTTTTTTTTTTTTTTTTTTGCAATTTTTTGTTTAATGTAAAATTAGCGGTGTCATAATTTTTCAATCAAGTACCCCTCCCCCCTTTACAGCATTAACAAAATAATAATAATAATACGCGGTATTTTTCTTATAGAAAAAATGAAAAAAAAAAAAAAAAAAAAAAAAAAAAAAGCTCAGCACCGAGTTATTATTATATTAGTATATTACTATTATCATGAAATAAGATTAAAAAAAATAAAAACTAAAAGAAAATCAAAGGCGTTTAAAACAATACGAACATTATTTCCAGCTCCAGAACAATCAGGTTTGTATAGCAGAATGTCCCGCGGGGTGGCAAACACAAAAGATATGCAATGTACATGGCGCCACGCCCCCTTCTTCTTACTACCCATGTATATATACTTCTATACAAAATTGTACACTATAATAATATGCAATATTATTATTTAATCTATAATAAAAATTTATTATATAATTCTCATTAAACTAAATATTATATAACAATAATTATGTCATATAATTTAATTAGTAAAACTTAATAATAATTATAATTTCTAATATAAAGGTGTATGTTAATTATTTTTAATTTAATTTATGTTAATATAATGTGTCTGTGGTTATAATTTTTATATATTATACGTCTGTTATTTTTTTTATGTAATATAAAAGTAGGAAAACATTCTCTAGAAAATAATTGCTTGTTTTACTGCCCAATGTGATCGTTTCACTTTTAATTATATTGTTTATGGTTGTATGTATGTGTACTAACTTGATCGAAACACAGAAAAAAAAATCATAGAATAACATGGGTGAAAGAAATTACGTAATTTATGCTGCAATTATGTCATTAATTTACCATAATCAGACCATAATACATCAATTCAACATACTTTAGTACAGTACGTTGTAAATTATTATTATTCAATAAAACTATAATAAGTTATGTTATTTTGAATAAATTGGAGGTTTTTGGCGTGGTGCGAGAGAGGTTTTGGGTCCCTTAATTTGTTATCCTCTCGTCTTTTTTTTTTTTTTTTTTTTTTTTTTTTTAGAATAACTACTGCACCAAGGTTGGGCACACTTTAATGTGTTTTAGCTATTAGAAAATTTTAAGAAACTTTCATCATTGATAGTATACGTAATACCTCGTGTAGTATAATTATTATTTCGTTTTTTTATTTATTATTATTATTTATTATTATTATTATTATTTTTTATTATTATTATTATTTATTATTATTATTATTATTATTTATTTATTTTTTGGCCCATGCGAACAAAATATGATATTAAAAGAAACTTTGCGGTTTAATGAAGTATTTAGTAAAAATACTGTCAAATTACTATTATTTTATACTGTATTTAAGTATTCGGTTGTTACTAAATGCAGTTGAATTGATTTTCCAATTTTTAACATAAACTATTTACTGTATTTTTTTTTTTTTTTAAATTTATCTATATTGTTATACAATAAGTGGCAATAATGCATGATATTTTTGCTTTACAATTCTCTATCTAATCCAAATAATCACGCATGACATAATGATGTCATACTGCATAATATAGTGTGCCGTGTATTGCGAGAGGTATATAAAAGCAGCTGACTTGTAACTTGTCAGTGCTCCTCAGTGAAGACAGTACAGGTTCGAGTCACTGCTGGGTGCTTACGTCAAGTGTAATACTTATTTGCACGAGGCGTTATTACACGCAAAACATGATTACACCGACTAAGACTTATACCTAGAAGTTTCCACGGTTTATATAATAGAATATCATCTGAATGCTGGGTTGTGAAGGCTATGGCTTGGCCCTTATGTGCACCAATCGATCAGACTGTGTATTGTAGTAAAATATGTATAGCATAAAATAATAAAAAGATTTGAATTTTAAATTTGAATACCCAATTTGTTGATGCAATATCAATCACGCGTCTTTCAACTCTGCGGGCACTTTTTGAAGTCCACGGGAACATTATCTCAGTCGATACCGGAACTATCAAATACAATGTAAGCTTATGGCATTTCACATATAGTTAAAGCAATGGACCACATAAAAAAAACATGTGCTTTTTAATGAATAAACACGAATTGGGATCTTCAAAACTGATGACAAATTTTACCAGAATGTTAAGAGCGTGAAAAAACTGTAAAGTATGCCATTTGCGTGAAAATTCATGTTTATGACGTCAGAAACCTGCAAAATTAGTATGAAAATGTTGTGCGGGTTGCATAAATTGAATTTTCTGATCAATGCTACGGGGCTACTGTTGGGTTTTGAGACAAACTAATGTTATTTATGTAAATCCCATCACGTGTTGTGTGATATAATATAAATGCTTATGTTTTTCTCTGGTCTATTCCTTTAAATAGGTGTATAGACAAGAGTGTCGTATATTTATGGACTACACACTATAACATAATAGGGAGTTGGAAGACATGTAAGGGACATTGTTGTTGATGTAACTTCTATTTAACCTAGTAACCTTCTATATATATTTACATACTCACAATGTTAAGAGCTTTTTTAACTTTTATTTTTTTAAACTTTTATTTGGCCGCACCTAAGTCAAGCAAAACCGCAACACAGGCATGGGTCACCCAAAGTTACATTATTCTTTACTTGATATTACGTATATAAATATATAAATATGTGGGAGTTACATTATTGGGATGCAAGGACGCCAACTTGAGTTTAATATGACAATATTATGACGTCATGCATTAGAGTGGTTATTGTTGTATGTAAGTAAGTATTACTAAAGCTTCAAGTTACTATACAACGAAACTAAAATATTATTATTAAATATAATATTAAATTAAATATATTATGATATATACAAATGTGATTTAGAGGCCATAAAAATATATCATAGAGTAAAAATAAAATTTGTGATTAAAGCAAAATATACGTAACAGAATATTACTCATGAAGTTTATTTTTTTTTTTTTTCCCCTCTTCTTTATCATCATACGTTTGATGAGCTATTAATACCCGAGAAAAACAATAAAATTATTAAGGCTCAAATTTAATGTCCGTCTTATATTATGCTGGACATGATATTTATGCACTCAGGCATGGCAGTGCAATATTATGCAACTATACCAATAAATATTTAGCAGAGAATAATATAAGAATCATTTTGTGTCTTTTTGTACGGGAAAATCATAGACATACCTTTATGTCTAAGGCGAAAATATATTTATTTTTTTATTCGTTCATCATTTTAAAATAAATATTCAAACCAATGAGTGAAACTACCCTATATAACTACAACCTTAAATTCTGCCACTTTTTTAACACCTACTGCAATTTTTTGTGATTTTTATACAACCTACAAATATAACCTTTTTTTCTTTTTTTAAATAATGAATCATTTATTTGTTTGCATAGTATGCCAATGCAGAAAATAAAAAGTGGGTAAAAAAAAATGGGGGTGGCCAGTCATATCACCTTATAGCATAACTGTATAATATTATAATATAATATGCATTTTAATTTAATATACTAATTTATTCAATAGATACTACTCGTATAATATAAAAAGTGTGCTAATTTGTCGCTTCTTTAAACAATAGCTATACTCTATTTGTAAGTACCGTATACTTACTAAAAAAAATAATCAAAGTTTTATTGTTATGAAAAATAATTCAAGCTTAATCGGTATTAAAATACTATGAATTGATTTGACACTTCTTGTATTTAAATGAGAATGCAAATGAAAATATATAATGTAACAAATAATCTGTCGGCAATTTTAATTAACAATCGTGCAAAAAAAAAAAAAAAAAAAAAAAGTGTTAATAAAAAAAACTAACAATAATATTTAATATTTTAAATTAGTCGGTATGTTAAATTTTTTTTGTTTCTTTCACTATATAACACTTTATATTTCAAATTCAGCTTTTCAAATACAGATAAATTACATAATTTATGTTACTTATGACATAAATGTTGCTATTTTGGGATGACATTATATAAACACGAGAAAAAGAAAACTTTCACAGATTATGCTCCTCAACATTTTAATTGTGCGCTAATTCAACATAATATTTTTGTTGTTGGTCGTCAACTGCTTTACTTTGGTTCAAAATAGAGTGACCTTGCAGTGAAGTCTTCTGCTTGTTTGTTGGTGAAAAGTAATTTTGATATACAACATATAATTAACTATATTCATAATAATACAAAAGAAAATAAAATGATGTCAAAAAATCTCATTTTAAACATCATAAATACAATACTAAAATTGAACTAACATTGATTACAATTACATTGATTACAATTACTAATGTGATCACAATTATGAATAACTAGGCCTAAGTCTCGCCCTTTAAATTGACATTAAAAAAAAAATTTAATAAAAATGAATATTTATTTATTTATTTATGGTATTTTATGCTCACTATAAAAATCTCCAACAACACAAAGTATCGCAAGTTGCCAATTGTGTACAAAAAAAAGTGAACAATTAATTACTCTGAAACGTGCAAAGACTTATTAATTAAATGTTTTTAAATTGAATTGTCTCCTCCCCGATACACTGTCATGTGGTAGAGTTTTTATCTGTCCCCTATACTTTATAATTTGATCAAATGTATCATGCATTGCATCCCAAATATTTCAAACTTTTTTTTATTGGGATAACTTTTTTTTTACAACATAATTCGATAATATGATATATAAAATAATAATAACAATAAAAAAAAATAAACAGTTAGAAAACATTAAGGTATGAGTCATAATAACAAAATAAGATTATTTTTTCAAATATAACAATGTTGTTATAAAACGCTTTCACTTCGCTTGCTCGTTCAAATTTTTCGCAATATCTTTTTGTTATTATTATTATTATTAAATATAACTATAATACTATAATATATGTATGTTGTGTGTATATAATACCTATATTATAATAGTGCTAAGTTCATTCTTATTTGATATGTATATACACATATAAATATTTATTAAACTATTTTTATAATCTTTTTTTTTTTTTTTTTTTTTTTTTTTGCCTTAAAAAATAAAACCACGCCTGCTGGTTTATAAGATTTTTTTTATACCGTACGCGATGATGAGTTTATGCAGACAGTTTTGCAAGATGTGGTTTTTATTTTTTTAATTTTTTTTTTTTTTTTTTATTCCTTTTTCTTTTTTTGTATTTTTTAAATCAACTCTTTTTGACATTTACATTAAAAATCTCAATTTATTTCACTTGTTTCTCTTCCTTTTTTTTTATAAATATAATATACATAAAATATATAGTATACATTTACACCAGGTATTAATTTGAACATTATTTTTTATTATTTGAAGAACTTGATTTTCTTTTATGTTACCGATAGATAAAGATATTGATTTTTTTTCACTGTTTTTGTATAATTTACAAGATATATATTTCAAAATTTAGCAACAATAAAAAATTATTTATGTTTGCATTTTTGATTGGCTTACAAAAATATGTAATTTCTACAAAAAATCATCATGAAACATTAAACCAATCCCCCCTCCCCTCTTTTCTTTCCCGTGAGGAGTTAGTGAATAATTCCCATACAATTTGATCTTATTTATTTTGAAAGATATTCAACTATACATTTTTAAAGGTTTTTAAAATGTCCAACTTTTAAAAAAAGACTCGTATTAAAAAATTATTAGACCAATAAAATATTATTGATTCTAAATTTATTACGAAACAAAAGCAGAAAAGAATGTACAGTACATTATTATAATTACCGTACTTGGCTTATGTATGTAACAGTATGTATGTGAATTATATTCTTGTGTAAATTAATATAGTTGGTAACTGAACTGTTATTTGTATTGGAAATACTGTACAATGAATAAATACAACTATATCAATTTCACCATTAAAAATTATTTATATTTATGTGCTTATTGTAAATAATAACGCTTGTTGTAACTTTTAATTGTTACTATGAAATGAACTGCCCATATATAGCTGCGGCTCAATAAAATTTCTTATCTCTTATTATAGTTTTCGAATCACACGTTTGTGTCACAAAATATTTAGAAATTGATTTGTTATGGACCAAAATATTTAAATTTGGAAAAACAAATAAAAATATTTTTAAATCTTGATAAAAACAGAAACCTATATACATATATATCAAAATCAGCGTGAACTCAATTCATCTGGAAAACGAAATATTCGTAAAAATATAATATTAATAAAAAAAATACACCGTATTTCAGAGAAAGAAAAAAATAATTAATTATATATACAAAAAATCTTGGTGGATAATGCGGAAATATTAAATTAATGACTTGAACTTTGCAAGATTATAGAGTTGTCTAAATAAGATTTAAAACATCTTAAATAATGACTGTAAATCTCATGTTAGTTTCCTATACACAAATATATTCTTTGCAAGAGCCAAGAAACAATTTGATCGTAAAAGTTGTTTTATACAATCTTAATAAAAACTTAAAATAATTGTAGTGACTTTCATTAAAAAAAAATTTCTTTGTTATATAAAATGAATATTTTGGATTAAGAATTTGAATTAGAGAGAGAGAGAGAGAGAGAGAGAGAGAGAGAGAGAGAGAGAGAGAGAGAGAGAGAGAGAGATGGCAAAAAGTTCCAAATTAACATATATTTGCAATATTTTATTCATAATCAATTGTTTATTGTATACTGTACACCAGCTATTATATTGTTAAATCCTTAAAAAAAATACATTATTTCAAACTCAATTTTTCATTAATTTTACCTATGATTACTCATTTTGATTAATGTACTTTTTGTTTTACATTAGACGTCCATCCTGTTTTGAGAACTTAACAGTTACTTACTAATTTACTAATATTTACTAACTAATTTTAATCCAACAGATAAGGCAATTGCCTTAGTTGGACATGTATTATGAGTATAAAAAAAAATAAAAAATAAAAAAAAACTTTGCCCATTCGAATAACATTGTTTTTGTTTTAATTTCGAGATAAAAATTGGTAAAATTGTGAGAAATGTAATGGAATAATGTTAATAAATACGATATTTGAACATCTAGTTTGAAAAGCTGAGATATATCAAATAATAATTTTTAAAATATTTTTCTTTTGTTTTTTGACAAAAAAAAAAAAAAAAAAAAAAAAAAAAAAAAGCAAGGACCGAGATTAAACTTTAAAATTACGTCGAAATGCGATGAAAATTTTTTTTTACCTTTATGGCATTTCTATCATACCCAAAATGTCACTTTTCAAAATTACAGTACAACTTGTAAACAAATACTAATTAATAATAATAAAATAAGCTTTATTGCGGTGCGCATTAAAAAATAATATCAACACACCTAATTATTTAAAAGCGCGCAGTCGGTACGCCATATCTATCGTAATAACCACTAATCATAAAAGTAAAAGCTATAGCATTAACAAACATTTCACGAGCTATTCCACTCGATTTATTTAAAAATAAAACTTCTAAATACCTGCACAAAAATATAGAGTAATCAATGTCAACTATTTTACACGCTAATTTGTGTTTTTTTTTAACAATATAATTACCATTACTATCTAACTTCTAAAATAATATTTATTTATATTTAAATAAGATAAACAAAAAAATAATAAACTGCATTAGATTAGAACCATAAATTTTTACGTATACAAAGAGCAATTTTAAGGGGTTTCATAAATGAAAAGTAGAATCATAAATAATGTAAGGGGGTGGCACCTTTTTTTTTTTTTTTTTTTTTTTTTTGTCCTTTCTATAGTTGAAAAGATTTATTTTGCAAGCTTGTGTGTTTGCATATTTTGTACTTGATTAAAAATACAAAAGAAATGAAACTTTTTCATTATATAGAAGGTCGCAGATTCCCCACACATGCGCGTACGTATCTTTGAAATACAAATTACCAATCAAAATGGAGTAAATTTAATAATACATATCTCAAATAATTATAGTGGTATAAACCTTTTTTTTTTTTTTTTTTTTTTTCTTGTTTTCAGGTTATAAATTAAATTTTGTAGTGTAGTTATTCAACAATTTCCGGTAATTTAGTTGTAATAAATTTTATTAATTTCCGTGCAAAACTCATCATATAATATTAATTTTTTTGCAACAACAAAAAATTCTATATATAGTTATACCATATTTGTACATACAGGGACAATTTTACTACGTATATTTATTTTGAAATTGCATACTGTGAACTTACATTATAACGGTTTATTATTATTATTTATTTATATATTATAATATATATTTTTCAACAGTGGTCTTTAATATTTTGTAATACTATTTTTATTTATTTATTTTTATATTTTCAAATTTGTAAGGGTTGTTCCTAGAAGAATTTGAACGTTAAATTTTTACCTTTCTTTTCTTTCTTTCTTTTCTTTTTTTTTTTTTTTTTGATATTAAATGAAAATCACAACAAAAATATCCCCTATGATAAAAATTTCAGGACCGGTAATTATCAGATAGAGAAGTTTTTTTTAATTTTTATTATTATTACTGTATTATTTTTTTTTAATTTGCTTCTGGAAGTAAATTTTCAAGGAAAAAAATTAAATCGCAACCCCCTTTTTTATATTATTGAACTGGTTAATGTATTTAATTTTAATATCCACAAGTATCACGATGAATAAATAAAAATACATTTATACTTCATTTTCAGCCTTAATGCAAATTTAATTAAGAATTTTATTAGAAAAAAATATTAAAATTTTTAATTGAAGAAATTGTGGAATTAACCACACTTATCTGAACTACATAAATATACAAAATAAAATTATTTAAATATAAAAGTTAATTTATTAATATTTATTTTTATAATTATATTTACAGCTGTATTTAAATATATGAAAATAAATAGCATACCATTAAATTTATATCTCTCCATTACATTAAACTAAAATTAAAAAACTTGTGATGTCAGAATGCATACTATACCATCAATCAAAACCTCTCTCTCTCACACTCTGTTGCTCTCTGGTAAATTAGAAACGCACTCTGAATTATTCACAAAATGTGACGCCTACTTAAAATGTTAGTATGTGACATATTTGTCGTGTCAAACTATTTTATTAATAAATTTTACAGACATCACTAAAGTTACTACCTACCTACACACAATCTTATGTTTGACGTATGAAATAATAAACTGTATTGACTATCTTTGCATTAAGTTATAGGTTATTTGTATTGTGAATATAAATATAAATAAACAAATTGAAGAGTACCTTGATGATTTAGATTAGATAATACCTTATGTATGTTTTTTTTTATAACACAATTTTATATTATAGTCATAATCACAAGAATCAATATTTACTTTGCGCAATAAATTTGATTGCATGGTAATTTAATGGTTTTAAAAATTTACCAGTCCTGGAATAATCGAAATAACTTCGAAACAGTTCGAACATTTTTTATTTTAACTTTCTAATCACTTTATTATTATTATTATTCTTTTAGGTTCTATGCATTGCTTTTAGTTTTATATCTGTTTTGATATATATATATATATATATATATATATATATATATATATATATATATATATATATATATATATATATATATATATATATATATATATATATATATAAAATATATATATATATATATATATATATATAATTTTTTTTTCTTTCCCCCCAATTTCAGTTTTTATTCCACACAAAAAATATGGTTGAAAATTAACTTTGAGAAATAATTGAAGGAGGTTATCGGTTTAACAAAATGCTTAAAAATGACTATGGCTTAAAACACGTAAAAGTATGTCTAGTATTTCTCATTTAAATTTCTCCGAAATCGGTGGAGTAGTTTTCTCAAAAATCGCAAAAAACGTGTTTTTCCCCATAAGCGCAATGTTAAATTAGGGGACCCTTAGCTTTCCCCGCGTCTCCCCGCGCGCTAAACCGATAACCTCCAAAAAATCAATATAAAATATTTTTGAGTAAAAATCATTTTTAGCGCAGCTGTAATACACAATAATGTTCACAAATTTGTAATTTTCAGTTGTTGTTTTTTATTTACTTCGTTTTTTCTCATAAGAATAACATTGCAAATTAAATGTAATATTATAATCACATGTACATACTGTTTTTCATATAATTTCTATTGTTTTCTATTACATACTTTGATTCGTTATGTGAACTTTTGTTTTACTGATATGATAATAATTACGAACATGATTACTATACGACCTATCTTATTATTTCTTATCTTTTTTTTTTTTTTTTTGCCTCACCTGGCTCTTTTTCTACTTAATTTTAATTACAAACAGTGTTTTTTTTACTACACGTGAAGAACACTAGCGTCATCAGTGTTTTAGGTTAGTTTTTTATATTTTTTATCTTACAAAATTTGTATGCTTATAGCAGAAAAAAAGAAGATTAATACTTCAATGAAACAATATTAACAAGGTTTCTTATATAATTATATTTTTTAACTGAATTTTCTCACATTTTAATGTATGATATTAGATTTAAGACCTTTCTTTAATAATTAATACATTTATGAATTATACGTAAAGTACTAATTAGCAAAGTATGATCAATAATTTGCTTCAAAATGTGATTTCATTAAGCTTTCCATCCACATTGGTATGATAAAAATATTATCTTTAATTTAATAATTAATTCAGAAAATATTAAAAAAAATATCACCTTTATTTTCACGAATAGCGCGGGAGAATCAATGAATCTCTAATTTCCTTTTTTACATGGCGGGAACACGTTTGTAGTGTTTTTTTAGAAAAATACAGCACCATGCAAGTCAAGAAATTTTTAAATGATGGATACTAACGTGTTTTACGCTAGTGAAAAGCTGATAATATTACAAGACATTTATTTATAACCAGGTAACATCTATTAATTAAAAAGTAATTAAAACAATATCATATAATATTGATTTACAGTATAAAGTAAATTTGTTGACAATTATTCGTTTTACTCATGCACGAGACCGCTAAAAAAAACATACATTTTTATATTTTATTTTATGCGTGGGCGAAGTTTTTGAACTGGAGGAGGCGAGTAGAATATTTCCAGCAAAGAAAAAATAATCTAAGAAGAATGTGCTAGGCAGCTGCCTTTAGCCTTCACCAAAACATGCACCATCCAAGCTCTTCAACTTCCCGTGCATACACTTGACACAGTGGGGTGCGGGACTACAAGATACGAGAAAACTTTCTTATGACCCATGTGTGGGGTATAAAAATCAAAGGGGTTCGACATTAGTTAAATAAAGATAGCTCTTCGTATTTAACTTTTTAATGTAAAATTAAAACATAATAATTCACTTTAATTAATTATAAACAAAACCCATACTTTTGTTTTTATATTTACGTACAATTTTTGTGTTATTATTATGTGTATGTATTTTTTTCGGTATTAAATCATCATAATTTCCAGATAGAAATTAACTATGTTATAAACTGAAATGCAATACACACCTGTCAATGTGAAGAATCCGCTGCTCCTTCTTAGTTGTATTTATACTTCTTTCTTTTGTTGTTATAATATTTATTATAAACCTCAATATTCTTGAGTTAAAACAATAAACCACACAACTTAATCTTAATTAAATAATAGTTCAGTATCACTACTACCACTAACACTTCACTTTTGTCACATTTATATATTATAATTTAATTATTAAGTTTTAAAAATTAAAATATATGTAGTCAAAATACACAAAACAGCGCTTTTTGCACACAAAAGCAGCAGCAACTCTGTAAAAACACAACCTTAGTGTTGTCGGCAACTCAAAACTCTGTTCTGCTAACAAACTCAAACTTCAGAGCACAGAGCAGTGAGATTACCCCCCTCTATGTCTGTCTGCTGGAGGGGAAAAAACATGGCGTCGTTAATTTTAATGTTGTTAGAGTGCGCCACTAACTGCACGTCCTCTGAAAGTTCACTTTTCTCTCAATAGATGCTAGAAAAGAATAAAAAAAATGGCACGAAAATCAAGTTAACATTTGAAATTGCTATTTTATTTATTTTGTAAGGTTTTGCTCCCCTTTTCGAAGGCAAATTTCAAGTTTCTTTAATCTCGACTGGAGTTAAAGAAGAAGAAAAAAAAAAAAAAAGCCTCAGATCAAGATGTGTAAGAGATAAATAGAATTTTTTTTAATAATATTTTTGAAAAAGTTGAGCGAATAAAATATCGAAGTTTATTGTTTTTGGAATGTTTTTCCTCTTTCATGCAAATTTCTATTGATTACATTATTATAATAATGTGCGCCAATCGATAAGTTTTCGGCCTTGGAGAGCATTATCCTTCATAAAGACAAAATGTAAAAAAAAAATAGGCTATTTATTTGTGTCATATTTCAAGTGTTCAAATTTGGCGATAGGAACCGAGAAGTATGATGAAATCATTCTATTTTATATAAAAAAACAAAAACAAAAATCTTCTATTTTTTTATTTGTTATTAATGTTATTATATTACTATTATTTGATTAATATTTGTTTGCATTGCACATATAGTTATATAGAAATTTTCATGTATTTTATTATTTTTTTAAACGTATAAATTGGTTTTATTTAATTTGTATATTTTTTTACTATAAAATGTGATTTTGTTTCCTCATACAATCATATAGATAAGATCGATGTCAATCATATCAGAAGCGTCAATTTTTTGGTGTAGACACATTTAAGCCAGCAGATTTTTTTTTTTTTTTTTTTATTCCTCCAAATTGTTTTTTCAAAAACTGCTGTTAGTGCTGTTACAATACTTCAAACTTAACTCTATAGCTTATAGATCGTAGTATCTCTGTCTTATAATAAATCTCTGTTAATAAAGTTAAACGTGTTAAAAATGTTCAATTGAAATATTAATAATAGTTTTGAAATATAATGTTGAAAAATGTTGTTGCGGCTCTATTATATTGGACAATGTATTTACCTCCACAAAGATGGTGACTATATATAAGCGCATATGTGCAAGAGGGTCTATACAATATATCATTATATAATATCACTACATTATTTTCATAATATAAATAAATGTAATAAATAATAAGACGAAGAAAAACATTTTCCGTATAGCAATCATCGATAGCGCATGCAAATTTGTGTTTGCGTATTATATGTATTAATTATCATTTATTGTTGTTATAAATAATACCTCTGTACAAAACAGTAAAAATAAAACCGTCAATTCAAGTGGCTTTATCTTTAAAACAAAACTAATCTTTATGACAAGAAAAAAAGATAAAGTATAGATTTTACCGACCACCATCAATTGAGATCAGAAAATTTCAACATAATTATCAATTAATAGTGTTACTCTCTCCCTCGTTCTCTCGCACGTCAGTTTAGTGGCTTCACAGAGCTTACAGAAGTATTATAATATGCTCACAGTATTCTAAAGTAGTGAAATACAATACATACATGGTCGTGGTAACAACAAACGACGTATATAGTGTATTGTTAATTATTCAACATTCTCTCATGTTGAAAATGCTGACAATCAATTTGTATAAGTTGCAGCTTTAGTTTTATAGTTTCGTATTTACATTCTTAACTACAGTACTTTGAACTCGAAATGAATTAAAAATTAAGTGAGTTCAAAATAAGAAGTAAAGAAAAATGGGACAAATCGATTCACGTACGCAAAGAAAAGGTGAGTTCCCGCATCTATTCATTCAGTCATACGTTCATTCATTCATTCATTCATTCATTCATTCATTCATTCATTCATTCATTCATTCATTCATTCATTCATTCATTCATTCATTCATTCATTCATTCATTCATTCATTCATTCATTCATTCATTCATTCATTCATTCATTCATTCATTCATTCATTCATTCATTCATTCATTCATTCATTCATTCATTCGGAACTTCAAATATATAACTATATAGGTATTAAAACAAAAAGTATGAAGTCTTAAAATTTTAATGTTGTTTATTAATTATATTACTAATTTAATTTAGTTCATGGTGGTTAGTTTGGTATGGTTTAGTTTGTTTATTGAAGTTATATATTCATTTTGCAACCCCTATTTATCTTATTTATTGCTTATTTGATATTATTAATTATAAATTTAATTAACCTGCAATTTTCTTAGCGTGTGTGACTTTTTTTTACACTATATTCATTAAATCATTGTTATGTTGTTTGTTTTTTTAATTGAAATTTCTCTATATTAACCCATGAGAAACTTTGGAAGAAACCAGTATTCACTAATACTTTTATTTCAACAAATTACTTTAGTTCATCTGGCACAATAAATCCAGTTTCTTTATAATACTATCTTAGTTAAAGCACCTATATTCCATGGGGCTTAATATTTGGTACGCGTGACATAGCTCGCATGTTAAAAAGGATTAAGTCCCCTTATTAATTTATGATGTGTAGATCAAATATTTGGTATATTTTAATATTTTTCTTTTGTTTACCGATGTTCTAAACCCTCTGATAGTAATTATGTTTACACTTGCACTCAGGGTCGGACTGGTCATTTAAGTTGGTCAGGAATTCCTGACCGGGCCCCCCTGGGCTGGGGGCCCTTTGCTCGCTAATAAACAAAAATGAAAAAAAGAAGAAAAAAAAAGAAAAAAAAAAAAAAAAAAAAAAAAGAGAAGAAGAAGAAGAAGAAAGTTGAAAGGAAAAGAGTTAAAAAAAAAATTAAAAATTCCATCAAATTACACACATACTTATTATTTGTTTCACATCTTAAATTAAAGCGCTCATCAATAATACGTGAATGGTGCAATTACGATTTATTATTTACTATATTTACTTATTTCATTGCCCAATTAAGAACTATATGAACTATTCTCTTATCTCAACACCTTCACAAACCTAGGTTAATTTATTTTCCAGTATTCAGCCTTTAAGATTTCTTCTTCTTCTTCTTCTTTTTTTTTTTTTATCTACGAGTCACTACAAAGTATAATTATGCAAAATTGACTGAAATATTTAATTCATATACTAAAAAATATTAACAATCGTGTCGCAAAAAAAAATTAAAGAAAAGAAAAGAAAAGAAGAGAGAGAGAGAGAGAGAGAGATTATAGTGGAATAAAAAATATTAAACTGTTACCTATTACAGAACAAAGAGGATCGAATACCAAGAAATTTTAAGGGGTAATTTTCATAAAAACATTATATATAAAAGAGGACACATTGTCCTAAATCGATAAATATGTGAATTTTTAAATTTTTAGTTCATTTAGTATTTTTAATTAATTTTTAAAAGGACGCAAAATGACCTCACAGTGATAGTCAGCTTTTTCCTATGCCCAGACAATTTAAAGTTATCAAACATATAACGTAATTTTTTAATTTTTTTAAAATTCGGGACAATGTTCTCTTTTAGAATATAATCTTTTTTTTTTTTTTTTCTTTTTTTTAGATTCGAATTCCTTATTGATGCTGGCTATAATTTAAAAATAAATAAATAAAGTTATGGTTTATATTTAAAGATTAAGCTGCATGGATTCAAACACATTTCAAAGTATCATAAAATATCTTTGCTATAAGTTTTGCATGTGATACTACAGTATAATTATTTCAAAAATAAAAGTTGCACACATTTGAATTTATGTTGATTAATAAAATAAAATATTACGTTACAATTTTATGTAAATTTAAGTAAAATATATGACATTCACTAAATTAATAGATAATATTTCGTTCTTATGTATTTTTTTTTTTTTTTTTTTTTTACTCTTTCATCGTATATTAACTTAAGCAAAATTGTTATTTAACTTACTTCTTTACTGAAAAAAACTGAAAAAATTATATTTTTGTTGCAAAACAAAGAAATAATAAAAGCACCTTTTTTAAGTGATTTTTCCTCAAAAAAGGGGCGTGTCTTAAAATTTTCCGGGGGGCTTCGCCCCCCGGACCCCCCTTTTGCTGGGGGGGGCTGCGCCCCCCCAGACCCCCCCAGTGGGCCCTCTCTGGTCTCTTCCTGAGTGGGCCTTTTCGAGCCAGTCCGACCCTGCTTGCACTGATACATTAGTTTACAACAATTAAACGTTGATTTTTTACATCAATATTTCAACATACATACTGGCCTGTTTTCATCTATAACTGATTATACCAAATTTGACATTCCAACTTTAGTTTTTGCATAATAAATGACGCCTGTTAATCGCTATTAAAAAATAAAGTAGATTGATCGATGTGACATGTCACACGGTATTGTATTGCATTGCTGAGATAAGCAACTTGTATTAGTTCAGAAATTGAACCATGTGATTGAGATAGCAGTTATAACAAGCAGGCGAGGGGAGGGGGTGTATTTGTGTCAATATTAACATCACTGTGTCGTAATCGTGATATTTTATTTGATTGATTGATTGATTGATTGATTGATTGATTGATTGATTGATTGATTGATTGATTGATTGATTGATTGATTGATTGATTGATTGATTGATTGATTGATTGATTGATTGATTGATTGATTTATATTTATTGAATATTTTTTTAATTATCACCTATTAATTGATTGATTTTTGATCAATTAATTGATTAATAAGATATATTAACCTTTACTATTGATTGAATCATCGATCGTTATTCTAATCTGTTTTGTTCTGTAGAAACTAAAGAGGATCACTCATCTTGGGGTACAATGAGACAACATCAAAATAAAGGGAACAGAATGGTAAGAAAAGTAGTTACCAATTATTATCATTTTTATATTATATTGAAACTCACTGTAAATGTATTGTGATCTTCACATAAAAACTTCAAAAAAATTACTTTTGTAAATCTGTAATGTTAAATTATATATGAGATTTTCAACATCTTAATTTAATATTTGGCAATTTTTTTTTCTACGTTAATTTTTGTTTAAACTTGATTTTTATGCATTTTTGTTCTTGTATGGTCAATAGGAAGGGAATATACTATTATGATTTTGTAATGGAGCTTATCGGTTATGCGCGCGGGGTGACGCGGGGAAAGCTAAAGGTCCCCTAATTTAACATTACGCTTATGGGGAAAAACATTTTTTTTTTCGATTTTTGAGAAAACTACTCTACCGATTTTAGAAATATTTAAATGAGAAATACTAGACATAGTTTTACGTGTTTTAAGCCATAGAAAAATTTTAATAATTTTTTAAACCGTTATAACCTCCATTCGTTAAGGAAATTTGAAAATGATTCATAATGTGATCTTCAAGCATTTTTTTCTTTTATATATTATATATTATCTTATGCAATAGTATAGCGCAGTACTTTAGTATTGCAATAATTACACAATACATATAAATATACGACTATAGATAGACTGATAGACACATACATTTGTATTGTTGCAAAGTGGTCCTATACGGTTTTATAATGAGAAAAGCAATAATTATGTTTGTAATTTGTAACAGTTTAAATTTTTGAAAATTAAAAATTATTAACCACAAACGTGGATTATCAAACTCATTTGATTAAGTGTGTTAAAGTCAAAATGAAACAAATAATTAAAAGTTGATTTTGTATTTCAGTTTGGTGAAGAGGTGAGCGTGATGGCAGTATGGGCCCCCGAGCCAGGTGACGTCACACAGAGACTTTGGTTCCAGACTGCACCACTGACACGTGCCGGACACGTGGCAGAGGTTGGGTGCAATCTTAATGATTCTCACCTCACTACATGCAACTTCCAGGAACTCAAACGTAAGGAAAATATATTTTATTGTATTTATAAAGATATAATAATATAAGATATTATTTTGACGCAAAGAGATTGTGTTTTGACGTACGCAGTACGCACATACTCTGCAATTCTTTTATATATATATATATATATATATATATATATATATATATATAATTTCCCAATGATATGATGAATGTCAAGTTAGCTGCCTCCCCCCCCCCCTTTTTATAATTATGATATAAAACTATTTTCAAATTATACGTATACGTGTATCACGCATGGTGGATTTTATGATCATTATTATAAATATCTATACTGTATGATAAAAGCAGTAAGGTATTTTGCTGCGTCGTGCAAAAAAATTCCTATTCTAAAATCACACACCAAAGACATACAAAATGTAACTTCAAATGTAAACTTATCGGTTTGAATATTTTATAATCTCTCAATTCTTACACTTGAATGTTATGAAAGTAGCCTGTTGTTATCATTTCATTTTTTTTTCTCATTTCGAGTACTTGTAATGTGATAAAAAATAACTTGACTAAAAACAACGTTTAAAATTAATAAAAAGATATAAAACTACAATATATGGCATTACAATAAATAATTATCAAGTATTATTCATATAGCTGTGACAGTTCCACCACAATAGGCATTACCGGCGCAATAATTTTGTCAACAATTTTTAATGGCTTAAATTAAAAACCAATTGACTTTTTCCCGTTCTTATATAACACTTGCTATACGTCAGATACGATACATTTTTATCGTAAGATTGCCTACGTTTCATGACGTCATAATTCTATACAATACATAAACCTTACAAGCATTAAGGGAGTAGGGGATCGACGTCGGCCATTAGACTCAAACTTTTCTCGTCAAAAAAATCTGAAATTTTGCACAATGATGCTTCAGCTTAAGACAATTTCAAATGTATAAAAATAGAAATTGTGTGGGTTCACCGTGCAAATTAATTTTATATGATTTTTTGAAATTTTAAGCCCATAAAGCCCAATGTTAATTTCAATAATTATTTTCTTTTTTTCGGGACGGTCAACCGTCATGAAATTTTTATCACGGCTAGGTGTGACTCTTAGCTACACAATGACATCAAATTTATACCCAAAATTTTTCATGTTTTTGAGATATTAAGTCGTTACCCTACTCCCTTAAAAAAAAAAAAAAAAAAAAGTGGAGTGTGGTATATTGGTATATGATTATTTCAGTCCGTGTTGGAGAACTTTGTTTGGTACGCTCCGAGGAAGGTTGGCTGCGCGCGCAGGTGCTCAGCACGGAGGACGAGGGACGTGTCCTCGTGCGTATCATCAATGAAGAGTACGAGGAAGCCGTGCCTGCAGATCTATTCGCTCGGGAACCAAACAACGACCACTTGTTACCTCGCAAGCTACAGTTAGCCGGAGCAAGACTCTTCAACAACGTAAGTGAAAACATTGAACAAATAAAGTAAACAAAAGTTTGTTTGTATAAATAAAAAAAAAACTGCTTAAAATATCAACTGTAACTGGTGCATTTTTCCCGTGTTTTCTTTCACGTAAATATAAAAGCATTTGCTTACTTCTACTTAATTTATGCTGCATTTACGTCGTTTATTGCATAAATGTTGCTAAATTAGAACAGCATAATAGTTATATTATGCAAAAAAGTATTTATTCTCCATAACATAATTATTATGCAGTATAATATAATAGCATAAAGTATTATGTTATACCTTAATGAATTATAAATGTTGCTGAAATTATACCTATAAATATTTTGTATTTATATGCATTTTTTTGGAAGAAATATGCATATGCGTAATATGATATATAGTTTAATTAATTCTAATAGTGATATTTTTTGTTCAAAATACCATAATTCATGTTATATTTATAAAATCTTAATAATTACTGCCCATGTACAATATAATTAAATTTAATTTAAAAGTAAGTGAATATCTGAAATGTGTCAGGATGGAGAAGAATGTGGCGCGGTATCTCGACTCACCGAGGTGCTAAGTGAGGCCACGGAGGTGCGGCAGAGAGTGGTGCGAGCTCAGGAGAACCCTCCACTTGCAGTTCTGCACGTGTTGTTGCATGGACGGTGGTGGGACGTGGCGAGACTACTCGCGCAATGTAAACTCGTTACCGTGGTAAGCTCGGTATATAGAATACTTTTACGTATAGCATATCATTGCATGATGCCAATTTGTACAACTCATGCATTGTTGAAAATACACAAAGTCTCAGCTCTGTTGATTTTTATATAACTTTTTGCTTAAATGGCCTGTTCAAAATGACACTTAACTTCATGAATAAACAGCTTATTACTATAAAGAACTTTTTTAATGCGTTGTATCTTTACGTAAGAGTCCTCTGAATTTACGCGTCACTGTGAACAGGCCATCAAACTTTGCATAACCAAATTCAACAATGAAAATACATTGTTAAATTTTGTTATACAAAGTGTTATGCAAAAATCAGATAATCTGAACACAACTTTCTATCGTAGTCAGTGAGGTCTCAATTAATGGCAGTCAATTTTAGACTATTTTTTTTATGTGTTATTTAAATGGAATTCTTATTCCATTATTTGCTATATAATTGCTTATTCAATTAAAATTTAAATTATGTTACTTTGAGCTTTGAGAAGTATTGTGATGTCATCATTGAGTTAACTTTTCAAGTTCATCTTTCTATAACTTTATTGCATGCATAGTTTAGAAAATATTAAAATCATTTAAACCATGTGCCAATACAGTGAGTCCTGTTTTTATTTACGTCAGGATTCAGGCCTATATATAATACGAGGAAAATGTTCAAAATCCTAAACCAAAGCATTTAAAAAAAGAAGTTTCATTTTACATATTTTATATATGGCTATATGTATTTATTCGTGTAAGGAAAATTAAATTAGGACTTATGAATCAAATACTAACGAACTTTAACTCGGTAATTTTTTTTTATTATTTAACAAACACACGTATATCATAAAAAAGGGTCAAATGAAATTTTTTTTCAATTTTTTTTTTTTTTTTTTTTTTTTTACTCAAACTATTTTAAAATATAAATTATGATGCGTGTATAAAAATACAGTTGGACGGTGCGCCAGGTAATTGCAGAAATTTTAATTATGTAAACCATATATATAGCACAAATTCAAAAAAATAGAACAACAAGTTAAATCTCAATGATAAAATGACAAATTATTATATTCCGCAGACACACCTGAGAAAAGAGCGCACTCGTTGCAACGTGTACCATCAACACCTCATGCTGTTACTTCTACTACGCGTAAGGAACAAACTACGCTACTTCGAGATGGCCGCTAACTTGGAGATCGCAGGTTCCCTAGGTGACATGTTCTTCCGGTACCAAGATGACTGCGGCTCCTGGGTCAACTTATTCCTCAAGATCCAGTACGACAAGAGTGATAATCAGTTCATACTTAAAGATAATCTCAAAGAAATGTTATTATCTTACGTAAGATTACCAACCCACGCTGACAAAAATATTTGTATATTATTAACAAATAAAAATTTAGATCAATTAGAAAATGTACAATCTGAATTTTTGAAAAAATTTGAATATCCAAATATATTTTTTGGTAATCTTCAAACAATAACAGATATTGATATAATTGATAGATTATCACACGAAACAAAATTATCAAAAGATATTGTTGAAAAATTCTTAGATAATTTTATATTTGCAACAGATGAGCCAAATGATAAAAGATTAATTAAAATAGTTAAAAATGAAATTAGTGAATTTTGTGATGGATTTAAAATGGAGAGTGAAAGAATGTATCCAATTTTACTGCAATGGATTGAAGAATGGATGTCAGAAGAAGATGGTACGTTTATCGACTACAAATATATTCAAGAAAAATTTGACTCCTTGCAACCCACTGTAGAAGGTATTATAGATACAGTACCTCGTCCGGCTATGTTAAAATTCTATAATAGAATCACAGAATTGTCTTTAGTATGTAAATTATTTGATACGCAAAAACAATCCAATTTAATTGACATAGTAATTAGTGGCCCTCCAGGAGTAGGAAAAACAGAATTGGCTTTAAAATGTATAGAAAGTCAAAGTGGAAAATTCCATCATATAATCTGGTTTTCAGCTGATAGTGAAAATTCATTACAAAATGATTTTTACCAACTTGCTATAAGATTAAAAATAATTAAAGAAAATGAATATCAAATCTTATTGGATAAAAATCAACGTACAATAATTCGAGAACAAATTTATAAAGTTCTTAGTCCATACAAGTGTTTGATTATATTTGATAATGCTCAAGATTATCAACAAATCGAAAACTTTCTACCCATAGTCAACTTATTAGATACACAGAATATGTTCATCATGGTGACGTCACAGGTACAAGAATGGACAAGTAACTTGTCTTTACCAATTCACGTGTTTTCAGAGGAAGTATCCACACCACAGATTACTGATTTTGACGAGGAGAATTTCTCAATTGAGAAAATGTTTCGTAATTTGACGCAAACTTTGACAGTGCACTGAAAACTATATAGGTCATATTATACTGTAAATAATAAGAAATTTAGTTGTATAGTTTTTAAAAATCATAACATAATTTAATTAAAATATTCAAATTTTTATTCTGAAATAAATTTTGTAATAATTTTAAAAGTTTTTTTCTTCTTTTTTTTTCGCTTATGCAGTTTTTTATTATAGACGTTTAAAAACAGACTGTTTGAACTGAACTTATACCTATTACTAAATACTGTATATGCATGTATGATGTGTTTTTCATTGTAACTTTTACTTATTTACTTAACATTAATGTTAAATGGTCAAACAATTTGTAAATAGTTAAATATAAAAATGAAATAAATAAAATATTGTAAAATTTATAGTTATTTTATTGCATATCGATATTTGACTGTTTTCATGCGAGATCAAAATTTATATATTTAAAGTAACAAAGAACATTAAAACATTTTAAGTAAGTGATATATTCAATTCAATTCAAAATAGGCTTTATTGTAAGTTGATGCAGCCTGCATGTATGCAGCCCGCTCAACAGCTGTGCTCAACAAGTGGCCTGTATCTAAGGTATACTTGTTAATCAGACAAACTATATACCTATTATATAATACTATATGAACTTGTAATATTATACTACAACTGAGTCATTTATCTGTCAATTGGGTGGGTGTGCTTTGACGCCATACTTAAAGCCATAGACCACATAAAACAACATATTGTGCTTTTTAATGAATAAACACGAAATGGAATCTTCAAAACTGTTCACAATTTTTACCAGAATGTTAATGTAGCCCCATGAGAGAGCGTGAAAATACTGTTAAGTATGCAATTTAAGTGACTATTCATGTTTATGACGTCAGAAACATGCAAACATTAACATGAAAATGTTGTGCGGGTTGCATAAATTGACATTTCTGATCACTGCTACGGAGCTACAGTTGGGTTTTGAGACAAACTAAAGTTATTTTTGTAAGGTCCATCAAGTGTTTTATGATATAAATGCTTATATTTTTCTCTGGTCTATTCCTTTAAACAAAACATTTATCAGTTTAGGAAAAATGATATATTTCGCAAATTAAAAAATAATAAAATATTACTCTTGAAACTTTATTATCTACTTCAAATGAGCTGTTTACACCGTATGTACAAAAATAATCCAAAGATATAAAAGCACATTGCTTTCCTTATAAAAAGAAGCTGAAAATGACGCTTAGTTCTATATTATACTGGGTGCTATCTCGTAGCGTTACATCGCACAATTTCATACAACCCCATACTCTAAAGTCAAAGTAAAACTGTAACACTGTAAGTAAGTACTGCAGTGTAATAGTTCAAAAAATTTAACATAAAGTTGCAACGTGGTCAGGAGCTAGCTGTAGGATTGGTGACCAATTTTAATCAAAATTATAAAGAAAATCCATAGGATTTAATATTTATAAAGACATCGTCACGTGTTGCAAGTATATTGGCTTATATACAAATGATTAAAAAAATAGAACGTATGGACATTACTTATTGGAGTGTTATAAGTTATAACCGCAAGCCAAGTATATCAACAATCAATATCACGCTCACGATTATATATTTCTAAACAATGGTTAAAATTTCGGCTTCAGCAGAATTTAAAAATTAATATATAGTTAAAGTTATTGAATGAGTTGCATATTACTTTCACGTAGAGATAATATAAGCTAGTAGTCCTCCACAAAACCTAAAATTAATAATAATAACATTAAATAAATAAATAAATAATAGTTACCTAAAATAAATTCTCAAACTTGAACACGGCCTCGGCAGCTCTTTTTATGGCACATTACGCGATATTTGAGCTCAATCTAATAAAAATCATAACATCAAAATATGTGTAAAACAACAACAACTCCATATTATATTTTTAATGAATAATGAGAGTATGTAATTTAATGCCTATTTTACACAGGAAGTTTTAATGAAAGAGTTTGGCTTTCGTGTTATACCGTGTTATATAAGCAGTAAACTGACATTGAAAAGGAACTCGGCTCGACCGGGACTCGAACCCGGATTTTTTGTTTCCCAGGTCACTGCGCGTTATCATTTACGCTACCGAGATTCCTCCCTCTCCCTATTAATTTACTGCTCATAATAGTCAGCTGACTATATTTTTAAACTTCTTCCTTCCTTCCTTCCTTTTTTTTTTATTTTTTATTTTATATATTTTTTTTATTCCACTCAATTTTACTCCAAAATCTTATATATTTATATGCCTATCTCAAAGCACAGATAGAACCTGCCATGAATAATGTTAAAACTTATAACAACTTAACTCAAAACTAAATTTTCTCATTCTAAAGTTTTTTTTTCTTTATAAAATTCTGGGAGAATAAAGACGAAAAAAATAAAATATAGAAACACATTTTTTTTTACAGTTTTGATATATATTTTTTTCATTTATTTTCCATATATATATATATAATTATTTTGTAAACACATATAGCTTCACCGGAAACAGGTAAAGATGCACAAACACTTGAGGAGGGGGGGGGGGGGGGAGAAAAAAATAAACAACATGATCGCTCTGCATAAAAATTAAAATCACTCGCTCTCAATAGTTTTGTACAAATAAAAATCCAACATTTAGGATTTGATTTCTTGAAGCACAGAGAAAAAACATACAAATATACAAATAGAGAAAGTCTTTTTTTTTTCTTCTTCTTTTCTTTTTCTTTAAACATATATATATTTATTTTATACAACTTGTTCAAACTATACTAACAACAAAATTTAATATAGACCATTATAATATACAAATAAATATACATTTTTTAAAAACTAAAACTTAAAAACCTTGGAATATTTTTTTTTCTTTTTCTTTTTTATTATAATAATTTTTTTTTTGCACTTTTTAAAAAATAAGAAATGTATAATTCATTTAATTATACTTTTTTTTAATAATAATTATTGAATATGTATCAATAAACATAATTAATAAACAATGGTGCTTAATTGTCTGAGCGACTATGCAATTTAATTTATCATTTTTATAATATATTTTTAAAGTACAAAGTGATTCTATATAATATTTTAATATTATTTAGACATAACACATTTATTTTATACTTTTTTTTTTTTTTTTTTACATATAATGTAAAAGAAAGTCACATTTTAATCATTCATAACAAGAAGTATAATGGGCAAAAAAAAAAAAAAAAAAAAGTGATGCCAAAGTTCGCATCTTCACATTATTCCCAGTATAATGAAGGGACCAATCCAGTCTAAAAAAAAAAAAAAAAAAAAAAAAAAAAAAGATTTAAACAAAAATGCTGCTGTTTATCATTGGATTTAAGAAAAAATGACCGATAGTAAGTTAATCGTAACTTTTTAAGTTCTAACGCACTATCGACTGAAAAAGGAACAACTGTTTTGAGGCCAGCTTCAAGTGATTTCGCTCACATCTGCTTCTGTTTCGACTTACTACGCATACGCAGTACGTCAAAACGGAAGCAAATGTGATCAAAATCGCTTAAAGTCAGCATCAAAACAGTTTTTACTTTATTATTCAATAGTTTTACAATTTGAAACTCCCAAAAATCAAAATTTTCAAAATGTTGGATTCTGGGATGCTAAAAATGTAAGCGCACTATAACTCATTTTGCCTAAAACTAATTGTAAACCCAGCACATTTTTTTAAACACTCATTTTTTGTTTATGAGATCAGCCCCTTAAAGAGAGAGAAAGAAATGTAAAAATTTTACCTTGCAATGACTAGAATTCAAGTATAATTTTTGTAGAGGAGGAAAACAAAATGAGTATGATGATTAAAACTAATATAATCCTGCAAACTAAATTTTTGTTTTAATAGTGTGAGAGGTATTTGTATATTTTTTGTTAAAATAAATGAGCAACATGTTGTGATCTTTGGTGCCAAATACAAAATAAATCTGTAAAACAACAACAAAAAATACAATCAAAAAAGTACGTTCATAGACATACTTCTTCTTTTTTTTTTTTTTTTAATCAAGAGTAAAATTATCCCATTTTAAAATTATTGAACACAATGCTTTAAAAAAAAAGAGTACATTTTCTTTTAGGGGAGAAAAATAACCTAGAGCAAAGCTTGTCTACTCTTCAGCAGAGCAGAGGCAG
This sequence comes from Ecdyonurus torrentis, assembly GCA_949318235.1. Classification (NCBI taxonomy): domain Eukaryota; kingdom Metazoa; phylum Arthropoda; class Insecta; order Ephemeroptera; family Heptageniidae; genus Ecdyonurus; species Ecdyonurus torrentis. The sequence goes on from OX439129.1 coordinate 45,873,322, forward strand.
TTACTACAAAATTAAAAACTTTATATTATATAATTATAATTTCAATTTGAAATTACAAAAATTTATATAATTATTAATGGGAAATTATAAAAACATGTACACCCACTTTTTCACAATCATTCTAAATTCAATCAATTTTAATAAAACTAAATTTTTGATGCAAACTTGATTTTTTTTTTCTTCTTTAAACATTCTTAGTTATTATGTTTATCTTGATTTGTTTTATGTGGTACAGCTATGATGATGTTAGTAAATTTTTTACATACTTCTTAATTCATCTTGCACTGATAAATATGAGAGATAGAGAGAGAAACATCAACGCTAACATGCTAGTTCTCTGTAGTTAGAAGAACAAGATACAACATTTTGTCATGAGACCAAGACTACCACTGCAAGATTGTGATGTCAACTTGCTATTATGTCAAAGAAGGACCTAACTTTGAACCAATCAGCACCCGAGTTGGAAGTTACATGACCAATTAGTGTACTGAAATCATGCTCTTTTGAATTTCACGGTGGTCTACCATGTTTTAATCTAGAGTAATTTCATAGGAGTGGAACAATACGCTCAGTCGCTTAATAATCCTTGCATTGGAAAGAAAAACCTTTGTTGACACAGTAAAGTGCTTAACATTACGATGACGCTAATGTATAGGTTCTTTCTTATAAACAAAGTTATTCACCAATTTATTTCACACTTGTTTTCCTTGCTAAAAAAAAAAAAAAAAAAAAAAAATCAAACATAATAAAATTCAATATTAATCAAGTTTACATCAATTTTTTTTAAAGACAATTTAATTTACAAAATATGGACACAAAAAAATGGGTAGGAATGTTATAAAAAAACAAAACAACAACAACAACAATGCACTCACATCAAAACTCTCTCTCGAGAGAGAGAGAGAGAGATACAGAGACACAACAATCAAATATACATTGTCCACTAATGGACTACATCAATATTTTAACAACTGCTTCTGGGCAGTCATAACCAACTGCTTTAATTAAAGAAAAATAAAATGGGGCGATATTTTTGAACTGACAAAGTATTGGGTCACAACACTCATGACCTAAGAACTTATCTTGGGTCTTGCCTTAGGTATGTATAATCCAAGTAATGACCCACAATACTGTGTACTTGGGTGTTACCAGTTAAAATATCAACCCAAGATACCTAAAACCAAAATATATTTCCATAGAGTGAAAATGTAATTACATCTTTTACAGATATATTATTGTAATAAAAATTAAAAATGTGCACCCAAAAATTTAATGGATTGAAATATTCATTTTAGGTAGCAAAATGATTTTATTTAGTATTTTATGAAAATTACATTTAATTTTGTCACTTACTCGGACCTTTACCATTTTGCTACCTATTAATTAAGCCACATCTATGTAATTATTGTAAACTAAAAATTAACATTTTAATTAATATTTTTACAACTATGCACAAATAGAATTGGCAGAGAAAAATACATTTTATTTTTTATTTTTTTAATTATTTAATTTTTAATTTAAATGATTGATTTTGGTCCTTTAAAATTTTTACAACTTTTTTTTATTGTTTTAAAATCTTTTTTAAATTTTATTTTTATTTATTTTTTTCAATTAGAGAAACATTGTTTTACTTTGCCACATTAAAAATACAGTTTTTTTTTTATATTTTATTTTCTCCCTTGATTATCATATTACAATTGTTGCATTTCTTTCTTTTACATTTGAAATATTTTGCTATTTTTGAAAAACTCTAGGAATTGCCCAATACAATTTTTTTTATGTAACAATTTTTTTAACTTTTTTTTTCTTTGTATGATTATTTTTTACATTTTTAACAAATTTCAAATATTTGTTTGCCCATACAGTATAAAGCTACAAGTTACCAATTTTTTTTTTTTTAAATTAAATATCATTACCAGTAAACAGCAATCCCATTTTTTTAAATTTTGGTGAGCCATTATTAATTTTCTTTTTCATAAAATCAATGCCATTATTTATTAATTTTTTTAAAACCTATTAATATTGTTTATGTGTTTAAAATGCTTCACATAAAAATAAATGCATTTTCTGTGCATTGTATCACATTTATTGTACAAATAGTTTTTTTTTTAATTAATTAAATTTTTTTTAGACATTTAATATATTTTACAACAATATATATATTTTTTAAAACATTGATTTTTTATGTACTTAAGACATACACAATTTTTTTTTATATATATTTTTTTCTTACATTTTTTTTATAGCCTTCACTGCTAAATTACACAATTTTTTTTTCTTGCTCTTAGAGCCATTTTTGCACATTCAATCCTTTATCACACACAACCATACAGGCACCTCTTCTTATTATGTAATATTATGCAATACAACTATATGCCTCAAATGGACGAAATAAACACATTTATATATTTTATTACAATATATTTACGATAATTGTCCTTTTGTTTTTGGCCGTGTCACTATTATCAAAATTTGCATTTTTTTAAAATACTTCTACTCATACTAGAGCTTTGAAATTTTATCAAAAGAAAGACTAAATTTTCTACTGACTTTGTGTAAAAATTTCTAAGATCTAAAACAAGAAAAAATATTTAAAAAAAAATGCAATTGTTTATAATAATAGAACAACACCCTAACAACAATTATCATATATTTAATTAATTTTGGTATACACAATAATAAATAACAATGCTAAATAAACTATACATACATAAATTTAATTTTAACAGAAAAAAAAAGAGAAAAAGAAAGAAATTTCACTCTTAAAGAGTTTGGAATGGAGAAAAAAATCATTTTTTTTTTTATATAATAAAAAATAAATTATACAGAAATATTATATTTAAAAATCCATTTATATATATATATCCCAATTTATATAGAAATTAACTTTATAATTATAATAAAAACTTGCAACGATATTTATACATTTTTTTTTGTCTGCGCATCTTTAATTAAAATTAAAAAAAAACAAAAAAAAAATGAAATCAACACTTTTAAAAATATTATTATAAAGACAAATTAATTTAAAATTATATTCTAATATATTGATCATATATCTTTTTTTTTTTTTTTTAGTGGCCTGCACTTGGTTATAGTATTTACTTAAATAGAATATATATGTATTTTTTTATATATATTTTATATTGTTGTTATTATAGTATAATAATTGTAAATATATATTATTTATAATATATTATGTATAATTAAGATAATATTAAATTTTTTATAGATATATTTATTATTATTATTTTTTTTTTACTGAAATCAGCAACAAGCACATTTAGACATAATGTATGTTTACACCGCATTTTTGTTTTATATTTTTCACAAAAAAATTCTAATTTATATTTTATATATATTTTCACATATATACTAACATTGAACGATATATAGTTTTAATTTAACTGTTATATTAACAGTTACATATATTTGAATATCCTGAGACTTACTTGCTATATAATTTATTTTAATATTTTGTTCATTGCAATTACAAAATGTTTGCAGAAAAATGATGAGATTTTTCTATTTATATATTATGGCATTGCATATATAATGATAGTTTTGTGTGTTTATATATTTGAGTGTGGAGATTAAGAGAGAGAGACGGAACACACAGTAAGGTTGGTTTTTTATTTTTTTGTGATAAGACGTGATGAATAATGACATCAAACATGCCATTTTCTTTTTCTTTCTTTGTCTGATCACTTTGTATAATTCATTAATTGTTTTTGTTATTTTTTGTTTTAATCACTTCACTTAGCTTCATCTTGTTCCATAGGTTCTTCTGTACATTGTGTGTCTGCAGGAGGAGGAATACTGAAAGTAAAATACAAATTTTACATTAATCACAATAAGCTAATGTCATTAGATATGATAAAAATTAAAATAGAAAAGATAGAGGAAACTAGTGATGATCTTAGCATAGTGTGATGTCTTATGGTTTGGTGGTAAATCTTACTAGCACAGAGATAATAAACACACTTATGATATGTGTGCTATATAGCAACATATTCACCCACCTACGATATGTTGTTACTACGGAAAGACCTTTAGTTACACAATTACTATTCTTTGACGAGGACGACCAAAACAAAATATAGGGGATGATTTTATTTTTTATTCTAAAAGAGGACATTGTCCTGAATACATTGATACACAAATTTTCAGTTTTTGAGTTAATTCAGTGTTTTTAATTAATTTTTGAAAATTAAAAAATGACGCCATTACACCTTATGTATGTGGGCATAGGAAAAAGTTATAAACCGTAACGTCATTTTGTAAACTTTAAAAATCAATTAAAATTACTTAATGAACTCAAAAATTATAAATTTGCACATCTATCAATTAAGGATGATGTCCTCAATAAATTACAATAATATTATGCTTTTTTTTTCTTTCTACATTATGATTGATTATATTGATTGGTTGTTACTCACTGCAGGGTGCTGCCACTGCCATGTTGCTGCATGGAGAGACTAGCCATAGCCGTCACTGTCTCTGTCTCGTCTTTCTCTTTCTGACTTGCCTCCAGTGCAGACCAACCCACAGTATGGGAGCTCTTCTTGATACACGGCCAATGTGGGGTCTGCAACAAAACAACAACACATTGTAAAACAAACATTACCTTGCAAATATTTACTTCTGTAAGTCCTTCAAATCAAATCATTCATTGGCTTTCTCAAGACGAGCAAAATAAAATCTTCTCTTGATGTAAATCTACCATCAAGAGACTTTGGCCAAATTTTCAAAAACTACTTTCTCCCTAACTAAAACTAATAGAAATGTGAAAAAATAAATAAATAAAAGATAGTGCAAAAATAAAGCTTTACTTTAATTTTTGTTTCATGTTTCTATGAGCTTTAGTGATGGAGTAAATAATTTTTGAATATTTGGCCAGTCACCCTACTTGATTGTTATTTAGTAGTGTAATTAGTATAAACTTTTAACATTTATATTATATCATAAAAACTCAACTTGTATTTTTCTCATACACAGGGAAAACACTTACCTAGCATCAATGCCTAATTTAATTATTGCAGGTTAATATAAAATATTGTCTACGTACTCTACTACCTGGATAGCTACTTCACCTGCAGTTGTCATTTTAAAATTATTTACCTTTGTACCTACTCACTACACACAGTGATTATTTTGGTCATGATTAAACTTGAAGATTGCATTGTGACTACACAAGTTTACTTCAAATGGCATTTTATTTTTAAAGGGGGCAGGGGTAAAAATTTGAAGTTGTGATTTATGGAACCCATGATGGCAGATTATTTCCAACTCACTTGTATAGCGATTGTCTTCTGCAGGGTATCAATGGCATTCTGACAAGGAGGTCTGCACAGCTCCTCCTCACGTAGCGGACTAGGCTCGTCGCCAAGCAAGGCCCGCACACACTCCTGAGCGGAGTCACATATGGCAGGCAAGTCGTAACCTCCTTCAAGTGACAAGATCACCTGAAACATAACATAATCCAGGTTAGTTACTCAGTCTAAATACAGTATACACTCACTAGTTTAGCGAGGATTGGACTAAAACCTGTCACAGCACGATTTTGTTGTCGTTTTATACGTTGATACTTTAGGATATGTTAACTTGAAATATGTACTATTTTGGGGAGCCAACATGCAAAATTTAGAATTACAATTTTTTTTTTTTTTTTTTTTTTTTTTTTTTTTTTAATTTACACAGGTAAAGCTCATATACTGTGTTAAAGTTTGGTAATTTTTGGTCTCCCTTATCTAATGGCCACCTGTACTGAAAATCTTATTATAGGTATTTTTAAATACGTATTCACTTTAATGACTTTAAAGTAGGGGGTTAAATTTTAGCTATTTCACCCCATTTGCAAGCTGGCTTAATAAGAGTCCACAAAATATTAAACTGCTATTTAACTCAGCCCACAAAACCATGATAGATACCCCACCAAAACTCTCATATCATCCACGTCATATCGTAAATCAAGCAATAAACACACTCACACACACACACACACACGATACTGCATGGCAAAACATAACGTCATAAATAAAAACAAATATAACACGCTGTGATTGTATAATATGAAGGAAATGAAATAAAACAGTGAAATGACCTTTCCTCCAGCCAGCTGAAGTAATTGATGAGTCATGTAGCCAAAGCAGGCCGGAGATACTTTGTAGCCTCCTAGAGGGGCGGAGTGACCCGTGGCAGCATCAAAGCCAGCTGATACCAACACAAGGTCAGGGTCAAAGTCCTGCGAAATAAACAAAAGCAAAACACATTAGTAAAATGTAGAAATTAAGTTTTAACTCAGATATGAAAACTTAGTCTTGCAAAAAAGAAACTTGTAGAGATCAAGAGGAAAAACAAAAATACAAACACAAAGTTTTGTGGGACAGCATTTTATTTATTATTATTATTTTTTTTTCATGCTTCCTTATGAGGTAATGAAGTAGGTTTTTACAAGGTCAAAATTTTTACTGTGCCGTCTTTCTGACTTTTGCGTTAACTTTCTTAACTATGGTATAGTCCTTGATGGTTTTTCCTATCCTTTTCTTTCAAATTCATCATACCTAACCAGGATATATTATTTTCCTTAATATTTCTAATATAAATTAACTTTAAATAATAATTCTTTCAGGTCCAAGAATAAAGTGCAAATAAAAATTTCTGATGTGCCTATCTTATTTTCTGAATCATTTTCCCAGAAGCTGAAATTTGTAGATATAATTTTTTTATTTCCTTTAATGTTATCTATCACTATCATTATTTTGTATTTTCCAATTACTGTATGTAGTAATAATAATATAATAATAAAATTGGGGGCCAGAGTGCAAAATTTATTAAGTTTAGAAATGTTACATCCATGAAGCTTTATGTTATTATTATTACTTTTATCTGACGTTTGAGTCCTGCATCAATTTTCATCATAGATAGTTGATACCATCAACTTTCAAATACATGAAGTTTCACTGTGACATTGACTCACCCTTGCAATGGGCATGATGACGGTCCTAAAGGCCGCCAAATACTCAGCATCGCTCATGGGTGGATTGAGACCTCCTGACCACGCTACGTTCACGTTGAACCCGATACCATCGTCAGTTCCACACTACAACAAAACAAAACAAGGTCAATATAAATCACTCTGGACTGTTTTAAAACTGGTACTATTGCATTGTCTCTAACCATTCATGTTCATAAATATAAATTAGTACAGTAATCTATAAACATAAATATGTTATTAGTAAATATTAGTGTAGGTTACCTCAGTGGGTCCTCCAGTGCCTGGGAAGAAGTTACCGTCGTCATGGCGGTGGATGGATATGTACAGGACACGAGGGTCGTCATAGAAGATCTGTTGTGTTCCGTTACCATGGTGAACATCCTGTAATTATAAACCATACATGTATTGTGGACAACTTGTCAATAATACAATAGTTTTGTCAATATAGGTACTATAATATTCTTAAGTCTCATTGAAATCATGGGGGGGGGGGGGGGGGGAAAGCTATTATTAATACAGTAAAAACTCGATTTTATGAAGTTTGATTTTACGGATTTTTGATATTATGAATTCATTTTTTTAGGTCCCAGCCATTGAGTTACATAGGCGTTTCAATGTTAATAAACTCGATTTTACGAAATTCGATTTTATAAAGTGGTCATTTTTTGGGTCCCTTGGGACTTCATAAAATCGAGTTTTTACTGTACCATTAAAATACTTTGAATAAAGGTAAATAGGCATTTCTTTAAATTGAAAGTGAATTGCATTTTACTTTTGCTGACATAGACATGACTTCTTTAATATGATACACTACGTTTTGATGCACTATTTTTAATGATGTTATAAATAACAGAAATCAAAATATACATATTCATATCAATAAAAGAAGTATGTTAAATAAATAAACAAGTCTTATTTATTTTCAAGAAAAGAAAAATAAATAAAATAACAAATGGCACAGTCAAGACCAAAGGTTATACATCAACTAAAAAAAAAAAAAAAAAAAAAAGAGTCTATTTTTAGAGTGACAACAAACAAGTGAGTCAAGTGCTACTGTAGTTGTGTGACTTACCCAGTCCAAGATGAGAACTTTCTCTACGTCATTGAAGCGTAGCAGAAGCTGCTTGGCTGCAATGGCTACAGAGTTAAAGAAGCAGAAGCCCATGGCTTGCGAGGGCTCTGCGTGATGACCAGGGGGACGTACCACCGCAAAGCCGTTCTTAATCTCTCCACACGCAGCTGTCACATCAAAAATCAAGTTAGCTTTTGTTATTTCAATTAAGAAACACAATCAGTGGTTTTGTTGATCAATTTAATATGAACAAAATTTTATTGACAATAGGTGTTATTATTATTTAATTGGTGGTATTCTGCATCATGCATCATGTATATGGTATTTTGCAATAAGAGAAACCAAAACATTTAACATGGCATAACTAATCTTTATTTTGAATTAGGCTCTGCCAAATACTGTATTTTTATTACATACTCAACTACAGCATGACTTTTTGTTAATTATTTTTATAGTCATCATAATTTTTTATGTTTAAAAACTCCTTTCACTATTTTTAATTTAATGTTGAAATATGATAATTTGCTTATTTACTGAGCAGTACTACACTTACCCTTGGTAGCGAGATCTACAACACATCCAACAGCCATCCTGGCTGCTGAGGAAGTGTGCAGTTCATTCCATGTGGTGTCTGAGTCTACACCAATTCCACCACATGGCAGCCTGACAAAGCTCTTGATCGGCAGTTGAGCTAGCTTGCTCATGTCCAACTTCTGACGATTGAGAGGGTTGGTACCTGCAATCAAAGTACATACAGCAATTTAGCTTCATAGTCTTCAAATTAATTAAGAGAGGAAAAATATGATACACTGCAGCTAGTAAACCAATCAAAAATTATATGAATCAAAATTCTTGTATTGTATACCAAAAACAACAACAAAAAAGGATGTGATGAGTGCACAGAAGCTTCAAATTTGAGTTCATATATCCACTCAGGAGAGACAAAATTAATTAAGCCCAAAATTGCCTACACTACATGGTCAAGAACTGTCATGGTGTTATTATTATTATTTTCAATAGCGTAATAGCATACTGTATCTACTTATTGTTAAAGATAATTTGTTTAATAGAAATTTGAATCAAATTAAATAACAAAAGTTGCAATTAGCTATGATGCCTATCTTAGACAATGTTTCCATCAATTTCTTATCATTTATTAGCATATCGTGTGGACAGTGTGGAACTTGATTATCAGCATTTTTATGCAACGGCTGCTAAAATGGTGTTAGAAAAACTAGAGTCACACACTTTTATGTGTTTTAAAAGTCAATAAAAAATTTGGTGTTAATTCTTCCAATGTGGGTGTGGAGGTATACGTCTATTGAAAATGGCTGATCACGTCTTAAATCACTTTAGGAGGTATCTCTGTCATGTCAATTCTATATAGCAAACACGGCACAAAACTACAAGTGACACTTGTACTCACCAAAGAGCAGTGCATGGGCCTCACTATGACAAGACTGAATCTCCTCCAAGGTAGCTTTACGAGATCTGAACCTGAAGCACCTCATACTGAGCCCCGTCTCCTGTAGTCGTGCCCAGATACTCTGCAGTCGGCCACCATGCTCAGGATGACTGGAGTTGTCTCCACAGATACACTGGTGCTTCAACATAAGACTGTCGAAGGCGAGAGCTGTTGCTGAGCCTGGCTTAGCCATTGAACCACTCATCACTTCTTGCTGCTGTTGTTGAGGACCCAGAGCTACTAGAGGACTGGAGAGAGCTCGGGACAGAGGTCGAGCAACATGTGCAGCACGGGGAGTGAAAGCAGAACCTGCAACAATCATCAATCTCACAGTCAAATACGGTCAGTTATTATTTCTGTATTTATTTATTTTGCAAGATTTCAAAGTCACGTAACGTATACAATGTTTCTACTCACCCTCGCTGACTTGCAGCGTATGTCTCATCATGAGGTCACGTTGTTGTTGCAAGAACTGCTCTCTGTCTCGCTGCTGCTTTGCCATCTCACTTTGTTCATCACTCTTGCGCTCCGTCAGATCTATCACCTGTCACACATCAACCATACATTACATTCAAATATAACTTGACTTTTTAATAATGGGTCTAATTGATGATGGGAGAGTGTTAAGGGCTTATCAAATGGGAAATTAGAGGGGGTTAGCATCACTCCTCCTCACCTCACCTCACCTCATTTTTTTTTTTTTTTTTTTTTTTTAATGTATTGAACCTTTTTTTTTAAAACACTAAATAGCTAAGCATACAAATAATAATATTAATAAAAACACAAAATGTTGTAATGTTGTTGGTATTATTTTCTCCAATTATTTACCTACTATTTACTCTCTATTTATTTATTTAGTGAGTAAAATCCAGTTTTCATAAAAGAGATCTTAAATGATAACACAGATCAAATGTTAATTTAATCCTCTACGTATCCACATATTATTATCTTAAACTTATTTTGTGAAGGGGGAAAAAGTCAAAATATATTGCACAAGATGAAAAGAGAATAGAGCAAATGGTCAAAGGTAGTTACCTCTGCAGTATCGTCAACCTCGACAGTTTCCTCAAGCTGACCCGCGGCTTGTGCACTCCTGCCTGTAGCCCTGGTGAGCACTGTCTGTCGTATCTGCTGCTTGAGCAGGTTGTGCTGCTGCTGCGCTGCCTGCGCGGCCTCGTATGCCTGTTTCTCTGCCAGGTACTCCTGGTAGTGCGCCGAGGACATGCTCAGGTTGGCAGGGTGGTTGCCTTGCAACATGGGGTGACCAAGGGGCAGGGGGGCAGACTGGGTGCGACCGAGAGGGCGGGCGCCTTGTTTGTTCAATCTGGCATGTGCGACCTGCAGAAGACATAAAAATAACAACAATCACATTTAAATTAGAAAATAATTTTAAAACTATTGTAACTATGAACAGGAAAAAAATATACAACAAATTTTATAAATCAACAGAAAAGAAAAGAATTTAACTATGAAAGCATGTTAAATGGAAAATTACATTAAATAAAAATAACTAATCACTATAGCATTGATCCAATGTTCTATCAGTTCATTTCTGGTAATTATTATGATTTAATATAAATTAGCATGTAACGAGGCTTCATTGTTTAACAATTTCATTTCCTTTGGTGTACAAAGTTATCAGAATGTTTTATTAAAAACTGATAAACAAGTTTTAGAAGTCTAAAATTTTAAAAAAATTATAAATACAGTAAAACTTTATTTCCATGGCAACATTTGATTTTTTTTTTATTTTTTTTTTTACATAACTAGATAAACTAGTCACCATTACTGACCACTCCTTCTCTCCTCCAATGACCTTGAACCAACCAACGTACCTGAGTATCTGTGATGGGTCCAGCATGGTACATTGTAGGTAACATACCAGGGTGCCGGCTTTGTTCTAGTGATTGCATTTGTTTCTGGATAAAACTCGGAGATGAAGGGTTGCTGTAGTCACCATCAATGACTGCACACAACAATAAGTCACATAATTAGCAAATAATCAATTAAAGGGAAAAAACATCGCGGTTAGGATCAATAATAAAGAAAAGGATAGAATTACCAGCAAGGGCCTTGCCACAGTAGAAGTTCTATGGCAAGGTCGAGGTCTCGGGTGACACAGCTCTGTTATAAAATAAACTTTTTATAACAAAACACTGTGCCATGCGAGACCTCAGCCTCTCCATAGAACTTCTACTGTGGTAAGGCTCTTGCTGGTAATTCTATACTTTTCTTTATAGTTAGCAATTAAGTACGTTAATTCATAAGAGTAAAGTCAACTTTGTAATGACATGCCATTCTCAACACTATCAAATTATTGTTGACAATCTGGTATTCACATTGTATGGGAGGTTTAACTAATTGTTAATCAAAACAAATTAAATGTTACGAACATATTTTTTTATTCATATTTACATACGTATTTTAAATAACATGAATCAGAAACAAAAACATGAACTATCTTTTCTTCATGAAGATTTATGAAAATGATCTGTGTATTATAATTTATAATAATAAAAAGTATTAAGATATTGAGATTGAGACAAGTTAAGTTGACATTTGGGAGACAAAATAATGTGTAATTCAGTCTGAATTAAATAAATATACAAGGAAAAGTGTATTATACACACTTAGTTTTCTAAATGTAGCATCAAAGAATGTGTTTTTTTATATTTTTTATTTATTATTATTATTTTTTTTTTAACGATCAAATCACTAGCACTGCATTTGAAATAAAGGTGAAATTTGGAGTTAAATGTGGTACAGTCATATGGCAAGCATAAGTTATCACAAAAAAGGTATATTAATATGAATGGTACAAGCCTTGTTGTGATTGGCAAAAGTTGTTACAGTCCATATAACTCACCTGGTAAGGTAGGGTAGAAGGGCAAGGTACCAGGCAACATTTGTCCTGTCAGTGGCATCCCAAACCTCGCTGCAAACGCTGCTCGGACTTCTGCCTCGGACACGGGAGGCAGTTTACTGATCCCCTCCTGTAACATGTCAATTGTATTAGAGGAGATTTACTTAAAAATAAACTCTCATTTTATTGTTGTTGAATGTCTATGTGATGCGTCATTTATTATTATTTAACTTAAATGAATAAAAGTACTTTTTGTTTCTGTAACTTAAAGTGTGCTAGTATGGCTGACCGTATTATATAGTAATAGATTAAAAAATATTAAGAAAATAGGGGGTGATTTTATTGTATATTCTGAAAGAGGATGTTGTTCTGAAGTGATAGTTAAGCAATCTTATAATTTTTGAGTTCATTAAATATTTTTAATTAATGAACTTGAAAATTACAAAATTACACATCAATCAATTCAGAATGATTCACTGTTTCAGAATTTACAGTAATAAATCCTTCTCCCCTTTTTATTATAGTTGAGTAAGTTACCTGAGCAGAGCTGGATGGTGCTGGAGGTCTCCCCAGTGAGATGTTGGGCATGGAGGGACTGCTGTACAACTGAGAGAGGTCACTCATGCTGCCTTGGCTGCTGGCAAGAGGTGCGTATGGAGAACTAACCTCCTGCAATTGCAACACAAGTGTCTTGTTTTAGAACACACACTTAATATATTGAAGCAAATGTGTTCTTAAAAAAAGTAACAATTGAGTCACCTCTTGGATGGGTGTGTTTCCTCGTGTGGCTTGGGCTGCAGCAACAGCTCCTGCTGCATTGGGCGGAGAATTAGGCCCTGAGTCTGGATTACTGTTGGCTGGGTCCACTGTCAAACACAATCATGTCAGTACAGGTTGTTGTAACTTGAGGTACATCTCCACAACTGGAGCAGTAGGAGTTAGAGAATTGAACTTTCATTTACGAGCACACCAAAGAAATTTCTTTGTACTCCCATCCATTTACTGTGAAAAGATACTATGGTCTTATCTCGAGCATTGAGCTCTATATTTTTTAAACATGCCACACTTTTATTTTGAAGGGATGGAGAGAACTTCTCAAAACTCAAAATTTGGTTGTCATTTCATTGACATTGAATTAAATGATTTTTATACAAGACAAAGTTACATTTTTTTTTTTTTTTTTTTTTTTTTTTTTTTTTTTTTTTTTTAGTATAAGATCAGTTACATGCAGCATCCAAACACAAATCCAATCCAATTTAGCTATATAATTTTACTATACATTTTTACAATTAATAATAAAAATATTGTTATATCAGAAATAGACCTTGTGTGTGCAAAAAACTGAAGTGAGAGAAAGAGAGAGAGAGAGAGAGAGAGAGAGAGAGAGAGAGAGAGAGATTTTCTTTGACACACAATCTATTCAGAAACAATAATGCTGTTCGTAAACCCTGTTCTCTGCACCAAAAATGACGATCGCCTATGGTTATTCAAATGGAATGCGCATTTTTTGGTGCAAGAGAAAAGGTTTTCGAACAGCATTAACAAATAATAAATGTATTACTATAGCTACAAAACATGAAATTTTTAAACGTTGTATACGAAAATATTATTTTACATGTTGGGTTGTTTACTGATGGGTTGTCATTTTACCCATTTATATATTATTATTAATGTTCAATCAATTCATCACCAATTAAAAGTATAGTAATATGTAAGTATTTTTTTCACAATAATGATCAAAGCTAGGTGAAGATCTAGCTGGCATGATAGATACAAATATTTCTATATTTTAACATAATTGTTCTTCATCAAGATCTTCACCTAGCTAAGGACGTCATCAGGGTAATGCGCATGTTTCCCCCCCCCCCCCCTATTCTTTCCGTTTATAAGATTTCAAAACCATAATGAACAAAACCATCCAAATTTATATAAAAAAAAAAAAAATTATCAACTCATGCTAATGGTTCCCATTAAGGACAATCTAACCCATTTTTGTAAATTCTTGTAATCACTGCAGCATAAGCTGATTTTAAACACAACAACAACACATAAATGAGTAAAGACAACCCATTAGTTTTGTTCAATGTATACAACGAGATAGAGAGACCTTTTTAATATTTATAATTCAGGTGGGGAATTTTAATATTATTATTTTTGTAAGGAAATTGTCTCTAATGGGTGTTATTGGTGGTGCCATTCAAAGAGTATAAAGAGGGCGATTTTATTATGCATGCTATTTAGAAACCTCTTTATTTGGCCTTTTAAAAAAATTATATAGAGGCCAGAAATTTTAATTCATATTATTATTTTTTACTATACACATATTTAGGTATTCTAAAAGATTTTATATATGTGTGCTCCAATGAAAGAATGAGGCCCACCATTACTGGAACCACAAGGTAAAAGATTAGCGTGTATTGATATAAAATGACGTTCAATTCTCGTTCTTTAACCGCGCTGTTTTTACAGTTAATATTCCCACCAATAACACCCATTTTTTTCTGTATGTATATTTTGATTTTATTTTTTGAGTGCATACTTGCAAGCTGCGACTTCCTCTTGAGTGCACAAATCCTGTCCTTCCTGCGCATCAGCGGTGAGTTACGTCTTTCAATGACACGTTGCTTTAGTCGCACCTTCAGATTTGGCTCCGAGGCTTCACAGAGACAAGCAGGCACACATTGGTTGATTGGGTTAAGTTGACACACAGTTAAGTCAATCAAAACACTCGCATGCATACATACGAGCAGGTTATATTACTTTACAATAACACAAGTATTTATGTTAATGAGTTTTAATATTTGCATTCGACAACAAAAATATATGCAGTAGACTATTTGAAAAACCCCATGGTTTAAAAATAAAATATATTCTTCCCTAAAATTAAAAATAAGGGAGAAGAAAATCAACAACTCTCAAATTATTTTTTTCAAGATTTCTCAAATTAATTTTGCACGAATTTTTTTATTACTACATTTATTTTTTTAGGGGTTTAGCAAATAATCTAGTTGTTTAAGATATTAACTGTCAAAATATGAAGATGGTAATAAACTTACCAGTTTTACGTAGAGGGAAATCGTCCTCATATTTGCCCAAGAGGGTTTGAGGTCTTGGGTAAGGGGTGGCTTGTGGTGGGGCAGTAGCACCAGCCTCTCCTGGCTGGGCAGGGGGTTGTAATACACTCCTGGAATACATAAAGAACAAAAAATCATAAATAAGTGGTACATTATTATTTATAGAGGCAGTTTTTTTTTTTATTACTATTATTTTTATGGTGGCTAGGTAAAAGGTAATACAATAATTAATAACTATAAAAAATATAATCATACAGAACTGTTGCATATTTAACACATATATATATATATTATTTTCTATATAAAAAGATGGTTTATAAAGTTCAACTTGTAATGTAAAATAAATCTCTTTTTTTTTCTTATTATTATTAATATTATTTTTTACATTAAAAGTATTTCTCATTTTCTATTGCTATTACTTGACTTGGTTATATAAAATCATTATAATTATAACAAGATGTGATCTTTGTCAATTATAAAAAATTTCCAATTTAAAATAAATAAATAAAATAAATATGGAAGTAATGCAAGATAGAAAGATAAAATAACTATATAGCAGCAGCAAGCAATAAAAATCTATTCTGGTGGTTCAAGGTTTTTGTACACTACTACACAATTTATTCTCAATAAAATATATAAATAATATTTTAATATTTGCATGAAAAAAAAAATTATATACAAAAAATTTTTTAACATAAAAATAAAAAGTTAACCTATAACTTCAGTGAAGCATAACAATCTCTATAATTTAAATTTTCTAATTTTATACCACATTATTTTCAACGATAAAATAAATAGCGAACTATATTTCCGAGGTCTGATTTTATATTATATATATATATATATATATATATATATATATATATATATATATATATATATATATATATATATTTGTTTTATTAAAAAAAATGAACGTAAGGGGTGCGTGACAACTCTAATATAAATCGCGAAGTATGGCGCCAATACGACACTTTACTGCGGTTATATTTTAGGACCAGGTTACTACATAATCATGGGGGTGGCTAGATGAAGGTATATTATATTTGCAATGGTTCAACACACACGACAGCATGGTCTAATGAAGAAAAACAGGGGTGAAATGTAAATGAATATAATATAAATATATGAAACAAGGTGTAGTGAAGGCTAGAAACACATTATTATTTTAGATAAAAATAACTATACCACCACCAACAGTATATAGGCAAAAAAATATAAATATAAGTTTGTATAGTTAAATGAGCACCAGTTTGGCAACATGGTGCTCATGATGTCATGATTACTCCACGTGTTGATCCAGTACCAAAACCAAAGACGCACTTTACTTTTTTTTTTTTTTTTTTTTTCACTTAACTTTTAGCAAACTAATGGTAAAATTTTTAAAATAGAATGATCTTTTTTGTCACTCTGTCGTCAACTTGTTAACTTTCAGTAGAGCTTGTCGTCTGTTAGAAAAAATATTAGTTTTTTTTTTTAAGCAGAAAAAAAAGTATAAACAATCGAGATTGGACTTATACATGTTAAAAAAATGAATTTATGTGATTTTTTTTAAAGAAAACAGTGCAAAGTTTTTTTTTTCTTCCGCAAACAACAGTTTGAAAATCCTAATTAAAATTGATTTGACGACAAAATGATCGTTGTATAAAATATTTATTACAAAGTAATAAACCC
Source organism: Ecdyonurus torrentis (assembly GCA_949318235.1). Lineage (NCBI taxonomy): Eukaryota > Metazoa > Arthropoda > Insecta > Ephemeroptera > Heptageniidae > Ecdyonurus > Ecdyonurus torrentis. Next base: position 45,890,464 of record OX439129.1, read on the forward strand.
TAATTTTATAAGACTACTCCTTGTTTATAATAAAATCGTAAATCTGTCATTAATTAAAGTTAAATGCTACATTAAAATAAATTAATGAGACACTTTATAACTTGGATTAACTATTTTTTTTTTAAACTAACATTTGAAATTTTTATTAGTTCACTAATATATAAATAACTTTTTGATATAGGTATTAAAAAAAAAATATTAAAAAATAAAATAAACATGAAATGTGTAATGAAAGTTTTTAAGTACGTATGTATTTACTATTATGAGTAAGATGAAAATTGTTGAGAGTAATTTTGTACCAAAGTTGCGACATAACACGCAAAGCCGAGTGGCTTTTCTCATCCTTACGTTCTAAAATTAGAAATTAAACGTCTTTATTTCGCACTCTATGGTTGAAATAACGTGTGTAGAGAAAGAAAGAGAGGAGAGAGAGAGAGAGAGAGAGAGTATACTTATGTACCTACGTCCGGTTACTTTTTAGTGGCCAAAACGTTACATATTATACTTAAAGTCTAGGTCACGTAGCTACGAGATCATAAAATTTTAGCGAAACATAATATATTTATACGTATATATATATATATATATATATATATATATATATATATATATATATATATATATATATATATATATATATATATATATATATATATATATATATATATATATATATATATATATATATATATCTGTTCACAAGTAGAAATATTTGAGCTATGATTAGTTAATTTGAATACTTCAATTTAAGCAGAATTTGAATTTCAAGTGAATTTACAAGTAAAATCTAATAACCTATAATAATACTCTCCTTAAAAACTTCTATGAAACACATATTTCTGAGGGAACTTTGCACGAATTCCATAGAAAACAGTATAGATTTTCAATATTGAAAAATTGCTAATTCTTCATCGATTATTTGGATAATTTTTAGCACTGCGCGGTATAAAAATATAGGTTTTATTTGGAGATTGCATGCGATCAAATTTATTGTACTGAAAATATATTGCACTGTTTGAATAGATATTTAAAAAAATATATATCATAAAATTTTTCACTTCCAAAATATTATCTCACTGTATAATTTTATGTCCCAGTATGAATTGTACCATTTTATTCTATTGTCTTAAGGAAATACTATAACTTTATTATGTAGCAATACATAAATTAAAATCTGAGTGCAAATACATAATATTGTAAGGCTATAGGAGGCAACATAAAATTTTATGTCACGGTATTTTGTATTGTATTGCACAGACAAAAATAGGTACGTAATAATTATTTTAGCTCTTTAAACATTTGTCTAATGTAGCTTACCGGTAATGCGCATTAACCAATCACAGGAAGCGAGGGAAAATATACCCTTCTCCTAATTTCTTTATAATATTTTATCGCACGACTATATACTTTTAATGTTTGTTATATACGGATATGAGAAAACACTGCAGAGAAGCCGGAAATTTTTTAACTTGGAGTTATACAAAAGGGATAATACTATTTTTTTATAATAAGTAGAGAGCGCAAAAATAGTTTTTCGACTATTTTCATTATGTCGACTATTGCTAGTTTTATTTCATATCTCCATAATATTTTTAATAAAAAAAATATATTATACTAAAAAAAAATTATTATATTGATTCAATAAATTTAAAAAAAAATTCTGCCAATATAGAGATCTTGTAAAACACACAATTTTTTTTTTTTTTTTTAGTAATTTTTCATTAACAAAAATATAAGATATAATTCTGTCTATGTAATATGTATAAAATAAAGAGAATATTAGCAACAATATAATCAATAATTAAAAAAAAAAAAAAAAAAAGAAGAAGAAGAAGAAGAAGTGGGCACGTATAATAGAGAACTTGACTATAGTCACGAATTATTTTTTTCCCATTGTCTAGCAAAGACGTCCAGAGCAGACGAAATTCATTGATATACAAGACACATAAAAAACATCAACAGTTTTTCTTGTTCAATGAAGCATGATCGTGAGAAGTGATGGACCCCTCTTGGACAGGATCTATATGTAAATTACTCAATTCTCATCAAAAAATTTATTTATCTTATAGCCTAAGTTGTTGATTTTCATATAGTCGGGCTAATGTTTATGTCCATGCATAAATAATTTTTTAAAAAAATTTCAAGTGTTTTGTTTTAAATCATAAAATTTTAAAAAGCTCTCTCAAGCCTATAATATATATTTTTTAATTATTATTATTATTTTTTGAATTTATAGAAGTTACTTACCAATTTCGATATCCACTCGAGCTGCCTCCCCCTCCCCCTCCTCCAGCACCTTGTTGTGATGAACTGCTACTTGCACTACTTGGGCTGGCTACACCATTTGCTGCAGCCGCGGCTTTAGCGGCCTGCTTGTTCAATAAAAAACCCTGAAACAAATAAATCAAAAAATAAAAATAAATGTTTATTCACCTGTTAATCTTATGATATACAGATAATAAATCAACAGATGTGTCAATACAATTCAATACATTTAACGCTCACTACAATATCAGGTACATTCTAAAAGCATGTTCACACTGAGCATTATTTGAGCTGTGTAATTAATGCAATCAAATTTAATGTACAGTCATTCCAATAAAAAATGAAATTCTATTGGTATATGGGAATAACATGTATTTAGATAGAGTTTTGCGTCAAATGAAATATCCATCTGATTGCATTGAATGGCCATAAGCCAATACAATTTCATATTTTATTGGAATGACTGTACCTTTTGAAAATATTGCACCGTGTTAACATGACTTTAACGGGATCCTGGCCTCAAAAAAATTAAATCAAAAACGTCCAATTCAAGAAATAGGACCATCATTTTTACACAATACAGTATTATGTTCCTCGACCCTTCTGTACCCTCTCAAATCGGGTTTAAGAAACTGTAAAGTAGGCAACTTTAGGAATTCACGACCTCAGGAATTCCGGGTCTACAATAGAAATTGTAGTGCGGGTTGTTTACTTGATACGTTTTCTCCCTAGTTTGTGAGTTAAAAGGGACATAATATGTGGATGTATAATAGTCCCATCTCATAATTCATCATTGAGAGTTTTATAATTATTATTATTAAGCCAGTATCTATATAAATATATTATTATTTGAAATTTCTTAGATTTATATTTCTAACCAATCGCCTGCCAATACTAATAGTATGTGATCTTTCTATTAATAAAAATACACTATAAGAAGTGAAATGCAGAATTTAATTAAAAATAGTAACTTGATTAATACCAAAATTAACATAAAATTAATAATGACCCTTGCCAGTGGTCGACTAACGACTATTTCCAATGACGTGTCCTGATTATGTGAATTTGCTTAGTGGGTAAAAAAGAAATAATTTTCATATTTTATTACAATTAGATGTAAACACTCGTTTTTTTTTTTTATCTATTTTCAACAGAAATCATATACGAGAAAACATATAAACAACTCCATAGTGTAATCAAATAGTGATGCGTAGTGATGAAATTCTGTCAAGTGTGAGGCACATGACCGGGGTTTATAATTAATTATCAAAATCTTTCTGATATATATTAATTAAAATTTGATTAAAAACAACATGACAACATAGGCTATAAATAAACGTCATTTATCAACAATGACACGAGATAAATGATTTTATGACATTAGAAATCTTTACCTCGTCGTGTTTTATATTATAATGGTAAAAATAGAACATGATTCACGAAGTAAAACTGCGCAAAATGATGTGAAATCTAATAGTAATCTTATCTTTATATATAGCTAGCTGTACGTTTTTCCTCGGATTTACAAGGGTAGCATAATAATGCAACGTAAAAATATATTATTTACAAATATTAATTATAGTAATTAAAAGTACAATTACAAAATAACATACGCTAAGTTAAACTGTTTAGATGACGTTTCCTTCTTCTAGCTGATGTATGTTTTATAGGGTTACCATATTGATTAATAGCCAATTTTGCTTTTACATACGTAAAACAATAAATTATGTAATTTATACTGCACTGAATTATTTCTACCTAATAGAGAACAAAATATAGCCATATATGATGTTAATCTATAATATATTATATAATTTTAGAATATATAGCATAAATAATTATGCATAACATCTTAGCTATTATGCTATACGTATATATAATAGCATAATCAATATATACAATAACATAAATTATGATGTTTTGCATAAATGTTGCTGCATATTATGCAACGTATAATAATAGTTGCTACGTTTAATAATAAAAATAAATTTTCTGCAATTTTTCATTAATTTCTCTAACTATTATAATAAAAACCCAAATCACACAATAAAAGTAAGAGTAAAAAAAGTTGTCAGTGTAATTTTAACATAATTATAATATTAAGCCAAATATACATAATGTATATAATTATAATACAAGTACTATGTAACCCAATTAAAAATTAATGCAAGCTTTTAAAAAAAATACTAAAATATTTTTACTAAAACTTACTGTTGATACATTAAAAAAAAAAAAAAAAAAAAAAAACTGCACGCCTAAGCTCATCTCTTATACTTTTTAAAATAAAAATTTTATATATAAATATATATATATATATATATATATATATATATATATATATATATATATATATATATATATATATATATATATATATATGAAGATAAAAATCTTGTAGATATATACAAAATGTATATTATAATACAAGTGTTATTATAGTAGTAGTATACAGTAAACTCAGTAAAGTAACGTCCTTGTTTCTTACAATAATTAATATTAAAATATGCTAAGAAGCAAACCTTATACACAAAATGTTTGTTGATTTGAATATGGTTTTTAAGATGCATCACATGAATTTGGATAGTCAATTTAATCATATATCGGCGGTGATTCGACAGAATGTCTTAACTTATACTCTTGTATTAAAAATTTAGAATTTTATTTCAACAGAATTTTATGTAACACAAAAGCCTATGGTTTATATATATCGCTATAGGAAATGACTTTTTTTTTCTTTTTTTTTTAGACACAGTATGATTTTATTATTTTTATGTATATTATGTATAGAGATACGATGGTAAATTTTTGTCTACTCATTGACCGAATGACGTTATAAAAGCCACTAATTATGCTTATCTTTTTATAAAATATAATAACAAACTAAAAAAACGGAAAAATGTAAATACGTAATAATTATAATAGCTCATTTTCCGCGACATGTATATTAATTACAAGCATAAATTTATTGCATAATACATACTGTATAGTATTATGTAGTTATTATGCTATAGCATAATTCTCAAAGCTAAATTGGCATTATGTATTTTATATATATATATATATATATATATATATATATATATATATATATATATATATATATATATATATATATATATATTATACACAAAACAATATCTAATATGAAACGTACAGTTAAATTATAAATAAATAATACTATCATCCGTTGTAGTTTTGGTTTCCAATAATAAGATATAAGAGATGAAATATATAAAATGATAAGAAAAAAGAAAAATATAAGTCTGAGCTGAAAGAAATATTTATCTCATATATTATATTACGATAGTAAATTAATGTTGATAGATCTATACTGGTGGCACGGCACGTGCGATAGCTAGATAGAGAAAGAGAAAGACAAACTCACCTGCAATTTTTGTTTAACCTCAGATGAAGCGACAGCGCTCTGCTCGTGTTTATCTTTCTTCCGCAGCATCTCTAATTTTTCTTGTTCTCGTCGCTCGCGCTCCTCCTCCAGTTTTTTCTGCTCCCACAGCTCCTGTCATTATCAAACACTCAACGATTGTCGCGGTCCAATAAAGAAGCACATGTTTGTTTTGTTTTTTTATGATATAAATAGCAACTTGGAGAGGTGGGCAATATCAAAAAGTTTTTTTTCCTCTCTCTTTTCTTTAGCAAAAGGGTAAAAGGGAATTAACGAATATCAAAAATAAATATATATACTACAATATAATTAATTAAATAAGAAAAGATAAGAAGGTATTATTTTAATATCTAACGTAATTGAGTTTGGATTTCAATTTGGGCAATTTTTGTAATATAAAATAATAATACTAATTAAAAATAAAATCTGTTTTACAAATTTAAGTTTCTGTGACTAAAGAACTAAATAGGGTCTTTCTAAAACCATCTTATCCCAAATAAGGTTTTGTTGATTGTAATACTATGTTACTTGTAAGGGGCACAACCAATAGATCTTGCAAATGGACTACATTGATTAAGATTACATTTGGGAATTATATGCAAAATATGAAATCAGTGTGATTTTTTTTACAACTTTTTTTTAAGTAATTTACATTGTTAAAAAAATTAGACACTCATGTTATGGAAAAAGGGAAGTAAAATATTGCAGAATTAAAAGAGTTTTTTGTTTCCATAGCAACCAAAGGACAACAAATGACGAACGTTCATAAAAGTAATCAAAAGGCAATTAAAGTTCCTGTTTTTGATGATGTCTGGGGAGAACTTTTAAAATGTATTAAAAAATATTTCCAATATTCAAAAAATTCTTAAAAAAAATCACACTTGCTTACTACTATTAAGAATTTATGTTCTATACGATAAAAGTAAAATTATTGCATTTTTTGATGAAGCTAGATCCCCCCCCCCCCTTCCAGTTTTTTTTTTTTTTTTTTTTTTTTTTTTTTGAGAGCGGAAAGTATTTATTTAAAGTAAAGTTTAAGTTTACACTGTATTTTTAAGTTAAGATACGATAAAAATCGACTGTCAATACATACTGTATAGTATGGTGGTTCGATTATAAGTCAATATAATATGCAAAATATCACATTTCAAAATAACATTAAATTTTTTATTTTTTTTTTTTAAATCTGGAAAGTTTCAATTAAAAGAAATATTTAAGCTCTATCAAAAATGCATTTTTTTATTTTAAATCGTAGGATCCAATATGTTAATATTTAGTCCATTGTTTTGATTACGTTAATAAGTGTATTGTTGGCATGTGTGAGAGCTCACCTTGAGGTGTTGACGTAATTGTTGTTCATGTTGTTCTGCTAACTGTTGCTGTTGAGCCTGGAAATGCTCGAGGAGAATTTGTTGCTGAATTTGCTGCTGCTTCTTTAGCTGCGGACATACCGCACCAACATTAGTATTGTTCAACATAGAAAATATTCTTCAACATACACTTTAAAAATAATGTTCAACATATACAATCACAAAACAATTGTGATTGAGCAAATAATAATCAACCTTACACTTAAAAAAAAAGTAATGTAGAGCATACACTCAAAAAATTTACTCTCAACGCACAAAAAATATTTCGATTGTGACTATCAAAATAATAATGTATTTTTCACTAAACATTAAAACTTGAAGTATGCAAGAATATGATGAGTACCAATGATATTATACTATGAGTATACTGCCTAAGTATTATAATAATGTATATGTTTCACAAGTCATTTCACTACATAATAGTAGACAACACAACACTGTTGGTAAAGTAAACATTATCTGGTAATTAAAAAAATGTATTCTATATTTCTATAGCAATGAATTTTGCTAATAAGATTAGGTACAGTCTTTTTACTAAAAAAATTATTTCTATTTGCTAAAGTCCATACAATGGCAACAGATGGAGATGACGCAAAACTCCATTTAAATACATTTTATATTCATATGCCAATAGAAATTCATTTTTAAGTAAGATGACCGTATACTTTATATGCATAAGAGAGTTTAAATATTTAGAGACAATGCGCGAAATATTTCGTATATTTAAGTTTTAACTATACTAATAACCTCAGCCCCAAACATTTTGTTGTCTCAGTTATCATAAATCTTCATAATATTAAAAAACAAACAAACAAATGAGAAGTAAACTTTTCTTCATAAATTTCTGCTAAATTAATGAGCTAAATTTTATCTTCATTATAATGTTTCTTTTAATGTTTCAAGACCACACACTTTTTATACCCCCCCCCCTCTCCCCACTTTTTTTTAACCAATATTTTAGTTCTCCCAGTTCTCACAGTTTTACAGCAATTTAACCATTTTCATATACAATATTAATATGTATTTTTATTTGAATCAAGTAGCACGTACAAAGGGAAAAAATATTTTTATTTAGTTTACCTTACTAATTTTGTTCATTAAATTTACGAATAAATTTTCCCAACCCGCATATACTTTTATCTGTTTTCCTGGCCTTATAAGTATATTTTTTCTAGCTATCTTTCTGTCTATAAATTTTATATTTTCCAAACATACATAATATTATACATACACTGATAGCATAAACAAAATAAGAAAGAGATAAATAAACAAATGTAAATTTTGTCGCGTCAATAACAAAAAACTCTTACGATGGTTATTTTTCTAATATTTTTTTATTTATATCATTTTCTTCAATAATGAGGGAGACACACAGAGAAAGAAAAAGAGAGAGAGAGAGAGAGAGAGAGAGAGAGAGAGAGAGAGGTTATTTTAAATAATGGAAGATACACTAAATGATTTCTTTCATTCTATTTATATTTTTGTATTTGTAAAATAATTTATATTAACTAATTGAATTCCACGCTAGAAGCTGACATCAAATGAAAGTAATGTTCTACATTTAAAAATATAATTAAATTAATTTCACACATCTCAAAATAAAAATAACTATAACTGAGCGCTTTTAAAAGTTTTTATACTATAATGCTTTTTGGCATAATTATTAAGTATTTGCAATTCCAATGTATGCTTAATCAAGTGTTAAAATCAATATTGCAAAGTCGAGTGTATATATATACAAATGAAGTGAATGATTGAAGAAACGCAACGCAATATGTATCCATATCATTCATATATACACGAGAAGTTGATGGCAAAGATTGTTCAATGTCAAATCAATGAGAATATCGGCATAGGTCGTGTGGTGCTCATGTATATAAATATGCAGTAATTTCTCATATCATAGGGATCATTGGAAGTGTTCGTAAGTCTTCTTCATGAACATCTCATCAAATATCAGAAATGCTATTTTTTTTTTATTATTCTATATATTTTTTTATTTTTTAAAAATGGTATAAATTTGAAGGTAGGAAAAAATTTCATCAATCATTGGAGATTACAGGGGTTTCTCTAACTGTATCGTCTAACGTATACTACAACGATAATCTATGCATTTTAATTTTATCAAGTTTGAAAATTTTTTTTCAAATAAAAATATTATCCATACATATAAAAAAAGTTTGTTTTTTTCTTCTTTTTTAAGCAGTATTTTATATAATATATAAAATAGAATAGAATATGTATATAAAAATATATAAAGATATAAATTTTTAAAATATGTATATTTCACTCACTCAATATTCAATATTATACGAGAGAGAGAGAGAGAGAGAGAGAGAGAGAGAGAGAGAGAGAGAATTATTGTGTGTGTTAGTACGTTTGTGTATAATATAATATAAAATTCGGAAGTATTCAAGAGACCATTTAGATGTCTTTTATTGATTACACACCCCGTATATAACCTTCAGTATAAAATAGTATAGCGACATGCAATTTTAGAATACGTATATAACATGAACTGTATGTATACAGTACTGTATTGAGCAATACATACATACATATAATAATCTCCTATGTTTATAATATTTTTAATCGTGTCTATACTTTAACTTTTGTCTAGGTCAATGTCTGTTTACATTAGTGATGAGATGGTCTACGTGACGATATACCTATGATCCGTTTCTTATCAAAAATATTATTCAAATTTTATTACCGAAAAAATAAAAAAAATCTGAATGATAAAATTAAGATTTTTTTTACTACGTCGTATCAATACTGCTTCATTTTGCTACCACGAAGGGAGAAAAAAAGTTCAGAATTGAAGGGTGAATTTTTTTTAAAACTTTATAAAAATGTGTTCTCTTTCTCTCTTTTGGGAGCGGGGGGGGGGGGGGGGGTGAATGGGAATTTTGGAGCTTATAACAATGGAGCAAGTTCTAATCAAAGACGGCAGTGAAAACGAGAGGAAATCTTAATTTTCTATACTTTAACATTGCATGTACCATAAAGCTTTATGCCAAACCTAAATTTGAACTAGACGTCTGGCAAACACAAAATAATCATCTAAACCAACACAGAGAGTAATTGTAATTGAAATTAATCTATCTCTTTGATTAAATTTCAGTACGTATACCATAATACAATTTGTAAATAGAATAAAAATAAGTATAACAGTAATTAAGTACACGGGAAAAAAATTAACAAAATATCATTTAACGCAGTTTTATACACAGCAAAATAATTAGCATTGTACGTTGCAATGTTGTTGTAAAATAACGTAATTTTACAGTCAAGTATTTACTTCTTAAGTATAGTGCGAAAATTAAATAATATTTAAAAGGCTCACTCTTTTTAGCATTGTCAGATAGTTTTAACAGGTAATCGGAAGTTTGCAGGTGGTTTAGTTAGCCTATAGTAAAAGTTAGCGTTTATTTTTATGTAATCTAAATTTTTTTTCAGTGTACTTGTTATTAATTAAATAGCTCAGACAAAGTAAATTTAGATAATTGATTTTTCAATTTATGAGACTGTATAACAGTATAATATGAATCGTCATATATTTTATATATAGTCTGAGACTGAGAGAGATAGAGAGTTAGAGAGAGAGAGAGAGAGAGAGAGAGAGAGAGAGAGAGAGAGAGAGAGAGAGAGAGAGAGAGAGATTGAAAATGAGTATGGGTGATATTTTATCGTAGTATACAGTAATATATCTATAAAAACCGGAAGCGGTTGGTATACTATAATACTAGTAATGAGCAATACATACATACACACAAAGTTTTGTTTTATAATAATTTATCAATTTCTACGAAATAGCTACATAAACCAAGCATTATGATATTTCTCATACACTTCCCATGAAATTGATTTACAACAAAAATTGCCATATCATCGTCATGCAATGGTTTTGCGGTAACTCAAAGAAACAATTCTAAACAAAGGAAATCACACGATACACTAATTGATAAAATAAGTTTTTATTATTAATTATAAACTAAATCCGGTTTTACAAATATGTTATGAGGACCACACAACAATTGCTTTTTTTTTTTAATTAATTTTTTTTTTATATACGTATATTAAACAAGACTCATTACTTCATAAAAACTAAAAATAGAATTCATAGAATAAGATTGCATTTAAATGCATTTAAAGTGAATTATAAAGTAATATATTTTTATTTTATATAATTACTGTATGTCCGGTTTAATTAATTATATTTTAATTGAATAGTGATATTATATATTATATATATATATATATATATATATATATATATATATATATATATATATATGTGTGTGTGTGTGTGTGTGTGTGTGTGTGTGTGTGTGTGTGTGTGTGTGTGTGTGTGTGTGTGTGTCTGTGTGAGTGTTAATTTTTAAAAAAGTTCTTAATTTTTACAAATAAGCGAGAAAGTGTTATATCATAATGTAATTTGATATTGAAGAGTTGTTAAATAATATTATATAAATTTTATCAATTTTGTACTTCAAATTATGCATATCTGGTTCCATGTCTACATACTATAAGGACAACATAATTATATCAAAATAATAAATTTACATCTTCTATATGTTTTTGAAGCAACGACACACTTTTTTTTTTTTACCCGTAAACATATGCGATAATGAGCAGGAAACATGTATTTTTAATTTTCCAAAGAAAAAAAAAATGCGATAACTTGCTATATGATTATATTTTAAATTTAAGAAAAAAGTTTTCAAAATAAATGAAGTTATTTAAATTATGCACGTGTTCAATATGTAAGTGCATAATACTTATAATTTAGACCAATTTTAGCATTTATTATATAACAACATAACTTGCGCTGTATTGAATAACATATCAGTTATGCTCCATTAGAAATATGTTGAACAGAATAATTATTTATGCTATTCTATTTATAAATACCTAGTTTTATTGCTATTACGCCTGATCGGGCAGTAGTGATGATGTACGCAGTATACCGTATTTCTCTATTAAAAAAGTTGAACCATTACTGGTTATCAGGAAAACTAGGGATGGGTGTGCGCTTTTTTTTTTTTTTTTTTTTTTTTTTTTAGGGTGTCAGTTTTGTGAAAACTATTTTGTTAAAGTTAAATATAGTTACTACAAACAGTTGGTCAAAATTGTTCTAAATTTTTGCACAACAATTATTCATGATGAGATACACTTTGCCATTATCGGCGCGGTCACTATATACGCAAATTTTTAGTTACGAATTTTTTGAATTTTAAATCCATAACGGTAAATTTCAATATTTTTCTTCATAATTCAATAGGCATGGGTTTTGAAATTTTATTATAGGTATAAGATGTACATTATCATTGATTCTCAAATTAAAAAAAAAAAAAAGATGCAAACTTGTTTTTTTTTCTGGATGAGATAAGAAATTTGTTTCACCACTCGGAAAGTAAAAATGTGTTTCATATTGTGTAACAAAATTGATATGATTTGTTTTTGCTAAAAACATAAAACGGAAACTTCAATAATGTTGTTATTGAGGTGTCACTTTAGATTATGTTACTTCTCAAATTGCGAGAAAAATCGAGATTTAAGAGTTCTCTTTATGTTCAAGAATTTCCTCTTAAATTTATATAATTTTAAAATTAAATAATGTTGTAACTATACGTAAGTGAAGTACAAAGACGTTTTGATATCGCGATAAATTATTGATTTAAGAAAGGAAACAAGGTGTGTAAAATTGTAGAAACGTCGTTGAAGGTCATGGTTTAAACATCGAAACCTCCCTACTGCTAAGTTGAATTTGGTATTGCCCATATGAAGGTAGAGTAGAGTAGAGAGAGTAAAATCACCCCTCTTTTTCTTTACTTTATGTGGAGTCTGTTCTGTATACGTACAGCTCTCTCTCTCTCTCTCTCGTTCTCCGTTCGCGTGTCAAGGACGAACTGAAATCCTTCGCATACACACACCCCGTCCTTTGCTCTCTCTCTCTCTCTCTCTCTCTCTCTCTCTCTCTCTCTCTCTCTCTCTCTCTCTCTCTCTCTCTCTCTCTCTCTCTCTCTCTCTCTCTCTCTCTCTCTTTCTCACACTCTTTCTCTGGAAACAATATCACTTTCTCGTCAAAGTTGTCTTTGCACCCCAATATAATACCAACAACTAATACCCTCCTCGCTATTTCCGTGGTTTCTACAGAAAAATCCCTCCTTCTAAAAATAAACTCTAGGGTGTAGAGAAAAAAATGATGAAATATAAAAGAGCAAATAATAATAATAAAAATTGTTATTGAAATTTTAAATCGATAAATTATAATATTATTTTTTTAATGTCTTTTTTATATATTTTATTTATAATATTGAATATCATTTTTATATAAAAACTGAAATTTCATAATTTGATGTAAGATCATATTTGCCAGGAAAATGTTTATAATATAATAAATTTAAATATTAAAAAAAAAAAAAAAAAAAGTCTTGATTTTAACATTAGTAAAACACCTAGTTTAAACACGATCATTTTGTCACTGTAAATTTAAATAATCGTGTTTAATAATAACACCATGCGAATGAAGATTACTTGCAAATTGCGTGACTTTAAGATTTCGTTGAATCAACAAATTTGGTGTCATTCTTACAAGTTCTTAATTATTATTTTAATCTTTTAAGTTTGTTACTTTTTAATATTTTTAAATCAGTTGTATAAAATGTTAAGCTACTTAAATTACCATTTTAAATTTTAAAAAGTTGTCATTTATTATCAACGTATAAAACAATCAAGTTTTCTAAATAGCTGAACAGTTCAAAGGAATTTCTTTGCGTAAATTTTCTCATACATATCGGTAATCGTACATCATACTTGTACAGACATACGCGAATGTGTTAATCTATTTTACTAGACAAACTCAGCGCGAATTTTCCTCATAAGAATAACATTGCAAATTTAGCACGAGTTTTTGAAGTGGTATAATATGCTATCACAATCTTATGTAATCGCTCGACTCGTCGGAAAACAAAATTTTAATAACTTCGCGAATTCTCTCTCTCTCTCTCTCTCTCTCTCTCTCTCTCTCTCTCTCTCTCTCTCTCTCTCTCTCTCTCTCTCTCTCTCTCTCTCTCTCTCTCTCTGTCTCTCTCTCTCCCCTTTGTAGGAGGGAACTACATAGTTTTAATTTATTTGTTACATTATTATAAACAATTCATTTACGATGATCTCAGAACTGAAAACACGTATGGAACGCGATTCCAACAGTCAGAATTAAAAAAATCGCCATTGCCGAATTTTGGCGCCGGTTTGAAAATTTTTTGTTGGTTTTTCGCGTAAAAAAAAAAGGAGAGAAATCAATTAATTAAAAATATTTATTCACAAAAACTGCAATTAAATAATAAAAACCTCTGGCACACATGTGTAGGTATTGCAATTTGATGTATATCTTGATAAAAAAAAAAAAGAGACATAATTGCATAATATATGTATACTTTACCATGTTTATGACCTGGGACTAAGCTGTAGAAATTTATTACTTTTGATCATGATATATGTGTGAGATGAATAATGATATAATACATTAGTATGATATAATTTTGTGCCCCGGGGCCTCCACGGCTCACCTCTAACATTTGTTGTTGAAGTGAGAAGATCGGTACTTCTCTCACCTGAAGCATCTGTTGTTGGAATGCTTGTTCTCGAAGAACTGGGTCCATTTGTAAGCCATTGGCGGGACCATCACTTCTTCTTGAAGATACGGGACTACCCAAGGGAGAGCCTCCCGCCATTTCTATAATCATACAAAAATATAACAAAATTAGATTAAAAGTTAATAAAATTGATAAATTTTTGGGAAAAAATACTATTGATAAATAGTGAGAAAAAAATCCTTCATATTAATTGGACTCGATAAACAGTGTCAAAAATAATTATTGTTTTGAGTGTTTGAAATCGATTTTCTTAAGCTGCTTTTACAAAGGAAGTAATATTACAGTTTATATAGTTTATATACAGTAAATAAATTGAAATATTTCAATCGTTGCAACAATTTGAAAACACGTAAAAGCTACGTATACTTAAAATAGTTAAAATAATAGTAATATCGGCAGTGAAACGGTATCACTCGGTTCCAGAGCTCGAGGTCGTGTCCATCCCCGCACAGGAGAGAATTGAGGTGTGGGGTGTGGGGATGGACTTTAGATCTGTATTACCCTTATAGCGTAGTTCGCGTTTACGGTTGCGAAGTGATCTAGAGGGTCTAGAGTCAACCCACCTTTAAGTGCCTCGGTTTTTGTGGGCATCAAGCTCTATCTATATACGTAGAGTTCGCGGATTATAGTGTCTTATACTGCGCTCAGGAAAGGAAGTCACCCCAGAGAGGGCAGAAATTTTGTCTCAAATAACACCAAATTATCCCTGAAGCTTAATAGCCACAAAGTTGAGTGGTGGCAGAGTGCATGCATCTGGGCTACTAGATTGCCACGGTACATGCAAAAGCCTCCCACATCAATGAATGTAGCAATAATAATATAACTTAAATTTGTATACAAAATATTATAGTTAAGCATTACATAAAAATCGCCTATTTTTCTCCATGTTATCGAAATATTTTGCAGTACGGAAGATTTTCAACAATGCATATCTGAGGGTTACATATACAGTACATATTGCAAGAAGAGAATATAAGACATTATTATTCTTTACAAGAAAAATGGAAGATTTTGATGAAATAAACTTTGTACCCATGTTTACTATACAATAACAAACACCATCACGTCGGGAAAATTGTAGTTTTTTACGCAACAGTTTATTATTATGTAATATTTGACACAACGCATAATGTATATATATATATAAATTATACATAGATTACGTAATTTAATGAATTAAATAAAGAAACCTTATATGTAACTAAGTGCTGTAGAACTTGTACGAGTTGTACTTTTTTTTATAAGAGCAAAAAAAGACATTACATAAAACTATATATTTGAGAAGTATTTTTGGAACCTAAATTTATACCTTCATGTAACATTTGAAAGCATTTTCTTTTCACAACATTTTATAATAATAATAATAATAAAATAAATTTCTTTCAATACGAAAGAATAATAATACGATACTCTCTGAACTTTTGTTTTGAACAATTTTCCTGTACGTTTTTTTTAAAATTTTTATTTTATTATAAATCATATAATAATACGTCTATTTCAATAATAATTTAATACTTATTTGTTATTACCTCATTACATATTTCCCACATTTTGGTTAAATTTTTAGTTCTATGTTATCAATATCATATACAGTTATAATATGTATAATATAAAAAAGAAGAATATTAAAACATACAGTATAACTCTACAATAAGTTTCACAATACAGTAGTTCTAAATAATCATTTTGCTTATTATTATTAGCTTCAAACACTTAAAAAAAATGTCCAAGCATCACTCACTCACTTTTTTTTTTCTTTTTTTTTTTTATATATCGGCGCAGTAATTTTCTCATACAAATCGGGAAGGAAAAGAAAAAATAAGAAACAAAACGGAAAAACAAAAAAATTAAGGGGGGGGGGGCATAAAAGTGCTGTCATGAAATTTGTTTATATAAATTCTTGAAATTGTTTGATTTAAAAACAAATACAAATTATACAATATAATATAGATAAGCTAAGTTCTATAATATAGAACACAGAATATATACAAGACATTCTTTCTTTAGTATATGAAATTTCTATAGTATAATATTATATGACTACAATATTTTTGAATATAAAACATAAGAAAAGTTGAATATTATACCACTGCGTATACGTATAACAATTTATATATTCCAGAGTGTTTAAAATTGCACATATTTTATCTAAGTTAGACGTAAAGGTCAAAGAACCACAGAGGTATAATTTTATTGAATTTGTGTGAGACAGACATATACTATACTATACAGTCTAAAATATAATATCAAATAAATTACTATAGTGTCACACGTGTTTGTACACAGTTCAATCCCGTGCTGGTAAACATATAATATAACATATATACCAATTTATCTTTAATCGATACTGTTTCAATTCTTTGAAGTTGTAAAAAATAATAATAAAAGGTGAAGGTGAAGGTAAACTGAAATCGATTTTTTTTTTGTCGTGTTCAAATTTTATATTATTATTTTTTTCATGAAATAATACATTGGTGTATATTGTGATAGAAACCACACAGTCTCTCTCTCTCTCTCTCTCTCTCTCTCTCTCTCTCTCTCTCTCTCTCTCTGTCCGCTTACTTTTTTCTATATACAATGAACCGAAACCCTTAAAATATAAATCTTGATATAAATATTTTTATATACAATATTAGCTCAAATCATATAAAAGTATAAAGTATAGGCACCTTTGATTAAGGCCTCGGTTTGGCATCACCATGCACGGAAATAATAAATTACGTAATTTATGCTGCATTTGTGGCATTCTAGCTGTATTGAACAAATTATGCTTAAAACGAGCTAGCATAATTATTACAAAGTAATTTTTGTTCGTGTGGTATAATCTCTAAACTATGATACATACATAATACATAATAGAGTAGTGACTCTAATTTAACTTTTTTTTTTAAATCATTGCAATGTGAAAAAAAAAAAAAAAAGTTAAAAACTGGCTATGTACGGTACCTCAGCATGGCTAGGAAAGTAAAATCCTATTAAGACCTTTTCAAAATTATGTTAGGACCTTCTTTATTATTATTATATAAAAAACATAATGATTTTACGTTTCTACGCAGTATACAAAAATAGAACTTTATTTATATATAAATATTATTTCTTATCATTTTCTTCTGTTTCCTTCCTCCTTCCTATAATATTTCTGAACAAAATTAAGTAAAAATTAGTAGAACATTAAAATATCTCGCATGATATATTATTATACTATATCGAAATGTTTTACAAAATGTAAGCAACATTATATTTTTAAAAATTCGTGCAAGAAAGCAATAAAAAAAATACATAAGGAAACAAAACATGAAAATTTTTATATGTTTAGTTACAATCAGATAAATATATACGAAATAAGTGAATGAATGAGATTTCAATTTATATAACATTGCGTATACATATAACTAAATATAAATTATATTATTTAATAATATATTAATTTAATTCAAGGTTATCACGAATTTGATACTGAAAAATCAATTTTATTTAGTTATAACATTAAATATATTTATTCCATATTATATCAAGAATTCAAGTTTAATACGACGTATACTGTAATAACAAAACTATTTACATAATTATTATATCCTCGTTCAATGTCAATAAACATTTATTTGTATAGCAACATAATTAATGCTATAAATTATGTTAAATATGCTACATTGCACAGCATATATAATTATTTATGTCATTCTAAAATAGTGACATTTATGCATTGCAACATAAATAACGTATTTTATTTCATCCGTATATATATATATAATATATATATATATATATATATATATATATATATATATATATATATATATATATATATATATATAATATATATACACACACACTGTCACACAAACTATGTAAGTATCATCAACCATCACAACTTATGATGTACAATCAGAAATGCAAATTAAAAAAAAAAAAAAAAAAAAAAAAAAAACTAAAATACGTAAAAGTATTCAGAATCCCTCATTTAAATATTTTCGGTCTCAGTAAACTAGTTTTCTTATCAGCAACAGTATCAGATACAATATAGAAAATAAGAGGAATCCTCCATTTCACTGCAACTGCGGTGGTATATAATATATAATTATATCAAAACAAAAGTTTCTTCAGGTAAAAAAAACTTCTTCTTTTTTTTTTTTTTTTTTTTCAAATAAATTAAATTGTACAACAATGTTATTACACACAACAAAATACTTTGCTGTTTCGAGAATAATTAATGTGTTGCATAGAACAGAACAATTTCTGCAGCCAAACTGTTTTACTAATACAAAGTAACTCTGCTGTTCAGTATTAATGAGCCATCAGTCACTTTTTTGCGTGCATAAAAACAACAACACAGAATCAAAAAATAAGAAAAATATTAAACAATAATTTCTTGTATTGGGGAAAAAACGAGTATAATTTATCAGAGATAAAAATATGTATATTATATCAAAAATTTATTGTAAATTATATAAAATATAATTTAAAATAAAAATTCTTTGCACTCATTACTTTTTCATAATAATTATATGTATATAAAAATGTTAATGATATCACAAAATCACATCTTACACATATGATTATTGTATTTATCATTAAAAAATATTATGATTTAAGTAGAATCTTATTATAAAAGTAAGAGAGAGAGAGAGAGAGAGAGAGAGAGAGAGAGAGAGAGAGAGAGAGAGAGAGAGAGAGAGAGAGAGAATGATAATAAATCTCATTAGTTTGTAATGTAATGATAATTAGAATGCGGTGAGCATGCAAGCTAAGTTATATAAGAAAACAAGAGAGAAAGAAATTATATTACATTCATTAATTATTACCATCTTGTATAATATACTTAAGGTGTGTGAGTGAATCATTTGATAATTATTCACAAGACTATAGTATAACCTTGGAAATACAATTTATTCTTATCATACTGTATGTATGTATACATACAATGCAAAAAAAAAAAAAAAAATCGCACTTACATACAAGATCAAAATCAAAATTTATTTTTTTATATAATATTATATAAGTATGTATGTATACTGTACTGTAGACATATAACACGCATACATATTATATATTTTAGTTGTATTTGTGCATGCTACCGTGTATGTTACATACTTCTTGATAATATCAATTCAATTTTTTATAATATAATAAGATGACAAATTATATAGATATACATATATATGAAATTAATTACACTGTAAAAATGTATTTGGTATTTGATATGTATTAGATGATGTTTCGTCGTGGACTCTTCTTATAAATATGTATATACGGTCGACAGAGCTATAGGACTGTGATTAGAATAAAGATCACTAACATCTCTGATATTCAAAAGTGATTCTCTCTCTCTCTCTCTCTATTTTTTTTATGTGATTTGAAAGTCAATAAGGTAACAAATATTTACTAACAAAAAAAAAAAAAAAAAAAAAAAAAAAAAAAACTTGAGGACTTGTGAAGTTGGCATAAAGAAGAGTTTAAAAAAATAATAATAATAAAGAAATTGGCATTATAGTAAAGCTTATTATTATTAAAGTAAGTTTATAAGTAAAGTTTATTTTATTATTATACAGTATATTATTCTTTTTGCATTACTTATTTTGCATTTTTTTATGATTTAATTTTACGTATAAAACTGCATAAATAATAATAATTATAATAATTAAATACTTTTTTATTTATTACTATTTATAATTTTTTCTCAAATCACTGCCCGATTGTCAGTGAATTATTAATAATCAGTAATCAGTGTAATCACCTAATTTTCCGACTAACAAAGTTAGTTAAAGAAGTACAATATCAACCTCTATACAATTAATTAGGGATTTTTTTTAACGCATCATTAATACAAAATCCAACCAAGGCATGGCCTTATTGGTCGGTTCATACTTCATAATATTTTTACACGTGTCGTATTAATTTACATTTTTATCATAAAAACTAAATTTTCAAATTTACATAATACATATCATTGATCATTGATCACCTACGTTTTAATATTGTATCTGCTAGAATCTCATTCCAATGCAACATATCTTTTTAAAATAGTCGGTATAAACATTGATGTAGCGATTTTTTTATATAATTTATAATATTATAATTTTCCCATGCACTGAGGAAACACATGTATAATGCTTATATGAGTCATGAGAGCAAAGATAAGTTTTATAAAAATTACAACTAAAAATATGAAGCTATAGCTAATGTACCAAACACACGATTGTGATAATATATTTTATACCATTCAAATTCAGCGCATATTTCTTTCATCTAAGAATAACATTGCAAAAATGTAAAGCGCGTTTTTTTAATACCACAATTATGTGTGTACGAAGAAAAAAATAATCAAAGTTAAATATGAATGAGGTTTAGTAAAAAGAAAGATTAGTGTAGATATACAATTTTCTTTTAAGTATCGTTTTATAATCATTAAAACATACAAAATATTTGACCCAAGGGAGTAATCATATAAAGAACTGAAAGAATGGAGATTCAATATAATGATACTTAAGAAATATAGCTACACTTGAAAAAAAGGTTGGGAAAAAAAAGTAAAAATGTCTTAAATTAATAAAATTTATATAAAGATAGGAAGAAAAGATTTAAATTAAGTCAAAGATGTAATAAATTGATAATTAGAAAACGCAGGTGGTGCTCCACCATATTTTGCCCATCTTCTCCATTTCTTTGTATATACGTGCAGCTTTTGACATTTCTAATGTAATATTTAAATATCATCAAAATTTTAAAAAGGAAAAAAAAATCAATCAATACCTTATAAACTGTATAAAATATAATGAATTATTTAAATGGACATAAATATTAGGAAAAAAAATGTTTTCATAATTTGTGATAACAACCATAATTTATACAAGTTCAAGTTTCAATCACTTTGAAACATAAGTGCATGCGTTCGTTATTATTATCTTGATATTACAATGCTGCGTGAGTCTTTATGTATATTTCTATTTTAAGCCTTTAAAGCGATCAATGAGAAATGAGAGCTTTTGTAATCAATAATAATAATAATAATAATCATTATCATCGATAAAGAATTGTCAACCTTGATTTTTTTTATTAAATTTTTTATTATTGAATATAAACTAAACAGTGGAAAAAAAAAGAGTTTAGAATACTAAATTTGAATCAATATTTTTTATAT
The DNA here is from genome assembly GCA_949318235.1 of Ecdyonurus torrentis. Classification (NCBI taxonomy): domain Eukaryota; kingdom Metazoa; phylum Arthropoda; class Insecta; order Ephemeroptera; family Heptageniidae; genus Ecdyonurus; species Ecdyonurus torrentis. The sequence continues at coordinate 45,912,298 of OX439129.1, forward strand.
ACTGTAGACGAAAAAAAGAATGAATTGTATTTTTGTGGTTAATTTTAGACTATATAACATTATAATATATACACACATATAAACAGTAGATTGTGTAGCAAAAAGTAGCAGGCAAAACAGACTTTTTTTTTTTTTTCATAATAATTTTGCTGTGCAGCACAATAGGGTGTATGCGGATGACGTCACATTTATTGCGCTTGGAGGCCATACTGGAGTAGTGCATAACATTGCTCAGCATAGGACAAACTTCATTTAAGCCAATTTTCTTTGGGAGATCTGGTAATTTTTTGTTATTGTTATTTTTCTCACATACTTGAGATAACAATTCAACATATTTACAGCATCAATGCTCTCAAAAATATTGCATAGTGTTTTGAAACTGGCAAAATGATTTTTTTTCCTATACCACCCATGTTATTGAGTTATCCAACATGGCGTCGACTTTAACATGAATGCATACACCCTATAGAGACATCATAGAGTTTTTAACTCTGCAATATCTACAAATTTCTAGGTAGTATTTTTATAAGGCAAAATAATAATAAAATAAAAGTTTTTTTTTTTTTTTAAAATTTTTTAATTTTTTTTAATTTTTTTTTTTTTAACAAACATAAAAAATAATAATAAAAAAATCAAAGTTGTATGTAAACTTGGTTTGATGAAGAAAAAAAGTTTAAATTTTATCGTTGCAAATGCCAATAATGCACACAGGAAAAAAACAGATAAAAAGACATTTTATAATGAATAATTTTTCTTTCAATAAAAGTAAAATAAAAGTCTTTTTTATTCTTCTTTCATCGACCTATAACAAGAATAGTATAATATATAGAAATAAACTTAATTGTGTGGGGTAGTCAGTATACGTAATATAATAATAAAACAAAGTATAAAATCAATTCGAGTAATTTAATTATTTGAATAAAATTTACCACCACGTGCAATCTTTGAATAATTTTGCATTGTTATAATTGATCAATGAGAAAACTACTCTTTTAAATAAAAGTTGAGGAATCTTTTTCAAGTAACACCTGTGTACTGATTTTATACGTTTTAAACTCAACATTTTATTGTTTATTCTATACAGAATAACATTATTCAAAACGTTTCAAGCACATCGAATATATTTTATCAACAATAATTTCAAATACGTTTATTACTATTATTATTGATTTTTCATTGGCATGTAATTTGTTAAGGTAACGCTTAGTACTCAATTGAGTACATGGAAATAATAAAAATAAACGGATGTGTGAATAGAGTAGTTATATACAAAATAGCGAGTGTATATGCAAAAATATATAGCAAAGTATATAAATTTATTGTTAATTTTTTTTAACATTACTTTTGAAGGCCAGCTGATAATTCAATAATATATCAAAGAAGACACTATAAAGCAAATATCGGATTTGATAAAGGAATAAAAATAAAGATTTTGAATGTCTTTTTCTTTAAGAGAAAGCTGTCTAAATAAAAGCATGCAGATTATAATTATCAACTAATTATATAAGTATAGTAATGTTTCAGGCCACTATAATAAAAAAATAATAGTAAATGTACAAAAGAGAGCTAAATACTGACTATTAAACCTACTACTTAATTTCAAACAGGAACATATTACAGTAATTAGACGACTTAAAAAAAAAAAAAAAAAAAACGATAATAAATGATTTCCAAGTTGTTTTAATTAAATACTTTACATGTAAAAAGAAAAAAAATCAGTCTAACCTGTCGACTTTATTAATTAGGAATAAAACCACATCTAAACATTATATACATACCTACACTGAAAAAACACTAATGTAAAAGGACAATACTGTAATTTAGAAATGTAATTACGAAGACAATTTAATAAAAACTGAATAGGTGAAGTAACTATCCATGTAGTTGCACCTGAAGTCATGATTATAGATTTACCTGTATTAATCAACTACTAGTCTCTAGATATGTGTTTTTTCAGTGTATATAGAACCCCCGCAGTGAGTTTGTTTATTTTAAGACGAAGAACAAACAAACGAGGAAATTACTTCGATTCAAACGTATTGAAAAAAAACAACAACAATAAAATCACAGTATAGTATAGAGCATTGTAATAAATTATTATTAATTATATTGTATTGTTATTGTAAGACAATGTATGTAATTTTTTTTAATTTAATTTTTAATTCATTATTTTTGTTTTAATACTTTAGCATTATAATTTTTGTCAGGTGTGTTTACATTGTGTTTTATATATCTCACCTGAATGTGATTTCCATGTTATCTTATGACGCTATGATTTGCAGCGTGGTTCTGCGGCTCTCTCAAGTTTTTATATTATAATTATTAATTATTATTTATTTACAATAATGGGGCTTTCCATTGGAGCGCTAGCAGCTCACAGGTGGTACAGGAAAAAGAGAGCAAATCCTACGTTTCTCCTAGCATTGCAACTTTTTTTTTTTTTTTTTTTTAGATTTTTTTTTTTCACATGGCTAGAAGATTTTAAGGTAAACAAAACACATTTTTTGCGTAAAAAAAAAAAGAAAAAAAAAATGAAGGGTTTTACCATTCACCAAACAAAATGCTCGAAGTCTTTCTAAATAGTGTTTCTAAACAGGCAACTAAACTGGTTTTAGAAATATTTTATTTAAAAAGTTAAAGTAATCTTAAACTACTTGTTTAGTTTTTTCAGTATTTTCTCTCTCTCTCTCTCTCTCTCTCTCTCTTTTTTTTTTTTATCTAAGTAATTTTCAATTTTTTAGACGATAAAATAACTCTTATTTTTAGAGAAAGTAGTTAAAAATAATAATAATAAAAAAATCATTATTGTCAGATTGTTGACCTATATATTTATATTAAAAATTAAAACAAACTATTACTATTCTGTATACGTCAATAATAATAGAGGCTCAATCATTATGCATATTATTTATATCTTATGACTATACGCAAGGAAAAAAATTAAAATTAAATAAATTCTTCCAACGGAAGTTATATTTACGTATCATCTCTCTCTCTCTCTCTCTCTCTCTCTCTCTCTCTCTCTCTCTCTCATAAATATTAACAGGTGCTACTGTGGTATAATATAGGTTAACATAGGTTAGCTTATGCCTTTTATATCACAAAAGTATTTATTATATATATATTTATACACACACACACCTTAGTTATATAGTTATAGAAAATATATATAAATCAGTTTTAATATGATCTTCAGAGATCATGAGTTGTATATTATGACGTCAATGTGTATAACATGACGTCACGTCTCTCTCATTCTCGTTCTACAGCTGTTTATATACACACAAACACGCGTGTTGGTGTACAGTGTAGCAAGGTAACTCTTGATGACGTCATTCAAATTTACTGTGTGACGCACGAAACACCTTTTGTCTATATTCATTCATATGATGAAAATGATAATACTATAGCATGGGGGATGAGAAAGAGAGAGAAAGAGAGAGAGAAAGAGAAGGTTTATATTTATGTATATATTTTTATAATTAATCAATATTATTATTATATACATATTAATTTTTTTATGTTATTAATAGTCTTATGATCACGTGTTAGATGAATGTTGTGATATTTTCTTAATGGCCCACTCAAAATAAAAATTTCTCGGCACTGATATATTATTATAAGGAAGAATCATCACGGTACAGTAGAACTTGAGCATTATCGCCCATATACCATAAAGCTTTACTTGCTTATAAAGAAACGATTATTTAATAATAATCGAGCATGCATACAATCTTGTAGGTACACTGAAGGCTCTCCTAAATGTAACATCAAAGATGATGCCGCTTTTTAAGTAAAAAGTTAGAAATACGTATATATGTATAAAAGAAATATGTATTATAATTAAAGGTTGAAATTCTTCTAAAACCTGTATTACGCCAATAAACTATTTAAATTTGAAAGAAACGAAGAAGGAGAAAAAAAAAGTGGAATTTAAAATAGAGAAGCAAACTTTACTTGTAATGTAGGCAACCTGCTTTAATATTTCTATTGTTTTTCGTTTACCACAGGTTGCATACTTTACAGCTTTTTTTAACCCCAGTTTGTGAAGCTACATAAAATAAAAAATAACATGTAATAATAATAATACACGATTTTGAGTTTAATTTAAAGGAATAGACCAGAGAAAAACATGAGCATTTATATCACAAAACACTTCATGGGATTTACATAAATAACATTAGTTTGTCTCAAAACCCAACAGTAGCCCCGTAACAGTGATCAGAAAATTTGATTTATGCAACCCTCACAACATTTTCATACTTATTTTTGCATGTTTCTGACGTCATAAACATGAATTTTCACGTAAATTGCATACTTTACAGTTTTTTCACGCTCTCTCGTGGGGTTACATTCACATTTAGGTAAAAATTGTCATCAGTTTTGAAGATCCCATTTTGTGTTTATTCATTAAAAAGCACATGTTGTTTTATGTTGTCTATGGCTTTAAGTACAGTAGCACTTCAAGGGTGTATGATTATAATTATGATTCTATATACAGTATATGATCATATCAGTATTATATAATTCTAACTGCATGGTGATCCAGCATTTGGGATATCTTCTGCACCACAAAAAGTTCAAACAAATCATAAGATAACATGGCAAATTTATTTAAGAAAAAAAATATATTAAGTTTATATTTTCTCAATCTATATCCATAAAATAAGTTGCCAATATGAAATTAAATAAGCCAAACCTATAATTTGATTATAATTAAAATAATAATATTTTAAAATAGAATAGTAAAAGTATAATACTTTCTCTCCTGCGCATTTCACCATAATATGGAATCTAAAAATAAAATTGTTTGCATTATTTCAATAAATTTAATAATTTTATAAACGTAAACTAGGGAATAACAAAAGCCTTGAGAGCGAGAGGGAGAGTAAATAATTTAAAGGTATAAAGTGGAGTTATACAGAGACAAAGTGACACTTCACTAAACTCTTATCCTCTAATTATAAGTGGCATTAAATCTTTGGCGTCGTCGTTGTTATATAATATACAATTGTCATTTATATTTTAACTTTTTAATGACCAGATGGATTTTCATTTTAAATGTCTCCATTCTATATAATACAAAATTATAATTTAATGTTTGTTGTGAAATATTAAAGAGACGTAAATTTAATAAGTAAAGATATAATTTATTTATTTTATTAAACTTTTACTGTATAAGTGTATATTGAATATATTTCTTGAACTCTTTACATAATTTGAGTAAGACTTTAGAATTTTTCAAAAAAAATTTCTTTTGTAACTCCAATATAACCACGGTGTGAAAATAACGGAATAAAATGACTGAATTTCTGAATAATCATAAAACCAGACAATATTATAATAATGTAACATGAATTTTGACCAAAAAAAAAAATCAATCAATCAATCAATCTAAAAACTTAGGGATTAAATTCTTATTTTTTCCATTAGGTGACATCGTGTTGTTGAAAATCTCTGTTTTGTAAAGTATAATATGGTAGATTTTTAATATTGCTTTTTTAGTGGGTTTTGAAAAAGTACCTAAAAGGTGTTGTTTATACTCACTTACCATTAAAAACTGTTTTTAAAATTTTAAAATTATACTTACTTAAATCTCTTAATTTTACAAAAAATTCTATAAAATAAAGCATGTATTTTTTTATTAATATATTATTATTATTATTATTTTTTACTATGTTTTTTTTTTCCATGAGAATAAATTTGTAAATTTAGAGCGAGGTTTCATGAATAAATACATCAAAACATTCCAAATTTAACGAGCAGTCTTCAAAACGAAAAATTATTATTTCAATTACACTGTAACGTATGGATGATTTCTTGTGTACTGTACTTGAATGACATGCAAGAAAAGAGATAATGATTTTCATTTGTTTACCTTTACGTGAATGTCTGGCGAAGGGGGAGGTTGAAGCTGAGTTGATTTCCACGCTCCGAAAAGGACTCGAGGACTCTTCTGTAACAAGCAAGAGAGAGAAATATAATTAATAACCTGCGATCGTCAGCAAATGAGACCCCTAAAAGTAGTTGACAAAGTATATACCGTATATTATAAAATATGAGGTACGTATGCATATGTGTGTATCATTAAAGACCATAATTATACACGTATAATATACATTATGGTCTTTGGTATCATATATGAACAAAATATCAGAGCAGATTGAATTAGATGAAAAAAAAAAAAATACACTATTAAATCAGTAAAAATGTCATCTAAACTTTATATAAATTACTACAAAATAGCTGGTAACTAGTATATAAAAGTTAAGTCGTACAAATATAGTTTTATATGCAGGACCAATTTTGCAACACAGTACAGTATAATATGTTGAGATACAAAGCGTAAATTACTTTTCTTTCCGTGAAAAAATTAAGTAGCATAATTAAGATGTTATAATATATATATAAGTAATCTATGTATACACGGTGCAATATTTTTTAATATACAGTACATCCAATGTAATAGCATACATGCAATCTTAATTAAAAATAATAAATTTGCTTATATATGATCAAATTGATTGCACATTGCAAATATTGCTGCGTGTTAATAAGCCATAAGTTTTACAGGAATAAATTAAAATTGCATATATATAATATAATATATATTATATTATATTATATTATATATATACCACTGAGAATACAAGTAGTAGAGGCTATTACTTGTATTCTAGTCAAGTAATATCATATACTTGAGTATCATAGTTTGAAAATGATAACTCGCTATATTATGTACATTTCATCATTTACATTGTATCTCTAAACATTCATTCTTATTATAAATCTCTATTGAGTATGAAAAATTATCCAAAATTCGATACTAAGTAAATTAAAACAATCAAAATGTTAACACTCTATAACAGTGAATGATGACACACTATACCAGTGCATGGGTACCAGTGAAATGTGGTATACACTCTATATAATGTTTTGGTAGTATATTATTGATACTCTTCATACTTGCATCGACACTGTACCCTCTACCAGTTTGAATGTTTAAGTAAAAAAATAATACACTCACGCAAAACAATTAAGGTATTTCGTGGGCTTTCTCTCTCTAAATATTTGTGTTTAAAAAAGTATACATTTAGTCTAGTAAGCTAAAAATTAAATCCTATACCTAAATAGAAATAATTAGGGACAAGCTGTTTTTTTCACCATTGCTTCCCCATAGTGTAAGCAACCTCCAGTTCAAAGTCCCCTAAAATCCCCCCATTGCATTTTCCGGAAAAGAGGAAAAACGCTTAAAATCTTATGTAATAAAGATATCTAAAAAATTCCAACGAATTATTGATTCTGAGATCAAACTAGAGTCGAAACATATTTTTTGATAATTTTTACTCCAATAACAATAGCGGCAAAAATTTTCCAAATTTGACTTTTTTCCATTTTTAAAGAAATTTCTCACATTAACTAAATTTTTTCAGAAACTTCTTAATGCAGCTCAAATTGATTTGTTGTGTTTATTGCCATGAGTATAACAAACAAAATGACGCATGAAACATTAAAATCCCTTGGTTAGTTATGAAGGTGTGCCCGGAAAAGCGCGGGCACCTACATCTTGCATTGCATGCATTATAGTACATTGAATGGTCATAGGTACCCGCGCTTTTCCGGGCACACCTTCATAACTAACCAAGGGATTTTAATGTTTCATGCGTCATTTTGTTTGTTATACTCATGGCAATAAACACAACAAATCAATTTGAGCTGCATTAAGAAGTTTCTGAAAAAATTTAGTTAATGTGAGAAATTTCTTTAAAAATGGAAAAAAGTCAAACTTGGAAAATTTTTGCCGCTATTGTTGTTGGAGTAAAAATTATCAAAAAATATGTTTCGACTCTAGTTTGATCTCAGAATCAATAATTCGTTGGAATTTTTTAGATATCTTTATTACATAAGATTTTAAGCGTTTTTCCTCTTTTCCGGAAAATGCAATGGGGGGATTTTAGGGGACTTTGAACTGGAGGTTGCTTACACTATGGGGAAGCAATGGTGAAAAAAACAGCTTGTCCCTAATTATTTCTATTTAAATGTTTTGAAATACTAGACTAATTAGCTTTTCAAGTTTTTTTTTTTTTTTTTTTTTATTATTATTATTTTTTTTTTTATTTCTATAACGTAATGTAATGAATATAATTATTTAATGCAATTTCTTTGACCTGTATATTAATCAATAAATGTCAAGTTTGTATACATATCGCAAGACCAAACTAATCTTATTATATGAACGCCAACTATACGTACAAATTACAGTACAATAATAATAAGAGTGCAGATTGAAATCATAGCGTGCATGTATATAGAACAAGAGCAATGACCACTGAACTTTGAACTTTTTTTTTATGCATTACTTTGAAAATATTTCAAGGTAACTCTCAGCTGTTTATTGTTGCCCTCCCCTTCTTTATCACTCATTCTAATGTTCAAAAAAAAAAAAAAAAAGAAAAAAAAAGGCAAAGAGCATGACGAAAAGAATGAATAACAAAAAGGATCGCAAATGCTTGCGATTTTATAATTATTTTAATAATATAATAAATTGTAAGTCATTGTATACATAATGTGCACTGAGAGAAAACGTTTTTATTATTGTTATGTATACGCATCATATATTCATACAAATTTAGTTGTAATGTTAACATGTTCTACACTGTAAAAATCAAGAAACGGAATAAAATCTTAAATTTAAGCGTCAATATTTCTTGACTAATGCAGGTAAATATAGTATATTGATACTTTAAAAGAACGTTTGATATGATACCTGGATAGCTATTTCACCTGTAAAGTTATCATTATTATAATATTTACCATTGTACTTATACCTGGATAGCTATTTCATTTGTATTTTGTGTTTCATGAGATTTATATACTTTTGGACTCACAACGTATAGCAGTCATGAATATATAGATGCTACTGTAGAAGGTAAATGAGTTTAACAGGTAACAGGAAGTTAGCAGGTGGTTTAGTCAGCAGAATATGGGTATAGACCAGGATAATATAGTATTTGGTCCTATGATTAAACCTAAATATTGTTAAACATTTTTACAGTGTAGTTAAAAAAAAAGTTGCTTTTTGTTTTGCATGCTACTGTTAAGATCTTTAAATGCACAACAGAACAGACACGTGCTTAGAGGTGAAAATCATAAAAAATTAATAATAATAATAAAACTTAATTATTAAGAAATACTCATTTATATAAAATATGTAATTATAAGTTTTGGCACACGTGTACATATAATTAACATGTCCTTCAAATGTAATAATTTTAACATTACTATCATGAGCCCAGTAATTAATAATTAATTAAAGTTCTGTATGCAAATAATTGTATATTTTTTATCTATATCTTTTGTTAAACATTTTTCGTGGATTCAAGTTTGCAATTCAAATATTTTTTCTATACACCTGAATGATGTACAAAGTTTAAATGTATATTTTACTATAATGTTAAATGTAGGTACCAAGATGGCGGAGATTCTTATAGTATACAATAATATACATTACATAATATTATATACAATTATTCAAATCCCTTCATATTTTTCTTTATTATATTATAATATATTATATTATGATTATATATTATTATTTTGCCACTTAAAATCTTGTAAATAACTTCTTTTTCTTTTATTAGAATATTCAAAACAACTATAGTAATAAATAAATAAATAATAATGCTGTTCGTAAATCCTGTTCTCTGCTCCTAAAATGACGATCGCCTTTAGTTATTCAAATGGAATGCGCATTTTTTGGTGCAAGAGAACAGGGTTTACGAACAGCATTAATATATAACTAAAATAAATGAAAATAATTTAAAAATCTACATTTAATAATTCTTAAAAAAAATTGGTTAAATGATGAGAAGAAAAAAAAAATGGAAATTTTATTCAGTATACAATATTATACAATCATTTCAATTTTAACATCTCACTTACGCAGTATTAACAAATTATACCCTGCATCCGGTGCATATATAATTTACAATCATAATGTACTGTATATACACATAATCTCATTACCATGTTAATATATATAATACCATTGAAACAAAATGTCGTGGTAATTTATGATATAGTTTTTCATTCATACTCTTAACTTAATTCTTATTCCAACATTGAATATGTTACAAATAGAAATTGTTATCATAATACTTATATTATACGGTAGCTTTTTTTTTTATTGTATAATAAAAGCTTATGATATTAAATATATAATTATATATAAATAAGTATTATATCAACATTTTGTTTTAAATTAAATAAACTTGTATAGTTAATAAAGTTTAATATAACATGTTACTTATATTAGCTTTTATTTCATTTATCATTTAATGTTATAATGGAGGGGGGGGGGTATAGTAGTACATTATATAACATTTTATTATAGCTATAAAATTATGTTATGTATTTAGCATCCCACATTTAAAATTTTCCGGCTTTAAAAATAAATATATAACAATAAAAAAAAGTATCATCCATAATCTATACTAATTAGTTAAATTCCTCATTGACAGATTATCATAAATATTAATTAAGAAAAACAGTTACAATTATCTTCATAAGAAATTGAATGACTGTATTGTATTATATTATAAGTGATGTGATTTTGGTTGAGTATTTTATAATTAGTGGGACTATTCTATATGAAGTGTTTGCCAGCGAGCGAGCGCCCTTGGCCGCGACTATATTATGCCCACGACAAGATGCTGCGCGAGGATAACAAACTTAACTTGGGCCTGTCACCTAACACAGTGACAGATGAAGACGATATAGCCTCACGTAACATTAAAAAAATTAAGAGAATCTCGCGCTGGCGTCAATGGGTTATATGGCTTAATTTTATATTTTAAAAAATGAAACAAAATTTTTTAACTCATAAGATTTGTTTTTAATTCACGTTAAAAATTGTGCTCAGAAGGTGCTGGTTTAGTATAGACTTTTTTTGCACATTCAAGCACTCATTTTCCATAAATAAATAAATTAATGTATTTGTTAGCGTTAGCAACAATATAGCATAAAATATGAACGACATTCGGTGTTTATTCATAAAGCACTAAACACAAATTGTCAATTAGAGCTAATTTCCGAGTCCAATTTTTATGATATCGTTCTTCCTTTGTCGTAATATGCTATAAGTATGTATATTGTATACAAAAAAAAAAGAGTATTTTTATAACATCCTTTGATTATAACTTTAAAAAGTGTGAGGTAATTTTTTTTTTATCAACATCATTTACATAACATTGTTGTATTTTCCAATTCAATGGAAAAGATAAAAATTTCCGGTTCGTATGTGGTTTCTTTTCTTTTTTATATTTTTTACATAATATGTACAGTACATAAATATATACATACATATAAATATAACTAACTTCAGTAACTAATAAAGAAATATACAGTATTGGGTATTGGTTTTATTATTACAATAAATTATAATATTAACACACACTTTCTCTCTCTCTTTACCAAACTAAAAATCTTCTTTCAATACTTTTAACCTTGAGTAAGGAAAAAAAAAAAGGAATGTAAATAATATTTATCCCTAGCAACCATATAAGGGTTAGCGTTGCTAAGGAAAGTATATGGGGATGATGAATATTATAGATATTTTACCCTAAGGGAATTCATTTGATATATTTGTAACCTTGTAGCAAATAAGATATTTCATATTATATCGATGATACAGTACAAGTGATGCTGATTTATCTAGAACATAACTTCATTCTACGTAAGTCGTATGTTTTATTTATTTCTAAATAGTTATAAATTGAAATTTAATTGTGTTTTTTTTTTTAATTTAACAGAAATTTGTAAACTTCAATAACATCAAATTACTTTCTATTATATCTTTAGAATACGCTTTTTTTACTGCTAAAACAGCTTTATCATATCCATATAGCACATTAAACAGTTTTAGTTAAAATCCTATTTGTACACACCAGTGGCGTTCGGTGCCGATTTTTAGAATTCAAATGATTATAGCGCCAAATTTTATCGATCGATTATTTAGAAAATTTGAAATTTCGTAGTCAGAAAGTCAAAATTATGGGATTTTTTTTTTTTTTTTTTTTTGAAGTAAAAGGTCCCAAAGGGCCCCTTAAACAGAAAAATTGAGGTAATATTTTACCATTTAAAAACTCGCGCTAAATCCGAAATGTTATTCTTATGAGAAAAGCACACACTAAATTGAAATGCTAAAATATATTATCGCAATCACGTGTACAAATATAGCTTTGCAATGTTTTTACATATTAGCGATTACGTCACTATGCGTTGACAATATAACGATAAAATTGTAAATGACGTCACTAGTGTTATGAACATGAAATAAACACCCAAAAATTATTAATGTAACAGGTGTATACCCAGTCGGTCTTATAACGATTATGACGTCATTAACGTTGTCTTCGTTACAATTTCAATACTTGGTAATCTCATAACCGACAAATAATACAAAACTCCATACATCATAAAAACATGTAAACAAAAGCTAATATTTTCGTAGTGTGTATGTTGCAACATTAATTACATGATACGTACGGTATATTACCTCATTAAATGCACATCTGTAAACAGTTACTATACTTTATAATGTGCATCTATATTATTATTATTACTTTTACATATTATATAAAAAAAAATCAAGGTTATATAAAATTTGCGATAAAAAATAAATAGAACCAACAAATAAAGGTCATAATTAATAGTTGGAATAATGTTAGATTTAATAGAGGCGCAATGTCGGTACAAAAAAAAAATATTATAAAATTTTAATAATAATTAAAAAAAAAATGTTAAAAACAAGGACCTTGTGTACTCAGCATAAAATTAAGAGTCCTTTGCAATATCTTGATGGTTTGTTTTTGTTTGTACTTCTTTTTAGCGTGACCATGGAGTAAAATGAACTTTTTAATGAGGAGCCTATAACATATATAATGTCATTTATAATTTTAGTATGAAGGTATCTCTCTCCCCACAATTCACATATATACATACATAAATACATATAATAAGATGAATATAATGATGAATAGGTTTCCATAGCAACGGTATTGATGAAAACGTGATTGATATATGAAAAAATGAGAGTGAAACATACATATAATAGTTACTATGTGATAAAAATTGTTCTCTATAATTCAGCAATAACCTAATATATATATATATATATATATATATATATATATATATATATATATATATATATTATGTATGAAGAAATACGTTAATTAGTTCCTACATGAATGCACTGTATTGCCATAAGACAATTTATACAGGAAGAAAATTAAATACGTAATAATTATGACTGCTCATTTGCAGCACAATTTTTTCAAATATATATATATTCAATTTCTTAAAAAAGCATAATATTATACTGCATAAAAAGTATGTTATAAAGGATAAATATTGTATACCGCACAATTATTTATACTGTTCCAATTTAGTTTCACTTGTGTAATATTGACATAAATGCATATTAAATTAAGTTATTTATACTTTCCGTGTACACGGGAAAAAAATGACTATACTATAATGGCAGATATATATAAATCCTCTTCATTATTTCCATTTGACGCTTTTAACGTCACTTACGTTTTGTCGTGTATATTTTAACGCTTAGTGACGTCATAACCGGTAATTTTATATAGAATACTTAAGGGGGTAGGTGACCGACTGATATCTCGCAAACTAGGACGGTTGCGAATAATAATAAAAACACAAAGTAGGGAAGTAGAACTGTTACTTAAAAATTTAGTTATGTCAAACATGTGAAAACACGATCAAATATTTAAGTTATTGTTATTTAAAGATGACATGTAAATGTGTAAATTTAAATTTGAGCGGGAAATTTTAGTCAAATTAGAAACTTTGTTACGATTAAAAATACAATTAAAATTTTTTTTTGGTATAAAAAAATATATTTAAAATTTACTTGATTTTATTTGAAAATTATAGTGTTCGTTTTATTGGAATTAAATCATGAACAAAAAATTATTGGGAACATATAGTTCTTCTTTTAGCGATTTCCGGTCCAAGTCGGTCCCCCACCGACTTAAAACATTACGAAATTGTAAACAAGGTTTTTAACAATTTTTAGACTACTTTAGGTATATATTTTATTAATACATGAAAAATGGATATTAATTTTTACCAAGGTCTCTCAATATACATATTATATAGTACTCCTTATCATAATTAGAATCACAGAATGATAGACATTTCCTTCCTATGATCTATGACAACAAATGTCAGGCATATATTTTATAGCTGGATGCTGACAAATTAAAAAAAATAATTACGTCATTTTTGTTTTCTATATGAAGGGTATTACCATTGAATTTATAGTTATAAATTCAAAATAATAGTATTACCATACATGTACATTTCTCAATTGTCTATATTTTATTGTACTGTATAAGCTTTAAAAACGTGAAAATGTGTTTAAAAACGATGGGTTTTATAGGATAGGATGCAATTTGAAAGGATAGAAAATAGGATATTCCAGCATTTTCACGCACAGCTTACATATTTAAAAATATATAATTTGCATAGAGATTAAGAAATAATAAGTGTTATAAAACTTAGAACAAAAATCTTATCGTAAAAAAAATAATTATAATAAAAAAAAAATGCATATACGTAAATGTGGCATCAAAAATCAAAAGTTACATATCTTCAAAACCATGATACAAAAAACACCTTACATAATGGTCTATATAATATATAATAATGAAATGATTTTAATAAATTTCATGTGAAATTTATTTTATTTACTTTTTAAAATGTGAGACATATATGAGCCAATTAATTTAAGTGTCTAACTGTTTAATATCTACCACAATATGTTTTTTTATAAATGTTTATCTTTAATTAATTAAGACTTAAAATGTCATGACAGTTTCATATATATATATAAAAAAATAATAATAAAAAGCAACCCGGAAATTTAAAAAATAATTTCCGATTTTAAAACATGTTACTTGAAATGCGTGAACTTATTAGTTCAAAAATCTCAAACTCAAAAAATCTAGTTTTACATTACAAGTGCGATTTTCTACATATATTTATATAATATATTTATATTATAAAATGTTGTTTTAAAGTGAAGTCAAACTGATATTTTGCTGGCAACTTTTATATTTCAGTCTACTCTGAAAATAGTTTTTAGTGGCGAGAGAGTGAGAGCAACAGAGTGGGTGAGTGAAAGAGAGAGAAATAAAGAGAGAAAGAGAAAAACAGAGAGAGAGAGAGAGAGAGAGAGAGAGAGAGAGAGAGAGAGAGAGAGAGAGAGAGAGAGAGAAAATGATAGGTGCTAAAAAAGAGGTGATGTTCTATATGATAGCAATGACGTATGAATATCATCTATCATCACGTCCTATGCACGACCTTGACTTCACACACTTTGGTGCTCAAAAATAGCATTTTTTTTTTTAAATGAAATAAAAAACAAACACACTATTACAAAAAAAGAAAAATAATAAAAAAAGAAGAAGAAGAAGAAGAAGAAGAAGAAGAAGAAGAAGAAGAAGAAGAAGAAGAAGAAGAAGAAGAAGAAGAAGAAGAAGAAGAAGAAGAAGAAGAAGAAGAAGAAGAAGAAGAAGAAGAAGAAGAAGAAGAAGCTTAAAAGCTTGTACAGTACACAGTTTTTCAATGTTTCAATTATTTTAGAATGAACATTTATGACGTCATAAAGCATTGACACTCTAACAAGTGACATCACGAACGTTAGGCCTAAATGGAACATAATTATATAATATAATAATACTTTCTTATTATTATTTTATTAGTACTATTATAATCATCTAAGATTTGATGTACCGAAATGAAATGAATAACTTGCAATTTTAGTGTTGCATTTCAGTCTATAGTTGTGCAAGTTTTTTTATTTCCTTGCGGTACCTACCGATTTAATAACTATATATTATTATTTTTAAAGTGCATAATAAATATTTAAGTATAAAAATACTTGTTAGTATATTTTCATAATACTGATTTTTAAAAACTGCAATGACTTTTCCATTGAAGCAATTTAGATAACAGCTATCTTATAGCATCAATTTCAAAATAGCAAAATTTATTCTACGTCCTACACGTTTAGCATAATGTCTTTTATACACGTGATTAAATGTTTTAGTATTTATGTTTATATGAAAATATATGCTTGGGATAAGCTATACCATGCCTAAACTTTACTACAGTTGAAAATAAATAATCAGTCATGCATACGATTAGTAAAATAAAATCAAAGAACGTTCACGTATAGAACATTGATTAATCTAATATTTTTTTTTTTTTTTTTTTCATGATTTGACATGCCTTGTATAATGTACTAAAGTTATAAATAGCATATCTCCATGATATATTGATAAACAAAAATAATACATAGTGACATTTAAATTGCATTTTAAACACGGGCAAAAATAAATTCAAAAATATACAGTAATGCTAAATATATTATTTTATAGCAATATAATGCAATACTTAATAATTATTATGCTATACAGCATAATTATTTATGTAGTTTTTATTCGTATAATAGTGAAATTTATGTCATATAAAATATAACTGTGTCACTCAATATAAATAATGTATTTCTCTTCTGTCCGTGTACCTCGGGGAAAATAATAAAAAAAAATTAGTTACATTAATTAAAAATTAACGGACCGTAAATTATAGCTATATATAATGTTGTATATAATTTCCATATATGCGGCTTCCGTATTATATATTATATGATACTATTTTCATAACTTTTATTTACAGTATAGCAAAATTTCTGCTTCATTCGATAATTCAGTGATTAGAAAACTTTTAAAATGAAGAACAGAAAAGTATGATAAAGTTTTACATAAAAGCCGGAATTGGAAAACGAAAAAAGGGGAAAGACTTATCGATAATAATAAATCCCTTCTTTTTTTACCCATTCAAAAATATAGTAGACATTTGAATACTTAATATGTTTTAAAATATTATAAAATGTGCGCTAATAGTATGAGTAATAATAAAAATTAACTTAAATAAGTATAAAAATTTCAAATCGTATTTTCCCCATCATATAGTTATAATATTTTTCACTACAAATATAGACATGAGGTGGAAAAACTTGTTTATTTTTATAAATAAATGTATAAAAACATTCATATTTAAGCTTACAAAGCACTGTTTAATTAAATTGATGCAATATACTTAAAAACAATTTAAATTTAAAAGTAGGAAATTTCCATACAATCAAAACTGTTACATAAAATATATTATTGCTTCGTAAATGAAGAAGCTAAAAAATATGATCTTCTCAATAATAATTAACTCATATACGAGAGCACAAAGTGTCTGTTAATTTAAAACACACGTACAGTACGACGGGAAATACAATCATGCAAAAAAAAAAAAAGTAGACAGGTAGGTTAGGTGGCGCCACAAGATGGCTCCAACTTTTTTTTTTTTTTTTATATTTATTTATTTTTGTCTTTGCTATAACACAGTACTGTACAGTACGTATATACCCACGCGGCTAAAACTTAGAACTTAAATATAGATTGTACACACCATTGCTAGATAATAAAATTACCACAATTACTTCATACCTAATTTTAAACTACATAACGACATACAAACAAAGTAACGACCAATTTCACTGATGCTACTTATGTTTATAGTGCATCAGTGAAATATAGTGAACTTTATTATTTTAAATCTACTTCTAATGAATTTTTTTCCCATCATTCTACGAGATATACTGTTTGTAGAATTTATAAATATTTTTTTATAATTTTAATTAATGCCACATCTAAGTTAATTCGATAACATTTTTATTTAATTGTTCTATCAAGAAAATTGAATTATAAACTGTTTTTACTGCTAAAATGTTAGTAAACTTATTTTTTCTTTCTCCATGATTTTTTTTAAATTATTTTTTTTAATGAATTAAAATTAAGTTACAATAATGAAACATTTTCTTATGCAAGACGTCTAAGGGTCATGTTTAAAACTTACACAGAAAATATTTTACGTAATTTATGGAACACTAATGTTGCTACTTTGGAGTAACATGAGGAATTTTGAAAAGTGTTTTTTTATATTAATAATTAAAAAAAAAATTACAATAAAATAATCTTTTTTTTTTTTTTGTTGTATTTATAGTCTCTCATATATTAATTAGAGCTACTTTTAAAATTAATGTTTCACACTAAAATAAATATTATGTATTACAAATATTATTTAAACTAAATGGCCCTCAATATAAGTTCTTCACAGATCCCGGATGTTTACATAAAATGATTAACATCATCATAATATAATAACACATTTATTTACTTATGATGGCTATATTTATAATTGATAAAAAAAATATAGTAAAAATATAAATAATTAAATGTTCATGTCAGTATAAAATTATACGTAATAAAATTTGATGTCAATAAAAATGATTCTCAGAATGATGACATATTATTTATTTTCTTGATAATCACATCGATCATTACTGTAATTGTTAGTTCAACACAAGCTATTTATAGGGACAGGTCAATGGTTCATAATATATTTACAAAATTTTATCGCAATATTTATAAAAAGATGAGCTATTTTTTTGATGAATTTTCGTATCAATAGTGCAATAATAATAATAATAATAATAATATTGAGCTTATTGCGTTTTTAAAATTGTATTATGGTAAATTTTTTTATACTATATATTCATGTGGCAATATCAAATTAATGTTCAAATTATTAGTCAAATTTTAGAGATTCATATGATAAATTATAAATATTTATAAATGGATAATATATTATAAAAAAGTAAATTAAAATGAAGTTTTTTTTATTTAAATTACAAATTTTTCTTACTACCAAATTAAATTTCAATTTTAGATGACAGTTGATGGCTATAGTTACTGACTTCTTCCCTTAAAGTGCGTTATCATAATAAAATTTATATAGAGAAGATAATTTTGACTAAAGTCACATAAAAAATATGAACTATTTTAAAAATATAATCGTTGAAATCCTCGTATAATATTGCATTAGATATTGTATTGGTATTGCAATATTACATTTTGCTTAATATTGTTTTGAGGTCGACTTTTATAGCAATTTCAATCGGATGTGATCAAAGTCGCTGAAAGTCAACCTCAAAACAGTTCCTTCTTTATACTAATCATTGAATTACTTGCAATGAACGAACTATTGAAAATAAATTAAAACATTCTTAATGCATTTCTTATATGGAGAAATCATTATCATAAATACGTTACAACAAAATTAAAAACGTTTAATGCAAGTGGTCAATTGTAATATTCACGATTATGTCACCACTAAGTAAGTGATGAAATTCTAACAAACAAACAAAACAATAATGACGTCACAAGCTTTAGAACCAGAAGAAAATATAGATTTGCAACGGTCAACTTTGACGTTTATTATTTCATTATGGTCCTATAACGAAGTCATTTACGTTACATTGTCAGACGTTTTGTGACGTCATAACTGTTCATTCCATCATTTATACTTAAAGTAATGCAAGACTGTGTGTACCGAAATGAAATGATCAACTTTCAATTTTAGTGATGCATTTCAGTCATTTTTAGTTGTGAAATTTTTTGATTTCGTTGCGGTACAATATAGTCATTTTACTCAAAAATGAATTTCTAGCGGCAAATGGGAATAACGTGTATTTAGATATTACAGTTTTGCGTCAACTGAAATCTCCATCTGATTGCATTGAATGGCTATAAACCAATAGAAGTTCAT
Source organism: Ecdyonurus torrentis (assembly GCA_949318235.1). Taxonomy (NCBI): domain Eukaryota; kingdom Metazoa; phylum Arthropoda; class Insecta; order Ephemeroptera; family Heptageniidae; genus Ecdyonurus; species Ecdyonurus torrentis. The sequence continues at coordinate 45,932,050 of OX439129.1, forward strand.
TTTTAAGTAAAATGACTGTACATTTTTTTAGATTCTCACTCTAATATACGAGCAATTGTTGCTTAAATTACAAACACGTGTCATTTCTCTGCAATATATATATATATATATATATATATATATATATATATATATATATATATATATATATATATATATATATATATATATAATATATATTATACTGTGTGTATATATATATATATATAATATATATAAAAATTCTTTTAGCTATATTTAATACATTATAATACAATAGTATCCTATTATAGAAACCATAAAAATACCGCAAGTATATAATAATTTTCCATGTCTCTTTCTACACAGATAATAATATTATGCGTAATATTAAAACTTCGTTTGTATCGACCACCCCATACCATGCTGATGTATACATCTTATGCATACTACAATATAGAATATGCATTAAAAATATTTGTGCTCAGCTGTTTATGAATGACGGATGCTCTAATAATGTTAAAAAAAATAATATAGATCAGACACAATCTATTATATGAGTGTGAGATATAGAGACCTTGTGACGCAGTGAATATCATGCGAGGTCGAAGTTCAAGTCCTGTTGATGAGTGCGCGGAGAGACGAAAGAAATTTCAGTCACTGACCCTCTCTCTCTCTCTCTCTCTCTCTTTGTCTACATATTGCGGCATTATATTGCCTTATTATGTATAAATATCAGTCTAAATTATTGAGTAATATTTCACATTATTTATCTTATACATTCTCAGAGTGATCTTTTCGACAAAAAAAAACATGGTATTCCATAATTATATTGGCAAATAAAGAAATATAATCCTGAAGACTATAAAATTTTGCGCATGTGTACAAAAAAATCTTATGTAAAAGAAGGTATAGACAACAAAGAATGAATAAAATTAAAAACTCACTTATGCGTAAAAATGTAAATCACAATACATAACGGTATTATACTTAAATAAAAATAAACACGTGCATTAACAAAAAAAAAAAAAAAAAAAAATTGTTGTAGATTTCTGAACTTAAATAAATAGAGTGTATAGAAAATTTAAATTTACTTAGAATTTTTACGGTTTTATGAATTCATATTTCGTATCGTTTCTATATCAACACTGTAAAAATAAAATAATTTTCTTATTTATAGTTTTCATGTTATCATACTTAAAACGACCAGCATTTTTTTTTTTTTTTTTTTTTTTTAGTAGATTGTATTTTTTTCAAGTTTCATTTTTTTTCTGTCATGAATTACATAAAGATGTGATGTATTTTTACCGAATCAAGAAAATAAAAGTCTATCATAGGTGGTGCGAGAAATATTAATTTCTAACAATTTGACATTGCCGTACACACGACCACGATAAGAATATTTACCATGCAAAATCTCGCTCTAAATTTGCAATGTTATTCTTATGAGAAAAACACGTGCCGGATTTAAATGGTAAAATATCTTATCGCGGTCCTGTGTACTTTTTTTTTTTTTTAAAGATAATTTATTACTATACACATATCAAATTCAATATTGCTTCACTTTCGCTCTCTATGTAGATCAATACAATAATAAAAATAATATTTTAAAGAAATAAGTAATATATTTTTATTTGATTAAATAATAAAAAAAATCTCTTAAGTGTACAAAACTACCGCAAATTTATTTTCAGCCTAGGGAATAATAACCGAAAATTACTGTTACATAATAAAATTATTATAATATATAAAATAATGTTAAATTACTCATGTGGCAATGTAAAATAAAATTATAAAAAGCAATTAAATATTATTATTAAAAAATTGACAACAAACCACAAAAAGTGAGCACGTTTAAATATTGCATGGTTTTTCCAACAATTTTTATTATTATTATTATTTTAAGAGATAAAGAGTACAATATTTGACAAGAACATTATTTCTTTTTTATCCTGACCTCATTTTTTTTTCTTTCAAACTTGAAAAAAAAAAAAAAAAAGAAAAAAGAAGAAGAAGAAGCAATAAAAATTAATTGTAGCATATAAACAACTTCCTGAGAGATATACATATATTGTTACATATTATATATTATATATAGAATACATAACAAAAAAATGGTAAATTAATTTTTTATACACACAAGCACGACAAAGGAGGCTTATTATTATAGACAGCTGCTAAGCTATAGAGAATCAACAAGTGACAAAAGTGAATTAAACACATCCTACACTAAACATCCCACTTGCTATACTAATATTATATATATATATATATATAATATATAAATATATATATATATATATTATATAAATATATATATATTTATATATATATATATATATATATATATATATATATATATATATATATATATATATATATATATATATATATATATATATATAATATATATATGCACATAGTACACACACATACATACTCACAAACACACATACAGATACACTCTGTGTACGTGTACAGTCATATATGTATGTACTGTAATACAAAATTTTAAACTATAATATTAAGACTTAAATAGATTTGTATAACAACGTAACACGATAAAGCTGTTATCACAGTTTACGAGGAAAATGGTACACTTCCCTTAATTTCCTATATCTGTATGTATATAATAGAGAGAGAGAGAGAGAGAGAGAGAGAGAGAGAGTATTAACATAGTATAATTATAGAAAACCATCCATATATAATATAGCGTTTTACTTTCAGAAAACTACCATTCCGAGGCCAGAAACAATTTAAAATAAGGAATAATGTAACAAAAAAGGGTCTCTGGAAATAAGCCGAATATATACGATGCAAATTATACGACCGAGAACTAAACTGACTCAAAATTGATTAAAATTAACCTGACTAAATTAAATTAAACTTAGACAGAAATCAAGAGGACTATTTAATTGGATTTTATATTTTTTGTGGTCTCTAAATTAACAATTATTAATTGTAGTATATATAATCTCACTGTTGTACATATTTTAAAACAAATCATAACCGTCAAAAGAAGATCACCGGTAACACTCGGTGACAAAATACTCCACGTGTATATGCATGGAATTGCCAATGAATAAAATTTTATATTATTAGGTGTTTGTGTGCAAACGCAATTTTTAACAGGCATGTTAGTCAAGATTTAAAAAAATATGTATATTAAAAAATAATAATAATAAATAAATTTAAAAAAAAAAAAAAAAAAAAAAAAAAAAAAAAAAAAAAAACTATCTCTTAAAAAGCTAGAAAGATGAAACTTGAAGTTTTGGATATCCAGAGTATAGGATTAGATCACTAATCCACGGATTGGACTTAATGGTAGCGTCAAAATTGCCCACAAGTCAATATTTCTTGAAAGGACATTAATTGAGAAGCAACATTTTCAATTTGGATATATAGTCATTATAGACTGCATGAGGTATACAATTTAGTCCGTCAGGACCAATAAAGTACAGACGTAATATCATAAAATTGAACTCTATTGCTGATTATGTACTTAAATGGAGAAATGCGTAAATTAAAGTTTGATAATCAATACAAAGGCAAATTATTGCAATTTTATACCAAAGTCTATGTAACAGAGTTCAAATGAAAAAAACTGCCTTACATTAAGCTTATTATGAGGATATCTTATACGCCAGCTTTTTTATTTGAATTTGGAGCATACCACCATACAAACTTACTTTAATTATATTTATATTTTTTTAACAACACAGCACATATCACATCATACTCTTATTATTTTATATTTATATAACCTGGTTTATAGAGATGTTACCAAAATAAGAATAACATTATTTTTATATACAGGTACATCCACACTTTGTTACATCATAAATGGTTTGGTTATTTATTCAGTTCAATTTCTATTATAATAAAAGAATATTTAAAAAAAAAAAAAAGCGAATTTCATTTTATTATTGAATACAGTTGATGTCAATGGGAATGAGATATTTAATATCTGGATTAAAAAATGTAAGATTCTAATGCTCCTACGGATAAAATTTAAAAGCATGACCTCCTACTTTTTTGCTGTCATTTCAAAAAGTAAAAATACCTATAATGAGAATTTTAGAGTGTGTACGATCAGATTACAAATATTTATAATTGTTTTATCGTATGAGTATAATTATGCATCACAATACGCAAGAGAGAGAGAGAGAGAGAGAGAGAGAGAGAGAGAGAGAGAGAGAGAGAGAGAGATGCTTTTACAACTTAGTCAATTATCACAAGCTTAATCTATTATCGGCTGGCTAACAGAATCATCAACATAAAATCAGTATAATAAAACCCACCGATAGTATTTTTAAACTTGTTAACACTCAATACTGGCTAAAACATTAACACTTTAATCTTACAACTTTTTTTTTTTTTTTTTTTTTTGGTGCCACCGCACGTCAGTTTGGACGGAAATAAAGTGTTAGTGACCATGAGAAATAGAAGTTTAGCAGGACGAGAAGAGAAGGTCTCATGCCACTTTCGACAAGAAAAATATTTATTTCAGTCAACTTTCTTCATGGGGTAGTCCCATGAGAGAGAGAGAGAGAGAATAACTCTTTAGAGCTCTCTTCTACATTTTAATACAATTGTATCAACAGTAGGTTTACACCGTCACTATGGTCTAATCTAATATCATTTAACATTTTAAATAAGTCTTTCATGAAACGTGTCAAACAAATTAAATTGCTTTTATCTTTTTTTGGCAACATTTCAAAATAAAAATAAAATTATGTAAAAAAAAAGTTTTTTTTTTGTTTTTGTTTTTTAAATTTTAATTATTAGTGTATATTGTCATAAAGTTTTTAAATTGTTTTTAAGTACTTAAATTACTTTTACTTACTTTACTTTATACCCACCTTTTTGTTTGTTAAATTGTAATATATTAAACAAAGCTATTATAATTTTTTTTAATTTAAATTTTATATTAAAACAAGAAATATTAATTTATTATTATTATTTTTTATATTATCATAAAAATTTTGCTGAACATTTTGTTATTACATTTTTGGAGAAAGTTGATTACTATGAATTTAAGGAAGTAATATCTTATGATTATACAGAATATTCAATATTTAGATTATAACAAAAATATGCAAAGACGGTAAAATTATTAAATAACTTGGAGCAGTACAGCTATGTCGCGTATATTGTTTTCTTTCTATATTGTATATTTTTCTCTATTATATTATCTTTTTGCTAATCAATATAAAATCTACAGATTTTATATTGATGTCATTTTTAGTTTCAAAAAGCTTTTAGTTTTATTGTTGTTTTGTTTCTCTTTGCATTTTTGCACACGTGCATTTGAGAAGATGCTTTTGCCTCCCCAACCCTTTGGTCTGGTCATATAAAATGTGCGCGACGCCTGCTTTGTCGGTGGCTGTCGCCACTAAGTCAAAGGCGCCGCACACGCCTAGCTTGGACCTGGGTGGCTGCAAAAGCATCTTCCCTTACAACAAGAGGAAGGTTCAACAACCTGGTAGCGTCCCCACGCCACGACCTGGTATAAAAGCTCAGGGTTCCTTCCCTCTTGACTCAGTTTTTGTCACATGTTTTGAGAGTGCACATCTCTCTAGTTCGCGGTTCAAGTCCGTGTTTTACACATAATAGTCAATATTATGTATTATTTCAATATAGTGATATATTTAATATATTATATGCGTGAGTGCATATACATCAATTAAGTGATATTTGGTATAAGTATTGGTAAAATCATATGTTTCTTTTACCTGTATAAAAGGTATAATAATACATTTTCATGTGGTAATAATAATCAAAGGTATGGATCCGTAATTGTGTTTGTTGTTATTTAAAACTTAACCAACTCCCTTAAAACCAATAATAGTCGATAATATTAAGTAATTTATCTATAGTTAATAATATATTTAAATAATTATTCAATTATTTAAGAGTCTCATATGCAAATTAGCTAGCCGCTTGCATCTCATTAAATCAATTCTTGAGCAGAATCCCTGAACTGCTGCAGATGGCTTCCAATCGCGGCGCTATTAAATATTTCATTTAATAGTATACCCATTTTATTAATTTTGTATATAATAAATTAATTAACAAATTTATTTAAAATTCTTTATTATTGGTTTTTAGGGGTAGTTTTTGTATACAAAACACACCTTTTAATATGATCTATTTGCAATATAATGATATTGTTTGCACCATTTTTTATTATTATTTTGATACGTAATCTATTTATTATAAGAACGTATCAAATAATTAAAATGGTTTTTATTCATTTATTAAAAAGTGGCAATTTCTTAATATCAAACTTTATTTATAAATAAATATGTCTGACGAGCGAGCGCAATAGCGTGGCTCGGACATAGTAATTTCTCCGGTATAGTTTTGCCGGTATGCCGGTAACGTGGCTGCTGCGTGAGCGCTCTCACTCACTCACAACATACATCCACCCGCGCGGTACATCCATCTCGCCTGCCTTGCACAAGCGAGCAGAGAGAGAGAAAGAAAAGAGAAAAAAATTCTCCACCTGTTTCTAATGTGTTTTCTATACACATTTACCGCGAAACTAGGGGCATAACTTTGTCTTATTTTGCAATAATATTTTGCTATTTATTCAATAATTTTAATAATTATTTTGCAATTTTATTAAATATTTTGCATTAAATATTTTATTAATATTTTGATTTAATAAATAAAGATTTTATTTCAATGTTATTAGTAAATATAATATAAAACAAAAGCAAGTAAAAAATTATTATTTTATTAAATATTTTGCATTCAAAAAATGCACCGTATATTGTTTTAATATAACAACATATTATATATTTTAATGTCATTCAAACAAAATATATTCATAATATGAAACGGAAGCAAGTCAAATTTTAATATTTTAACAATTTTGCCAATCAAAATTAATACAATTTTGGCATTTAAATAAAAAAGTAACTTTTTTAGTAATTTTATATGGCAATATTTACTAACTTTTTACGGTTCTAACGTAAATAATTTGTATTATTAAAATAATACACAAAAATATTTCTGTAAATTATTTGTTTTTGTGCTTCTTACCGGTTGATTCTAGCATAAATTATCGATCTTTTTATTGCCAAGTAACCGTATTTGCTTGCGATAGTAAGACGGCATAAATTGTCGCAGCGGCAATACAGGCTAAAGGCATTTTTCTGTCAAAAGACAGCTGATCAATTTTATGTCACTTGACATAATTTTATAATAATGCTAATCATCCCGGTAAGGCAGTAAAACAATAAAGGCAACAGAATCTTGCTTTTACGCAAATTTATTATATTAAAATTATTTTTAATAAAAAAATTGTGCATATTTTAACGTTGCATTTCTTATATAATATAAAATGTTGGTACCAACTATCAAATAAATGCGTTTCAAATGCATGGAGCATTGCTTCTGTATTGTGGTTTTACCACTAAATTATACAATACATTGTATTGTTTTACGCATTTTCATATTTTAAAATAAATGCAACATGCACACTATCTTAATTGCAATTCTAATTCAATTACAATTTAATTTGTAAAATGTGTCAAATTGCCTTTTAACTTAAGCATTAAGTCAATGCAATTTTAAGCAATTTTTTAAACATTATTCTCATTGCAATTTTTATGCAATTATTTCTTGCTATTTTATTGTAACTTGCTTAGTACTCATATTGTTTTTACAATATTTCATATCAAAGCAATTTTTTATGCAATAATCTTATTGCAATTTTCGTGCAATAATTTCTTGTTTATTTTATTATGACTTTGCTTAATGCTCATATTGTTTTTTAACAATATAACAAAGTATCTTTATAATGTCTCAAATATTTGAGCGAAAAATACGCTAAAGATGGCATAAATTCACACAAAAGTTTGAATTTTAATATTTATTATAAATCATTATGCTCAATAGCAATAATAATAATAAAACAAAAGTTTTATAATTTTTTATATAAAATAAACTATAATCCATTTTAAATAATATTAATTATGCAAAATGCATACTTAAAACCCCGGTAGGGGCAAGTTCATTTTATAATAGTAAAAGCATTTTACTTTAATAAAGCCACAAGTAAATCATAAAATTTACACATTATTTGGTGCGAATATCATTATCAATTCTTGTACCACATTGATTTTACCAATTACCAAAATTGAAAATGAAAGTAATTATTTCAAGGTCACGTGATAAAGTGAAAGTGATTTTCACTTCCCCCCATTTTTTCACAGTAAGATAAAAATCTTACCATATGGGCAATATAGTGATCAATGCATATTGCTAGTGCAATACAAAAGCAATGCATTGAAATTATTGAAATATAACACCATCATAGTAACAGCAAGGACTATTACGTCTATGAATGGTTTACATATTTTTATTTTATCAATTTTTTTATATTGATTTATTAATTTAATCATTGTACTTTTTTTTCCTTGCATTTTGCTATTTTAAACAAAAACAAGTAAAGTAAAAATCAAAGTAATTTTAACTTTATTATAAATAAAAGCAATTTTATTTATTTATTTTTTTTGCATTTTTTAATTTGCATTAAATAATAATAATTTTGAAGTACAATGATTAAAGCTCAAAACGAATATTTATTTTGAATTATATAATTTTAATAAATTATTTGCGTACAAATAGTATCGCAATATTTGTAAATTATTGTTATTTTTTCCCTTCCGTCTCAGGTTTCCATGGTTCCCTGAGATGTAACGGCGAATGCCGGGAAGGCTAATTAATATATATTTTTCCATGGTTTTTGCAAAAAACAAACGATCCATACATATTTCAAATAATCAATTACATGTTATTTGTGCATGAATTATTTTGATAATTTATTTTGCATGATTTTTTATTTAATTATTATTTACATTTATTTACTTGATGTATATTATTTTAATTTTTAACAAAAAAAAAAAAAAAAAAAAAAAAAAAAAATCCCACATGCTATATATTATATTATATTGTATGTTTTGTTGTTACATTATATTCATATTTCTTAATTATCTTATCAATTAAATTTTAAATTCAGTAATTGCATGATTACTAATATAGCGGCATAGGTACTCCTTTCCTAATAAGTTTCTCGTGTAACTTTTACACGTGATACTTATTAAGGGGCATTTGGAGCAGTACAGCTATGTCGCGTATATTGTTTTCTTTCTATATTGTATATTTTTCTCTATTATATTATCTTTTTGCTAATCAATATAAAATCTACAGATTTTATATTGATGTCATTTTTAGTTTCAAAAAGCTTTTAGTTTTATTGTTGTTTTGTTTCTCTTTGCATTTTTGCACACGTGCATTTGAGAAGATGCTTTTGCCTCCCCAACCCTTTGGTCTGGTCATATAAAATGTGCGCGACGCCTGCTTTGTCGGTGGCTGTCGCCACTAAGTCAAAGGCGCCGCACACGCCTAGCTTGGACCTGGGTGGCTGCAAAAGCATCTTCCCTTACAACAAGAGGAAGGTTCAACAACCTGGTAGCGTCCCCACGCCACGACCTGGTATAAAAGCTCAGGGTTCCTTCCCTCTTGACTCAGTTTTTGTCACATGTTTTGAGAGTGCACATCTCTCTAGTTCGCGGTTCAAGTCCGTGTTTTACACATAATAGTCAATATTATGTATTATTTCAATATAGTGATATATTTAATATATTATATGCGTGAGTGCATATACATCAATTAAGTGATATTTGGTATAAGTATTGGTAAAATCATATGTTTCTTTTACCTGTATAAAAGGTATAATAATACATTTTCATGTGGTAATAATAATCAAAGGTATGGATCCGTAATTGTGTTTGTTGTTATTTAAAACTTAACCAACTCCCTTAAAACCAATAATAGTCGATAATATTAAGTAATTTATCTATAGTTAATAATATATTTAAATAATTATTCAATTATTTAAGAGTCTCATATGCAAATTAGCTAGCCGCTTGCATCTCATTAAATCAATTCTTGAGCAGAATCCCTGAACTGCTGCAAACTGAGAAATAAGTTTTGGAAAACTTTGTTCAAAAGTCAGCTTTTCCTCAATATACTGTAGTGTTGTTGATTTCCTTCCCTTTTTTTTTAGCTATCTACAAGGAAAGTCAAAATTACGTAATTTACGTCATAGAATAAATGTCAAATTAGAACTTAGAACAGCATAAATAATTATGCTATAACATAATATTTATGTAATAAAATGCTATATAACATAAATATGTTGCATATTGCATAAATGTTTCTGAAAAATTATCTATAGCATAATCGCATTACAAGTATTTATTTTTGTGTGTATAATATAAAATTGTTTAATTAATTGCGACAAAATGTTGTGAAACAAGAGAGGACGTACATAAGAGAGGTTTATATTTTAAATTGTGAATGACAAAACCACTATAAATATATCATGTGAACTTCACAGTAACATGAGTTGTAGAGAGCTCTAAAAATAGACTTTGTTACTCCTTTTTTTATATATATGTATGTATGTGATACAGTACATACATGTGTTTCTACCACATGTTAATACAGCAAAATAATTTAATTTAAACATACATAGTCGTATATATACAGAAGCTTATCCTTAATGTTTCTATAAAAACATACATTCAATTTCTCTGCGCATTTAGATACGATTAGTAACCTATATATTCCCTTACCCAGTGAAATATAAAATACTTCTATTTTAGTAGTTTATTGTAGTGGCAATGAGATGCATTCTTATACCCAATGAAAAAAAAAATTCTTTCAAATCTGCCTTTATTTGTCCCTTTCTTGTGCATAATAAGGTTTACATCATACAATATAAATAATTTGTACGATTTTAAAGTCTGATGCAACTACTTTTTTTTTTCTTCCACTTTGAGGAAATTCTTTAATTTTGTGCAATATTTGCTTAATTTTATAATAAAAAGAAAAAATCGCAAAATTTTAAACTAAAAGATGCAGTGCAAGCAAGGATGCATTAAGTTATCTTTTGCACAATGTGCGCATGTGAATGACAACCAATGTGAGACATGCACTAGATGTCAGTTTTTTTTTTTTTTTTTTTTTTTTTTTTTTGAAGTATTATTTAAACAACTCATCATGTTTTTTAAAACAAAGATTGCAACGTTGCCAAATACTATACCAGCAACCTGTAAGTAATTATATAAATAATTATATATAAAAAAAAGTGGAGTAGAAATTAAGTTTTTATCAAATATGCTACAATTTTTTTTTTCTTAAATTTAAAATATAGATAATTTTTATTTGTTTTTTAACTTTTGTATTATAATTATCAGTGATATGTAAATAAAAAAATACATGCCATGCTATATCTAAAAATGTTACAAAAGTTACTTATTTACAATTAAAAAGAAGAAAAGTATGTAGAGCGATAAGAAAATAAACTGTCTGTCAAAGTATACATAATACACGTACGGTATATGTATATATTTATTTTCTGTCTTACATTTTTTTTCTTCCTTACAACTTACGAACCCCCCCCCCCCTTAAAAAAACAACATAGTAACGCACAAGGTACCTTTTATTTGGGATAATCCATGGCTAAATTTAAATTTCATATTAAAAATTTAATTATTTCAAAACAAAAGTTTATTTTTAATAATTAAAAGTTTTAGTTATATAAATAGTTTTATTTATGCGCATATATTGTGTGTGTTTTTTAAGTCCTGGAATTTTTATCTTCATTGTACTTGCAAAATAAAAATTCTTTTCAAATACTTTTTAGTTAAACTTTGTAAATAAACGTGATGAGAATGCATAATTTATATATAAATAAATTGTTTTCTTATAAAAATTTACACTTTTTAAAAGTTTTTTTTTTTTTTTTTTTTTTTTTTTTTGTCCTTCTTATTGTATAAATTTAAATAAAAAGAATTCTTTACCATGAATTAATTGTGTTACTTTCTCACGATCGTTATGTACTTCGTTTTTTATTCTTTTTTTAGTATTAAAAAAAAAAAAAAAAAAAAAAAAAGTGATTTTGTGTTTTATTGCTACAATAAAAAATTAGTATTGTGTCCCAAAAATTTTAAAACATAAAAACTGCAATGTGAAATGGTATTGTAAGACTAAAAGATATATAAAATTATTTTAACATTTACCATTTTATTTCTCTCTAACTTAAATTCATAAAGAACAATATTTAAAAAATATGTAAAGTAAATTTGATTACGCAAGCTCAATTTAAAATCATTTACTTATCATGCAATGTAATTTAATTCTCAATGAAAATATTGCTCAGTGTAAATAACACAGAAATGTATATTAAATATTTACATATTTGTATATTACGATTAGCTTTACATCATGACATGTATTTAATAATTTTTGTTATTCATAATATATGTAGCTATTTTTATGACAGAGAGAGAGACAACAACGCAGAAAATAAACGTGACAATAAACAATATAATAATTATATAACAATTTATATTCTAAAGTACTCAAATTGACACAGTATTATATCACTTTTTATTTTTATAATAAAATAATAATAATTATTTTATTAGAACATTAAATGTGTTGTTGATATGCCTCATAAAGAAAAAACAAGATTAAATAAAAATAATAACAAACCATACTGTATATCAGTTAGTAATCCTCTCTCTCTCTCTCTCTCTCTCTCTCTCTCTCTCTCTCTCTCTCTCTCTCTTGAATATACACATATAAAAAAAATCTAAGACAGCTACTGCTACAATAATAAATTTGTTTCTTCATCGTCTCCTAATAATGCCCACACAACAAAGGAATTTAATGCTAAAACCAAACATTCTTAAAATACGACAAGGGAAGATATTTTTAAATAGATCACGTTATAAATAAGATAAATCTCTCTCTCTCTCTCACTCTCTATCATGACTTTGGTCTACTTTATCTTGGTACACATTTTGGCGCCTCAAGTCTTAAAAAAAATTATAATTATCACTTTTTCTGTCACACTGTATTTGTTATTACTTCATTTTTTTTTCTTGTTAGAAATATAGGACATAATACATTCTAACACTAACATTACATTTTAATATAGGACATGGCAAGATGTCATTATTTAATTATTATTGAGACATATTTGAAACAATGTAATTGTCTTTATATATATATATATATATATATATATATATATATATATATATATATATATATATATATATATATATATATATATATATATATATAAATACATATTCAATGCATTGTCAATTATCTTTAAGACAATAATTGATTTGTGCAATGCAAGGTGGTGCCATAATCACTAGCACACTGGAAAATTGACTAATTTACAAATATTCTTCAGAATTACAAAACAATAGTTGTTGGGAAATATTGTTGTGTAAATTGTTGCAGTTAGAGCAAAGATAAAGTTTTGAATGATTTATAATTATAGGAATAGACCAGAGAAAAACATAAGCATTTATATCACAAAGCACTTGATGGGATTTACAAAAAAAAAAAAAAAACTTTATTTTGTCTCAAACCCCAACAGTAGCCCCGTAGCAGTGATCAGAAACTTCAATTTATGCAACCCGCATAACATTTTCATACAAATTTTTGCATGTATCTGACGTCAAAAACATGAATTTTCACGCAAATTGCATACTTTACAGTTTTTTCACGCTCTCTCGTGGGGCTACATTAACATTCTGGTAAAAATTGTCATCAGTTTTGAAGATCCCATTTCGTATTTATTCATTAAAAAAGCACATGTTGTTTTATGTGGTCTATGGCTTTTATAATAAGCTATTATAAATATAATATGACACTTTTAGAAAACTATTTACGGAGGTAAGAAGGAAGGGATACGTAATTTATGCTGGATTTATGTCATTATATAGCATATAATAAACGATGCTAAATTAGAACAAATTATATAATTATGCTGTACAATATAATATTTATGCTTTTGTGTAGCATAGTTATTATGATGTATATAGTATAGATTATAAATATAGTGTGATGAAAATGAGCTATAGCATAATTATTATACATATTTTTGTCCGTGTATATAAGAAGGAAAACATAAGAAGTTGATTTAAGTTATATAAATATAAAGAAGGACTTCATTAAAATGATTTTCTATAAATATATGGTATGTAAATAAATAAAAGTTAAAATTAAATTGTAAATATTTCGAGAATTCATATAATTATTTAAGTCAAAGGTATAACATATGACATATAGGGTGCGTTTTGACGTCAGAGACGAACACACCAAATTACTTTGAGCAAGTATATAATAAGAACAACTTGAACGAAATACATAACTTATATATATATATATATATATATATATATATATATATATATATATATATATATATATATATATATATATATATATATATATTCCGTATAAATGACGTCAATAAGTTGGCAAAGTAATTATTAACAAGAGAGAAGAGAAGGGAAAAAAAAGGGATAATAATATAAAAATAGAATTTTAATTGACAAATACGAAACGTCCCAGCTCTGGGACTATTTTTAACTTCCAATATCGATCTTCATGATTGTATATTGTGGTTAGAGGCAAGGCTGGTGGGTGGTGGGGGTGGGGGTGGGGGAAGTTCACAATCGAGCGACACCATTACCTTGTACACATTACGACTATATATAAATATAAATAACTAATGATATTACGTCAAAAATAAAATAATGTATATAACATTATGTATGTATTTTCATCTTATACAATCTAAATAATACTTTTATAAAAATATTCCTTACATTATATAATAATATTAAATAACATTTTATTTTTTAATATATATATATTTAGATTTTTATTTTTTATATAACTTTATTATTATATCATAAAATAATAATTGTATAATTTTGTATAATACATTTTCATTGTTTGGAATCTGAGACAGAGCCAGTGAAATCACACTTTTTAGCTGCATATAAGTTTATTAAATATTTTTTGTGATGCACTTTTTCCATTAATTCTTAATTAATTTTATGCTTGTAAAACTAATTAATTATGCATATTGTAATAATTCAATTACACTGAGAATACAATTAAGTCGAGCCTAGCCTATAGGATATTACAAATGGTAATCACTATATAAAAAATATTTAATGCATTCTTTAAATATTCATGTTTATATACATCAAACTCTAATGCACGAAATGAGAATCTCTCGTCGGCTACCCAAGTAGAAGGTTTTCTGTGGTTTCCCGTCGTCATTCAGGTGAATACAGGGACAGTTCCTTATTTTTAGGCCAAAACCGCCCCCCCCCCCCCTCTCTCTCTCTCTCTCTCTCTCAATCTTAGTTTGCCACTTTTATCCCTAAATCTTTTATTATTCTTTCATCTGTTATGGGACTATAGTCTAGTGCCACAACTGGCATTATTTGAGCTATATTGAGCTGTATGACTTTTCCTTTCTGTCTATTAGTCTTCTTATTATAGACATGAGATTAGATATGCAGTAAGTATAGCAAAACAAAAACAAACAAAAAACAAAACAAAAATATTACATAATGGTGCAAGCTGTAAACTTATTATAATATATTTAGAAGTTGTATCACTATCAATGTGCAAATAAAATAGTAATTTTAAACTTTACACTTTTAGATAAAATTACTATATCATTATTTGCATCAACCGTAAAGAAGTTTTTTTAATACAAAAATTTGAAGTACACACAATTAATTCAAACGTTTATTATATAAAAATCGTATTGGAAAAATTAATGACAATGTTTGTTGTCATTATTGTCATAATGTTTTGTAATTTCAACGATTGTAGTAATAAATAACAAAATAACTTTATGAAAGTTAAAGTATTTCTTCTTGATATACATTGAATTATATATTGTCAATTTTTGCACACATTTATGTCTTGGTATATATTTTTTATTCAACATTTTTCAGTTTTTTTTCTAACACAATTTTTTGAGCTCATTTATTACATCATTATTTAAGTATAGTGATTTTTTATTTATTATATTATTATACTTTTTATTCATTTACTTCAATAATTTGATTAACCTTTGTAAAATTAACTTCATCTGCTACGGTAGAAAATATAACATTTACTATAATAGTGACGTAAAATTTTTACAGTTTGATGCGCAAAAAAAAAAAAATAATAATAATAAATGGAAAAAAAAGTAATAGAACATTATAAAATCAAATACACAAAGCTAATATTAGGAGAAAAAAAAGGTAAAACATCATTTTTGTTGATGTTTGTATAAAAATAGTAACAAAATCAAGAACTAAAAAAAAATCAAAACTTATGAAGAATAAATAAAAAATAAAATAGCAGCCGAAAAAATGCAGGTAAAGGCAATGAAGCGTTATAAATTATTAAAAAAATTTTTTACTTGTTTTGTTTATTTTATTTTCATTGAAAGCATTGAACTTTATAATATTTTGTCGAATGTAAATAACATATATATAAAAAAAATATAAAGTGTAATTTTTTTATTGCCAAATAAAATGTCATACTTTTATTTCCTTTAATGATATTTAAATTAATTGCCAAATTTCTGTTTATGATAAGCAAATAAATTACTTAACTTTCAAAGGCATTATAAATGTCAATATTTACTTAAAACATTATAAATATATTATGAAAACCATTAAAAAAAGAACATGAATGAAAAGAAGTGTAAAAAATATAACACAATTATTTAATGGGCTGGTGCACGGTTCAAAAGAAAAGGACGCTTAATTTCTCATTGTGTTCCAACATCAATGCTATTTTATAACACGTATAAAAATGTGTCAATAGAATCTCCCATTTGAATTTTTCAAGCGTAGTAGTATTTACAAAAATTAAAAAATAATAATTAGAAAAGAAATAAAAACTTTTTTTTCCCCCACACAAATACAGTATTTTAAAGGATCGATAGGAAAAGTTCGATTTTTTTTCTGCACTGTATATCTATGATCTGCTATATAATTAGTAGAATTTTAGTTTGCATTATCGCCCACACATATCGCCCATTTTACATAGCAGTTCTTGTTTAAATGCACAATTATTTAAGAATAATCGAACATTCATAAATGCTTGCAGGTATATACTGTATAAGAGCACTACGTCAGTAACTATCTATATATATTAATGAGAGTAAATAAATAAAATTATGATGTATTATAGGTAGTTACTCAACACATTGCTTGACTACAAATTAAGAATGCTGCTCGACAACAATGCATGTACATTCCGTGGTACATACGACGACAACAATGGATACCAGTAGCAACAATGGACACAAATTGCGGAGCACAACCGGAACATCCAGCTCAGCTAAATATTTTATACAACTTTACTTTTTTTTCTTGTATGTATATATATATATATATATATATATATATATATATATATATATATATATATATATATATATATATATATATATATATATATATATATATATATATAAATTCTTATATGAATTTGACAAAAACCTTAGTTTAATGCTTATAAAAAAAGATTTCTTTTGAATTTTTTGATGAAAAGATATTATATAGCATTGCATTTATTTTACTTTTATTTTTCTGCTAACATTAAGTTTTTTCCCCCCACGTGTTCACGTGTCCTCAAATTCTTAGTTTCTTGTAACCATGACATATTCAATACTGTAAAGTCATGGAATGTAAGAAAATCTTGTTACAGAGCATGCATAATTAACAGTCATAAAGTGTGAATCTTATATAGTTGTGTTGTGTTACATTTTCACTCTTCCTTCCTTCAAAATCATGACGTTATTAACTTACGCAATAAATATCGATTTAAAAAATTCCTCACTTAATAATAACAATAAAGAGCTTTTTTTTCCTTAACCTCAAAATTGCCCATCACACAACAAGGAAAACAGGAGAAAATGCATTTTATGTTTATGAGTAATTTAAAGTCTGTATAGGCAGAATATAGAATAAATAAAATAACGTAAAAAAGAACAGAAACAAAAAATCTTGACCACAAGTTTACTTTTCCCTATTGTGGTTTTATTGCACTGAATATTGCACAATTTTTTAACGGAACAAACAAAAAAATTCTTGAAAATTTTTCATCGATTTTTATACCTTTATTCACATGGGAATGTAAAGTAAACCACGATGGCAGAAGAAGAAGAAAAAAAAATTAGATGTCGAATCTAAATGTTGGTTTGGTTATTTCCCTTCATCTTTGACCGTATATAGAAAAAAAATTGCAGAAGATCTCTCATGTATTTTAAGTTGTATGTGAGATTTTCAATAAATTTATTAAATTAAATTTTATTTTGATTTGAAAGAAGAAGAAAATCGCCAATTTTTTTTGCAAAAATATCATGATATGTTTTGTATGTTTTCTTTTTCTTTTTTTAGAAATAGTCTTAAATATTTCACTGCAAATGAACTTTTATAAAAAAAAAAAAAAAAAGTTTAATGGAACTGATAAATTTATTATATTAAATATCAACATGCATAACAAAATTAGATTAATCCAGTTTTTTCTAGTTAAAACAATTTATATATAAAATGTATTTATTTAAAATAAAACAAAACCAAAAAGTTGTGTGTAAAGTTAAAAACACATAAAATAATATAATTTCGTTGTTCCGTGTCGTGATATCCAGTAATTGTATTGATATGACCATATAATTATATATTATTGAAATAACTGGTATAGTCACCATGTACATACATACACGTATTTATATATATATATATATATATATATATATATATATATATATATATATATATATATATATATATATATACGTACTGTGCATTCCTCACTGTGACGTCAATATATAAAAAAAAGACAAAGTTTAAAGCCAATTGAACCAAAATAAAATAAATATAAACATCTAAATAGTTTTATTATTATATTTAAATTTTACATTTTTTTTTCCTATAAAAATTATTTTTGTTTATTTCAATTTTATTATGACGTCAATAGCATTTATCTATTTATTCCACAAAATAATAATAATATAATATAAAACTATTGATAAAACTTCTTCTTTTTTTTTTTTTTTTTTTTTTTTTTAACTGCACGCCACGACAAAAATGTTATTTTTGCTCTCCGAAAGTGTACGTAAGCAAAAGCAATAAACAAAAATGTTCCCTCACACTACTCTGTTATATTTTAAATTTAGCTTCGCATGACCCCCATGTTTTTGCATTTATTTCTAAACACAGTCAAAGACAAGATGAGTAACAAACAAAGTTAGCTTTCCATACCCTTCATTGTTAGTGTGCATCATCATTTCTACTCTTTTAAGTTAGCATAATATCATATTTGTTGTGCTATTATTAAATCAAGGAACTCCTTTTATTTTAGAAATAAGTGTCGGCTTTAAATCCTCAAGTACATACATAGAATTGTATTTTTATTTATACTCTTATAAGTATTAAATAATTTTGCTTTTATTTTGATGGAGGAAAAAATTAATTGCCTCAATATCAAATTCTAAGAATTTATGCAAGAGGAAATATATATAATTTTTTTTCTTTCTTGAAGAGAGAGAGAGAGAGAAACTAAATAGAGAATTAATGTTTTAAATTAAAATTCGAAATACCATTTGATAAAATATTTTTCGTGGAAATAAAGCTATTAATTAGTTAGTATACGGATTAAATTTATGGTAGTCAAATGATTTGAGATGGGGATATTTCAATAAGCAAATTCAACTTACGACAATTAGTATAGGTATTTTAAGAAATATTAACTTAAGTATAATTTTGACATTACTGTCCACTCCAAACGTATATATATCCAAATTTTCACCTTCTTTATAAATTTTAAAAAAATAACACTTTTACCAGTTAATTCCAACCTTTAGTTGATTCAGGACTAATCAATTGTAAGCAGCATATTATATTACATAACAAAATAATTAAAATGTGTACATTTGTTTGCGATAAACAAAAATACAGAAATATTATTACGTAAATGAATAACATACAAATAAAAGTAAGCTTCAAAAACAAAGAACATATACATACAAAAAAGACAATTTAAAATATAATAATAGCAAAGTGATGTTAATTTTAAACATATTTTACACCCCCTGCAAAGAAAGAGAAGGAGGCACCAGCATATAAAGCAAACATGTTTAATTTTAGTTTTTTTTTTTTTTTTTTTTCAGTATTATATAATATGCATATACATAACAATAATAAGTTAAGTTTTATTTATAGATTTTTCAGTTCTTATACGCAACATAATATTTTGTATTATAATGGTTTATACATAATAATTGGTAAGAAGTTTTAGGTTGCATCTCCCCTTGCTTACAGTTGGTTTAAAATTGAAAAATTAATTATCATATTAATAGTTTATAGTATATAGGGAAAAAAAAAATTAGACATACTAAGCTTGTTCGTAAAGCCGTTCCCCATCATGCTGTTTCCTTGTCCCCACAAAATGCGCAATCTCATTTAAAAAGCATTATGTAATTCTCTTCTTCTTAAGTTTACGAATATTATGAAAATGAAACATTAATTTCAAAATTTCGGTTTCAAATTTCTTATGCATAAAAATGACAGTCGCTCTTAAAATTAATCATTTCTTTCGCAACTTGTGATACTGTATTTTATTTCTATATTTGTATATAACTTCAAGACAAAATGCTCTATCTATGATAAATTTTACATGGTGAAGCAAAAAGCCTAACTATCAAACTTGCAGGCGTAATCAACATTTTTTAAAGTCTTTTTCTTATCATTATTTTACTTAATATCTGGTGCTGAATAGGAAATAATTTGAATTTGAGAAGACTCATTCGATCATTTTTATTTCATAGTTCTTAATTAATAAAGAAATCAGAAAACACACCCCCTTTTACTGGTACAACATGTTACGTTACGAAGTTATGAAAATTTATTTTATTTACTCAATAATTAGAATTTGACAGAATAAAGGTGTTTAAAACGCATACAAAGGGGTAGAACTAGCTTTGAGCCGGGACAATAAGGGTAAAAAATGGGTATAGTTACATAAACTCAATGATAAATAAAATTCATTTACAGGGGCAAGTCTCCCCTTACTTCTTTCTACCTGTATATCCATACAGCTTTTTCAAAATTTAAACAAAGTGTTATAAAATACAATTTAAAAAAATTACCAACTTATGAAGCTAGAACTATTGAAATAAGCTTTGCAATTTAAATCAATTGCTTACATATATTCAATCGATTGATTTTAATTATAAATTTTATATTCCCAACTACAATAAATTTGATATAATAAGTATAGCTACACAATGAATACCATATGATGATATATATTTCATGTTTCTAATATTTTAATCTAAATAACATGTTAATTAGATTAATAGTCAGCGATGAAAAAAAATTGTTAGTCTAAACGTCGGTTCATTTATTTATTATTGCGAGAGAGAGAGAGAGAGAGAGAGAGAGAGAGAGAGAGAGAGAGAGAGAGAGAGAGAGAGAGAGAGAGAGAGAGAGAGGAAAGATAAATTAATTGATTAATATTTTTGATGAAAAGGGTTAAAAGAAAAGCTGTCATGATTTTTTTTTTACCCTGAAATGTTACATACACATACATACGATTTTTTTATTATTATTATTATTTAAGTTTGAGACTTTGAGAACAAAAGTTTGGCGCCTGCATGAGAATGAGAGCGGGCGGGTAAGGTTTATTTCGAGCGTGTCTATTAGCAGACAACTTGCGATTTAGCAGTCGCGCTTTTCTCTCTCTCTCTCTCTCTCTCTCTCTCTCTCTCTCTCTCTCTCTCTCTCTCTCTCTCTCTCTCTCTACATCTCAGAGATGAGAGAGGCTGACACTAACTTTCATTCAAATTAACATGTCTTATGTCTTAAGTCCAGAAAGTTTAAAACCACCCACACTAAATATACTGTATACACACAAAAAATAGTAACATATGAATATTTTTTTACGTTGTGTCAAATATAAAAAAATATAAAAGTTCTGATTCCTATAGCCAGTTATGTATATTGTATTACAATTAGTAACCAGTTTAGATTTTTATTATTATTTTGTATGTACTGTACAATGTAAGAAATGAAAAAAGAAGAAAAGCGTAACAAAATATTTCAAGGATGAAGTAAATAAGGTATTCTAACTTGAGCCAAAAATAATTAACTGCATTACTTATTTTCACAACTTACCCCCTTAAAATTTACAGTCGAAAAAAACAAACAAAGAATTTATACATATACCGTCTTAAATAATATTTATTTATACGTATATTACAAAAACTTTAATATGACGTGCTGCATAAAGTTCGGTGGTTCCGTTAAATATTTTGTTTAGCAAATTTTTAAGTTAATTCCAGAACAGCCAATCATGATTTTATGCCTCTCCCAGCGTTCATAACATAAACTTTAACTAAAAATATTAAACAAACCCAAGTAGCCATTCTATAACTTATATGATAAACAGAGAATAAGATTTTGTGATTGTTTGCAAACTTTATGCTGGATAACAATGATTCTTTTTATTTTTTGTATCGGATTAATGTATAAATTTGCAATAATGAGTTATTCTAAAAATTGAATATATATTAAAAAACTTATTTATTATTATTTATTATAAATATACGCAAAAAGGGTAAAGTTTAAATTATTTATTATTCTGTAACGAACTATTGTTTAAAGGAATAGACCAGAGAAAAACATAAGCATTTATATCACAAAACACTTAATGGGACTTACATAAATAATGTTAGTTTGTCTCAAAAACCAACTGTAGCTTCGTAGCAGTGATCAGAAATTTCGATTCATGCAACCCGCACGACATTTTTATACTAATTTTTGCATGTTTCTGCCGTCATAAACATGAATAGTCACTTAAATTGCATACTTTACAGTATTTTCACGCTCTCTCGTGGGGCTACATTAACATTCTGGTAAAAATTATCAACAGTTTTGAAGATCCAATTTCGTGTTTATTCATTAAATATAGCGCATGTTGTTTTATGTGGTCTATGGCTTTAATATAGAGCTTACCGTTAAAAATTACTTACCAAACACAAGCCAAGATACCTCTCTAAAAGTGTAGATTTCCTAGATCTTTTAATTAATTATTTTAGTTACTTGAAAACACCTCGGCATAAAAAACAATTCAATTGCTAATATTTTAGAAATATTTTTTAAGTCCATTGTCAAAATCAAAATGTGTCAATTAAGAGAGATATTTCTAATTCTGTGTTCCAGTTGAAAACCAGTATAAGTGATTACTATCGATATTTTATCATGATTAGGTATTGGGTTTATAATATAGTATTACATTTCACATGCATATAAATTGAGACTCCAATTTATTTATTATAATTTTAACTAATATCAAAGTTACATCTGTATATACTATATATAAATCCTTAATCAATGGCTCATATTTCACCCTCTGCCATGTAAAATAAAATGATTGTTACTCGTTATAATATGACCTTTATGCATGCGTATAGCGACAAAGAAAGCGAGATCGAGTTTCTTATATAAATGTTTGGAACTTTCTTCGCACACACATCATAAACTGTAAAACAAATAATAGTAATAAAATGAAACCTTTTACTTTTTTCTGCCTTATTTTTATATATATATATATATATATATATATATATATATATATATATATATATATATATATATATATATATATATATATATATATATATATATATATTTAGATAATGTTATAGTCACGTAAGAATCTGGTTGAAAAATCAGTACAGGATTTTTTTTAAAAGTTAATTTTTCGGTGACATAGTGCAAGATGCAAGAGAGAGAGAGAGAGAGAGAGAGAGAGAGAGAGAGAGAGAGAGAGAGCAAAAAGTTACATAAAATTGTTTTATTGAGGATTAGAAGTATTTTTAATTATATTTCACATATAAAACGAGTTCTATATTAAGTCATCCGGAAGTGCAAAATAATTGCAAAATATATACTTTTAAAACTACACTAAATAATTAAAATTATTAATAATATACATGTACAGAATTAATTTTCATTAAATTTTCTTAATTTAACTAAAAATATTATTAGAAAACTTATATACATATAAAGTTATAATTATATTATATAGAAAAAATAATAATTACAATTAGATAAAAAAAATACACTGATGAAATACAAAATGACTACTATATATATATACATTGTATGCGTATAATTAAAATAAAAAAAATTATGTCAAAAAATTTCTTTCAAAAAAAAAAAATGTTGCGTAATTATCAGGATAGCTAGCCTGTTATTTTTATTTTTATCATAACATACATATCTAAAAACATAAATAAAACAGCGTGCAGCGTTTATTATATTATTATTATTTTTTAAATAGTCTAAATATAAAGTTTTTAGTATTTATTGTTTTCGTGACAAGCCAACTGTTATAATAGCTCCCACTTTTTTTTTTTTTTTTTTTTTTTTGCTATTATTATTTTATGAGAAAAAAGTGAGGTGAATATTATATAATATATATTATATATATATATATTTATACATGTATATGAAAATTATGATGGTGCAAGATAAAGCAACCCGATTTTAAAATAACATAATATATATACGAAGCAAGCAAAAATTAATAATAATGTTTTAAATATACATATTTTTTGTTTGTTTGTTTGTTTGTTTTAATTAAGAGAATGTTAGTACTTTATGACAAGTAGCTGCACATAAAAAAAAAAAAGAATATACAGAATATAAATATATATGCACATGTCACCTGCACGCAAAATTTTGAATTAAATAAGTTTGAAATTTGAGTCCCATAAGACTCAATATAATATAAATTATGTCCCCATACAATCATATTTTTACTATATATACTTATTTCAAACGTGACATACTCAGATTTTGTTTGTTATCATATCAGTGGTATATATATAACTGTATATAACATAATATCAGCATATTAAAGTTATTACTCAATTTGATAGCAAGACGATAAAAAACTATATCTTGAGATATAGTTTTCCTTGATCAATCCCTTGAATAAACACTTATTACAAATATTGTTGCAATGCTGCAATTAACCTCTACAAAATTTTATTGTATCCAGAGAAGAAGAATCATATTTCACTTTAGTTATTCAACTGTTTAAAACATCGGGCCTATCACAATATAACGAGTCTGCAAATTTACAATTAACATAGGCATTTAAAAATTGTTTTAAAATTTAAATTAAAAAAAAAAATGCACCAATAAAAGTAATGACTATATATAGCTTGTTTGTTTTGAATTAATTTTATATGTTAGATTAGCCTTTTGAGTAAATTAGAGAGAGAGAGAGAGAGAGAGAGAGAGAGAGAGAGAGAGAGAGAGAGAGAGAGAGAGAGAGAGAGAGAGAGAGAGAGAGAGAGAGAGAGAGAGAGAGAGAGAGAGAGAGAGAGAGAGAGAGAGAGAGAGAGAGAGAGAGAGAGAGAGAGAGAGAGAGAGAGAGAGAGAGAGAGAGAGTCTGGTCTGAGTTTATATAATATGATCCATATGACATTTTTTTTCTTTTTTTTTCTTCAAAATATACCTGAATGATATGTTTGCTATTGTATAAGGTCAGATTAGCTGCATTAGGTTTAAATACCCGCATACAAATTGGTTTAATATAAATAAACACACATAACAACAACAACAATAACAGGTGTCTAGTCAGCCACGATAGTAGTCTTATCATACAAATAATATAGATAACAAAATTTTGTAATCTTCAAATATATAAGAGATAAGAAAAAACATTATTTAGATATATCGACATTTATCAGTTAAATTTCATGTTTAAAATGTCAATAATAAGTGAGATAGTATACTCTAAATGAATTGGTAACTTTTAATGGAATTCCCTATACCTTAATTACGTAAAAATAGGACGTAACTCAAAACACTTTACGATTTGTATCTATATGTTCAAGATCTAGATTGTGTTCGGCAATTGGTACTTAAACTATATATTATACCTCCCTATTACATAATTAAATTTTAAGACAAAATAACCTAATAAAGGAAAAATATAATTAGATCAGGAATAAATTTAGTATAAGAACTTACCTAATTTTTGATGATGCGTACGATAATTTTGAGTTCCATATTCTAATGCCATAGTATAATATCAAAAAAAAAAAAATTAAAATATAATAAAATAGTACAGTACCCAATAAATATTATTATTTAATATTAAAGGGTATACTAAACACTAAATAGTTTATAAGGTACATTAAAGGTCATTTCACACACGAAAACAATTTGTTAAAAAAAAATTGTTCACTTGACACTGAAAAAAAAAAGGTTAACTTTGTGTAATACAAAGAATTAATAAGACGTGATAAACGCTTTAGTAGACTTCCAACTCACGATTGAGGATCTTTCTTTTTCAACATTACCAACAAACTCAACTAAAAACATTACAACAATATATATTTTTAAGACCACGCCCACTTTGGTAAAAATTAACCAATAAGAATTCAGTATTCTCACGCATGGGTACCAATCATGTATCTTAAAATAAACACCAAGGTTACGTGGCGTTGTTGATAAAATACTATTTGGCAACATGGCTTTTTTTATTTTTTTGAAATAATAATAATGATATCATTTATCTTTAATTGCACTATAATTTAATTTTTTTAGTCAATAATGTCAATATAATACTATACAATAAAGAGACAATTAAAAAAAAATGACAATCAGTTGAAAATACACTTGAAAATTATGATTTTTTTTTTCTTTTCAACAAAAATAAAAAGAAGAAGAAAAAAATGCTGATATGTGATTAAAGAGTAAACATCTCTGATGAGGAGTGACAAAATAAACCAATGTCAAAAAATTTACTTATAATTATTATGATATCTCGAGATACAAAGATTTAAATAATAAAATAATGTTTCGCTACGCTGGTGCTCTCTATTGATCGAAACTTTAAGTTCTCGGTCCATGGTTACTTCTTAAGTCTAATGTACAGGTGGCAGAGTTATGCATACATTATCTACTTTTTTTTTTTTTTTTTTTTAGCGAAATTTTATTATAATTAAAGGGCACGTGTATACATACAATCAGCTGGTTCTAAAAAAAAAAATATGATAGATTTATTTTGTTGTGTTATTATAAATAAGGGTGCGATTATTGTGGCACAATATTATTATAGATAATATAAGTGTGCCAAATTTCAATTTGTCATACGAACAAACGTTTTTGTTTGTTTCTAATTAATATTATCAATTAATTAATGTGCGACTTGGAAATTTAAATTATTTTTCAAACGTCTAAGGTTCACCATTTATTTTAATTATTTAATTTGCATATCTGAAAATTTTCACCACTTATAGGGCAAATACTTTTGAAATATTTTTTTTATATAAAAAGAAGAAGACATATTTATCATTATTGATAAGAAAAACAAATATCAAAAAACCAATTAAAAAATTTGCCGTCAATTTTGTACAGTTTTTTTTTTTTTTTTTTTTTTTTTTTTTTTATAATTTATCAGACACTGTACAGCTTTGAAAAGCACTTAAAAAGAAGAAGATAAAATAAAATAACAATCATTTCTTGCATGTACAAAATAAATACTTATTACAAAAAACATCGAATTTTAATTTATATTCACATGTAAGGATGTCATTGGATATTGCATGTAGCATAATATAGTGACGCACCTTATCAAAGTTCATGCACGAAAACTTTGCGTGAATTGAATTGTCACATTGTCACTAACACGTATGGAAACTTAAATATTTAATAAGAAAGTCCCCCTCCCGGCCCCAACTCCCTATCTCTCTCTCTCTCTCTCCTATAGCTACTCCTTTTAATACATTATAACATATAATTGATATTTAATATTTAATTCTTCAATTTTATTTTATAAGGAAGTTTTACAGAATTCAAAGAAAATAATATAGAAAGAAGTTTTTTATTATAAACTAATTCTCTCCCTTATTTTGTTAAGTTAAAGTAATGATAGTCGGCAGCATGTATTAAAATAGAAAATTATACGGTGTACATATAGACTGTTATATTATATTGAACCAAATTACACTGAAAAAAAATAATACATGAATTGCTTTTGTTATTAATATATAGAAAATTGCATGATAGTATTATTATTCAATTATTTATTCAATATGACACTGAAAAATAAATGAGCTTACAATCGTGACTTATAAAAATTACGTGAATTAGATCTTTGCTCATAGTCATAAAATGAGCTCAAATCACAGGCGGCGCTGGGACGGAAAAGGGTTCCCTAATTTTTCTTTTACATTTCGGGAACAGTTTTTTTATTTTTTTTTATTTTTTTATCCTTTTCTTTTAGCATTAGTAATCCTGATTGTATCATTAAAGTTGACACATAATGATGGAGCTACAATATTCTTATAGATTTTAATAATAACTTTTAAAGTGCCCAAAAGTGATTTTTATACTGGTGTATATAAATCTTATTGGATTTCTCCGTATATCTGTTAATTTAGTGTTCATTTCATGAGTCCAAATAAAACCCAGCCAACATTTTATATAATGAGTAATTTTTTTTTCAGTGTACACACAATATTGTGATAAAAATAATCCATTTTTTTCTATTTATAAAAAAAAAACGGTTTGATGAAACAAAAAGTGTTTGGATTAAATCATGATCAGATTTAACTACAGGTGAAGTAGTTATCCAGGCACCACCAATGATAGAATTATAATTATACCATAACAATGACCAACAAATATATTTATTAATGATACGTTCTCTCAGTGTAAAAAAAAAAAAAATGCAACAAATTTAAATAATAAAATACAATATTATGCACATTTTTACATTATGCTATTAAAAATTAAAACTTTGTTATCTCCAAAATATCTATAAACTTTGGTGTTAGAAAAATCACACAATTACACGTTTATCAAGCTGTGAATGTTTATAATATCCAGTGGTTCAAGAAATACAAGTACACAAGTTTAAAAATAAATACACTTGAAATTGTGTTAAGTCTTCGTATAATAATAAGCTTCCGCGTTTATTTTTATCACAAACCGGTTTTTTAAAATTAAGTATTATTTAGTTTTATATAGCAAAGTTTACATTTACATTAAACCAAAGTAAAAGAGAAACACGCTACAAACTATAGAAAGTCACTACATGTTACAGTATAAGTACCCACCCGCCTTAATGAATCTTGTAATTAAATTAAAGCCATAGACCACATAAAAAAACATGTGTGAATAAACACGAAATGGGATCTTCAAAACTGATGACAATTTTTACCAAAAAATGTTAATGTAGCCCCACGAGAGAGCGTGAAAATACTGTAAAATATGCAATTTACGTGACTATTCATGTTTATGGCGTCAGAAACATGAAAAATTAGTATAAAAATGTTGTGTGGGTTGCATAAATCGAAATTTCTGATCACTGCTACGAAGCTACAGTTGGGTTTTGAGACAAACTAACGTTATTTATGTAAGTCCCATCAAGTGTTTTGTGATATAAATGCTTATGTTTTTCTCTGGTCTATTCCTTTAAGGATGATAGATTTCATAAATAGTTGTTTCAATATTATATTGAATATATTGCAAATTTTTGCATTTATCTAACAAATAATTTGAGAAAAAGGAGTGCATATTGTTTCTTTTACTTGGGAGGGGGTGGGGGGGGGGGATAGAACAATGTTTTAATCCGCAACGAAAGACGCGTTTACCCGGTGCA
Source organism: Ecdyonurus torrentis (assembly GCA_949318235.1). NCBI lineage: Eukaryota > Metazoa > Arthropoda > Insecta > Ephemeroptera > Heptageniidae > Ecdyonurus > Ecdyonurus torrentis. The sequence continues at coordinate 45,961,612 of OX439129.1, forward strand.
ATACATTTCATTTCAATGCAATATTCCTTGATATTTTCATGTTATCAAATTTATTACATATTAAAAATATTGATAAAAAAATGCAGTGTAAAAATAACTTTGAAATAAAATCATTTTCAAATAATACAAGATTTCTAAATAACGATAGCATGAGACTGAATAGTTAGTTAACTATGCAGTATCTTGTCTCAACTCTGTTGTACAGCAAACTTACTTTTCACTAAGAAACAAATCTCCTCTGCAAAATAACTCTACAATAAAACATAGTGAACCAGTAGAATCGTCTAAGAACAAAATATTATGTTGCAGAAGTGAATGGCATCATTCATTTAGCATGTATATAATAGTAATAATTAATAATAATAAGTGCCTCGGTAACAATGGGCATCCGGCTCTAATGAGCTCGTGGAAAAGTGTCCCACCGGAGAGGACGTCACCCCGATGGAGACGGTCAGGGCCTAGTGCACCAAGTCCCAACCGCTATCTACTCGTATCCTATAATAAAATAGTCACAGTGTTTTGGGTGGTGACAGGGTGCGTGCATCTTGGCTTCAGTATGAACCCGGTGCACACGTTAACCCCCCACATCATCCAGTATGGAGTTATAAAGTCAAATAATAACATAATCTTTATCGGTTACTGCAATGTGTATAGAATTAGGTTATTTTCGATTTCCATGATAATTTTAATATGATGATAATATAATAATAAGTATTTTACCTTCTAAATTATTACTTTAATCAATTAAACGGGAAGACTTTTAAAATAATATATAATTTCAATAAACATAAAAAAAAACTTTCTATAAATATATATTATATATAGGACCATATACTTTAAAATTAAAATATAACAATAATAATGATAAATAAAAGTGTGTTTTGACAGTACATCTGTTGTTTTTTCAATAAAAAAAAAGTTACGTTGTAATAAAACAATACTCTGTAATGTCTAATTAAATAAAATGTAAACATTTCACAGATAATTAAGATATAACATACAAGTATGCTTGAAATTTCTAAAATTATTAAACATGTCTCTCAAAATATATAACCCAACTTGATGAATAACTACATTGAAATATCTATAACTTCTAACTAATAAATATATATACAATTTTTTTTTAAGTTGGCATTAAAATAAGTAACATTTATATATATTATTATTTTTTATATATATAACAGTTCTCGGTAAAAGTTTTATTTTTAAAACAAAAAATTCCTTTACTATATAACTATATATATATATATATACCATCATGGTATATACATATAGCAGCCGCGTACATACATATCTTATCTTCTTTTTTTTTTCAAAGTTCACACTTGTGTAGTACATAAGAAGTGTCACCTAGACCCAAATTAACTTTCTGTTCGCCAGAATTAAACATTTATACACGTTCCTTCTTAAGTACTAAAGATATATTTAGATTTACCCTTCCTCCCTCGCAAGTCATATCTCTATTTAATTACTTGTTTATTTATATTTGTTTCTTTGTTTAATTATTATTAATTTTTTAATTCAATTCATTTGAATTCAATTTAAAATAAGATTTACTTCAAAATAATAATATTAAAAACATAGATTGTATAATGTATGGGTTTAAGAAATACCAATTTATAACCAAATCAAAAGGAGAAAAATATGTTATTATTATAATTATTATATTTAAACGTCACATAACGTAATAAACAGAAAATCAATAAGTTTTTTGAGACTAAAATATTTTATTTTTGCGCCTGCAGAATGTTTCTAGGTATGCAACCTGCACGACAAATGTGCACAAACAGTTGCCTACTGCACGGGCGTTCTAAGAAACTAACAGTGTGTGTTCGTGAATATTGAGAAAATTTCTTTTTGTGTTGTGTTCAAACTTTAAACGAATGAGGAAACTTAACTACAAAAATAAAAAGTTTTGAAAGGAAAAGGATTTTGAAGCTCGCGGTAAATCCACGTGTGGGTGAAAAAAAAAAAAAAAAAAAAAGTTTGGTATAGTGAGGCGGTGGAGGAGGAGGAGGAGGGACGATGAGGTATATAAATAGCAGTAACAGCGCCACAAAATGCGATCAATGTTGTGCGGCAAGCGGGGGGACAAGTTATTTATAGAACACCGTAACGTAACATCAAGAACACTTTTCAAACATTGAGCTTTTTTTTTTTTTATTATTATTATTAAATAATTTTTTAACAACAAATTGATCAAAATAGAACAATTCTATAAGAATTGCAATAAAGAAAAAATAATAAGATATGAATTCTTGTGAGATATGTATAATAAAAGATATGGAGAGAAAAAAAATCACCCTTAAGCTTTATAAGATCTGGTAGTAAAGGTTATACAGAGTAACTTATATTTTATAGGAGATGTCGAGTGAAAATAGTCATTACTTATAAGGTATCTTTTTTTCTTCTTTCTCTCTCTTTCTCGTTTCGCATACATATAGATGAAGAAGAAGAAGAAGAAGAAGAAGGTATATAAGTTTGCAAGGAGCTTTATACATAAGAGATTGTGTAGAAAAAAAAAAGAATGAGAGAGAAAAAGAGAGAGAGAGAGAGAGAGAAAGGGAAGGAGGAGGCGTTGGTTTATTTCTGGAAGCAGTGCCCTATTCCAAGCGAGTTCTAAATATAGAATCTGTTGAGAGAGAGAGAGAGAGAGAGAGAGAGAAGAGAGAGCGGGGTATAAACTGCAGAGAGTGGGAGCAGAGGGATGATAAAACACAAGACGATATTACCACACTATGTATGTATATATACGGTATATATATATATATATATATATATATATATACATACATATGTGTACATATATAAATACCATAGTTAAAACACACTGCTCTCTCCCACGATTCTCTGGTTACTTATTAGCATTCATTAAAAACTTACAATTATATCTCTCTCTTATTATATATTATACTATATTATATTTCTTAAAATACATTTATATACAATTAAGTATTGTTAATTATACAAACAACTTATAAATATACGGGTGATTGTCTGAAATTGCGCTCAACGCCATGTTTGAGTAAATAAATACTTTACACATGCGCAAAGAAAATAAAATCATTTTATGACTTTTTGTTTTTGAAATTATCTTTATTTTATTGTAATTTCATTACAATTTAATTTAGCCAATTTAAAAATTTTATTTTACTTAATATTTGCTACAAAAAGAATAACTCATTAAATAATATATATATATATATATATATATATATATATATATATATATATATATATATATATATATATATATATATATATTAATATTTCAACTAGTTAAAAAATTGTCTTCTATAGAAAACGTTATTATTCTACTCACAATTTATTAAGACAATAAAGCACAAACTGAAATCAATCATTCAGTTCAATAAAATCAATCAACTATTTCATATTATAAATAACGTGATTACTATAATAATAACATACAAACAAACAAATAAATGTTGCCGCTCTTTCTTAAGTTGTTCTATATAGCTTATATTATATAATAAATTTAAAATAGATTTGAGCAGTCCAATATAAAGAAAAAGAGGCTACTTTTATATATACTATAGGCTATATTTAACACACATATATACATATACACATATTATATATAATTATATATTATACGCGTCTATCGTAGTTAAAAATCAAACAACATCTTTGTCACCTGTATAACTTAAACAATTAAATAGAAACACAAAGAAAATCTCTCTCTCTTTTTCTCTTTCTCTTTCTGTCTGAAACTTAAAAATAACAAAAAGAGCAAAGGTTGACAGAAGATGAATAGTCTAGGGAAAATACAAACAAAATTTTTAGTTGTTAACAGATATGAATCATTTGTATATATAAGAGAACAAAATATTAACACCTTCAAGTCCCATGTATATTGATTGTATAGTCTTTTTACTAAAAAAAAAAATGATTTTTTTTTTTTTTTTTTGGCATATGGAAATAACATGTATTTAAATATAGCTTTACGTCAACTGAAATCTCCATCTGATTGCATTGTATGGTCATAAGCCAATAGAAATCAATTTTTTAGTAAAAAGACTGTCCTTTACTGCACGATATATTATTGTACATAGATATATGTAGTTCATTCATATAAAAGATGATGCCATATGTGAGCACTAAGTAACATGGAAAACTTGGAAAAAGGACACATTTAAAAAGTTGAACACTATTTTTGAGAGCATTAATGCTGTTAATCGGTTGAATTTGGTTTTCAAGTATGCGATAAAATGTTAAAAAAAAATTAAAAAACACACACACACACACAAAAAAAACGTTTTTCCTATGCTTAGCAATGCTATATATTCATTGCTTTAGTATGGCGTTGAAGCGCATTTAATATGATGTCATGCGTATACACCCTATTACATAATATAGTACTGACTAAAGAAGCTAACTGTTTTGAGGCAATTTCACTCACCTCCGCGAACGTTTCAATGTAATTTATACACGTGATTGTGATAATATATTTTACTGTTCAAAAGCTCACGCTAAATTTTCAATATTGTTCTTATGGCAAGGTTCATACAATAAAAACGTTGAGCGCAGCACAAAAAATTGCGCATTCAATTTCATTTTGCGATAGATTGTATACTTGGTTCTAAGCCAATACGACGCCATTCACCAGTTACGTCACTGATTATAGGTGAACAAAGTTGCAAGTGGCAATATGACGTCTTTGGTGAATTCCTTTAAACTGCGCAAACTTGGCCAAAAATTTCCCGGAGCTCTTATACAGGACCTTGTTCTTATGGGAGCAAAAACGTGCTAGATTTAAATGGTATAAAATATATTGTCACAATCGTATGTAAATCATAATATTTTACATACATAATGATATTTTGCCACTCCAATAAAATAGACAATATTATCAAAAACAGTTTGTGTAGTATAATTTCACCAAATTGTATTATACCATTAGTAATGTTATAATGCTTTGTATATTATTTAGATTATGTTGATGTGTCTCTATTACTCTGCACGGAAATACTCTTTTTTTGTTTTCATAAATAGGTTACCATGATGTATTGGTATATGATTTTAATGTTGATATGAACAACATTATATACTTTCTTTATTTATTATAATATAGCAACATAATTTATATAAATTGTTTTGAATGATTTCTACAAAATATTATGTTGCAAATATGTAATGTACATAATTTAGCAAAATCACTTGACATAAACGCAGAAACAAAATAAAAAATAATTTGATATATATATATATATATATATATATATATATATATATATATATATATATATATATATATATATATATATATATATATATATATATATATATATATATATATACAAAAACAAATACGTAATATTATTATTCTTGCTCGTTTTCAGCACAATTTGTTCACCACATCATAATCTATATGATATAAATATAATTGTTAATAACTATGTTAGAAAGCATATCAGCATGTATGTATAATGGTGTCTCTTTGGATATTATTATATGTACGTACTGATTATGTATAATTTATATATCAATTGGTCTTTAAATTGAATATTTAGATGTATGTTGTACACGCATGGTGTTTAATAAATAAATTTAAAAAAAAAAAGCATAAATATTATGTTGTACAGCTAAATTGATAATGATGATCTATATAATTTAGCATTATTTATGTTATGTAATGACATAAATGCAGCATAAATTACATAATTTTCGTAAGTAAAATATGTAAATAACATAATACAGTATAAAAGAATAAGCAGTATCACGATCTTTTTAGATTCTGAAATAAATAAATCAATAAAAAAAACTTCTCTCGTGGTGATATATATAATGAATATAACATGATTTGAGCACGCGTGTTTCTCCATGCATGATAATCTTTGTGTATACTGAGCGGGTTCATGAATATTGTTTCACAATTTTGACCTCAGCAACTGACCTTTACAATCTCTTATATACATGCATTTTATATTATTTATATATTTTGTATATATATATATATATATATTTATATATATATATATATATATATATATATATATATATATATATATATATATATATATATATATATATATATATATATATATATATATATATATATATATATATGTATATCAACCAGTTTTCAAGTATATCTGTACGAGTGAGAATTTTGTCACTCAAAGGAAAAAATATAATATAAGCCTAAAGAACTTGGCTTTACAGAATGGCTGTATATATCCCACCACTAAAATTTTATGTTGCATCAATTTATATACTCATACCAAAAACATTACAACGTACATAAGTACATTAATTAAATATTATTAATTAGAACATTAATTTATAAGTACAACGTTAATAATAATAATAATAATACAAAATTGTAAAGTCGCATTTTATTGCAGTAAGTTTTGGCAAAAATATATACTTCGACGATGCATTAAAGCACGTGACTTGATAATATGAATGTGTGCATGTGCAGTATGCATGCATGCATTGAATGTATTATATAGTAAAGAAAAAAAAGAAGACAAAAATATTCAAGACAAAACATAGCAAGAATTCTTTGTAGAGTTATTTATAGCAGAATGCATCGAAGTGAGCCAAGAAAATGTATAATTATAAATATAAATAAGCTATAAAAAGAAAATAAAGAGAAAACTTTTTTTATATATATTTTTTTCTTTTCATATGTATAGATGCAACAGTTAAGTTACAATGTAATACTTTTGTTGAAGGTCATACTACCATTATAATGAGAGAGAGAGAGAGAGAGAGAGAGAGAGAGAAATATGTATTACACAATATTATAAGTTATTATTTTGCAACTTTGTTAACAATTTTTATTAAAAACACATACATATTAAAGTACTTTAAAAATATATACCAATATAATATATGAGTTCCCATGTCATAATTAGGTTTTTGCATTAAAATAAAATATTTCATTTTCTAAAACAGTACTATATTTTATGATTTTAAAGGCTATCCCACCCAAAATAATACAATGAGATGAAACTATCATATTATACATATTACCATATAATATATCTCTTAATCCGTTTCTTTATAGATTTACAAATTGGGGCTGAAAAATTATGAAGTATAAAGGCAATTTGCACTATACTACACTATTTTTTTTTTAAGCGGGATGCACGATGCCAACAATACGAGACACAAAAATTGGATGTTGCTAAATAAATTGAGTGTGTTGTTTTTGCATCAACATTTATAGTCTAAAAATCTGTGTATTTAAAGAGGGAAAAAAAAAAAAAAAAAAAAAAAAAAAAACGAACGTATCCAACACATTTTTGTAGTTTCTGACAACCATGATCAGTCTTATAGTTACTTCAACACCAACCTATGAATATAAAAAGAAGAAGAAAAACCAAAAGATAATCATTTATTTAAATGCCAATTTTCTGTCTTACAGTGTAGTCGTATACAGTATAATAAAAAGTATTAAAATACTGTATAATAATAACAATAAATATTACGTATATTTAGAACGATTGAAAATAATGATCACCAAGTAAAAACGAAAGCGAACAAATTAATTAAAGAGTTTAAAAATAGAAATGTATATATTTAGAAGAAAAAGTTGTTCAGATTATAACTTAGCATTATTATGTGGGATGTTGAACATAAAAATAAGTAGGTGTAGTAAAAGTAAGAGTCATACACAGATGTATTTTACACGGTATAAGATGATCGTACAATTGATTTATTATATTATAATATAGCTATCGTATAACATGAAGTTTAACACTTTCATAATTGATTATTATTTTTTGAGGTCAGAATATTTTAAAACGCTCAAAACTTGTTAAAAATTTGCCATATCATTGGGAGATTTTTTAACAACTTTGAAAGGTTAATAGTTAATACAAAATGTGATTTTTAAACCCCAAGATTAAATTTGGTTCATATTTAATTTTATGTAAACACATTTACACTTTTTTCTTCTCTATTGGCTATTTATTGATTATGATTACTGACACAATAATTTTTTTTTAAACAAAATAGTTGATGCTACATAAAGTAATTACTTTGCAACGCATTCAAATAATGTTTTATACAAATAATAATAATACTAATAGCAGGTAAATAAATCCTGTATGTAGGTACACATTAACCTGGAACAGGTGTTAATATACTATAATTATAAAACTTAATGCAGGTGAAGCACACCTATGAAAGGTGTTTTAAAAAATAAGACATTTCACCTAGATTATATAGGTGACATTGTAGTATATTATCAATATCTGATATTGCAATTTACAGGATTTAGTATATAATAATTGTCTTCCGTGTATTATGGTGTTTACGTAATTTGCTGCCGTCGTAAGATTTGGTGGTCCGAGCTGCACAGGTCTGGTATTAGGAACCCAGAGGAGTGTGGTATCATAAGGGTAGAGTCTGTGGTCTGATAAGCCACCGATCATTGTAAGCCCTCTTACTAGAAAGGATTCATCCTAGCCTATATACCCTGAAAGGGACTATGGTGTCATAGTGTATGTACTATGTACGTAATTTGAGATTTTAACAATATTTTATGCTATTTATGAAAAGACAATACTACTGTTAACCACATCATAAATTATACCTCTTTTTTTTTTTCCTTTGGATATTCACGAATAAAATAAATTTCGTACTTAATTTTTAACGCTATATTTCAGCTATTATAGTTTAAATCTTGGTATTCTTGGAGTTGCACAATTATTTATGTTGTACATTGTACAATAAAGGGATTATACTGTGTAGCATACTTACTATAAGCATAAATTAAAACTATTATGACTATATGGTGCTGAAATCATTACTATATGGCAAAATTATTAAATATTTAACTTTTGTTTTATTGTTATTATTTTTTAGATTTTATATCAGTTTGATAAAGTAAAAAGTCAAATTAGTTAACTATTTTTGTATATATAAATATAATATGATTGAACTGCAGATTCATTTTTTATATAGTATTTAATATACAAATACAAGTGGTTGTTATAAAATATAAAAATAACCTAGACCTTGCTCTTCTCTACATCTCTCTCTCTCTCTCTCTCTCTCTCTCTCTCTCTCTCTCTCTCTCTCTCTCTCTCTCTCTCTCTCTCTCTCTCTCATCGTGGTACCGTACCTTATAAATGAGAGAGAGAGAGAGAGAGAGAGAGAGAGAGAGAGAGAGAGAGAGAGAGAAAGAAAGAGAGAGAGAGAGAGAGATTATGATGTATTCAAAAATCCTGTTTTTTCTTTTGCACTAGCCATCAGCAACTAAAAAAAATAAAAAAAAAAAAGGAGGAGCAGGCATGTATGTTAGATCCATCACAACATTACAAACTGGTTAGACAACCTGATGCTCTTACTGGACCTTCAGGGCTTGCCTCTCTCACAAATTAAAATTAACTTTCCTACTGCTGAAGATTGCGTATATATGGTGTGTGTACTGTGTATATATATATAGATAAAGTCAATATAAGAAAACTATATATATATAATATACATACATAGTACTTACGTCTATAATGTGATGCCAACGCAGTTATTGTTTCTACAAATCTATATTTATAAATGACCTTCAAATATACATATTATAATAAGTTAATATTATAGAAGTGGGATGTTGTTTTAATAATATATTATTCTATTTTTAAAAATGCACTTTTATTATTTATTTTTTATATTCTATATTATTATAGTAATAATGGTATTTGAATGATTTAGCAATATTTATTTTTATACTTGGGTATGATTTGAAGATTCTACATTAACTTATTGGCCTACAAGTAAACGCTCGTTTTATATACGCATGGGAAAATCCCAGCAAATTATATGCTTTATAACTTAATTATGCTCTAATTCCACACAATATTTTGTTATTGGGAAACTACTGATGTAAAATAAAGTGACCTTACAATAGAGCTTTATTTCCTGGGTGGTAAAAAGTAACTTTACTGTTCAGCATCATCTTTGAGACAACACAACTCTTTAGTCACTTCATAGTTCAAAGTGTTTATTTAATTTAAAGTTAGAATTATCTATATTTAAATCTGAATATTATATATTTACAAGAAAGAAATGTATTATTTGCTTATTATTATGGAGAAAGTCTATTTAACAGTGACAGTATCACATCAATGCAGTATGCATCCAAAAACGTAATAATTATGCCAGTTCTTTTTCAGCAACATTTTTTTAGTATAACATAATTTATGTTAGCATAAAGACTATGATAGATTGCATAGATATATTAGGTTTTATAGCATAATTAAGTATGGTGGTCCAATTTAGCAACATTTATGCTATATAGTGACATAAATGCAGCATAAATTATGTAATTTCGTCTCTCCGTGTGTACACAACTAGACAGACAGAATATTATATAATATAAACGCTATAAGTACAATATTTCATATCACTAAAAAAAACACTATTAAAAATGTTCTATATTAAATACGATGCAAAAGAATTTCAAATGATACTGCACGGTTACCTATATAATATATTATTTTACTCCGATTTGGTATATATATCGTGTATAATATAATATACTCGTGGCACCAAAGATCGTGACGATATATCATGCAGATTTCTAGTACTTTTTTTTTCTTCCTTCATTTTCTTGTAAAAAAAAATAAAAAATGTTGTATATCATGGCTCCCATATCAATAATCCTTTCAGAGTCTGAAGTATAAAAATATATTATTTTTAGAATAAATATTTTGTTACATATAAATATATATAGAGGAAAATTTGAGACTGATCATAAAAGAAAACTGGGCAACAAATAATAATAATTTCATTTACGTCATTGTTAGTACACACAACATACTTTTTCTTTTTACGATCTCATAAAAAGAAAAAAAAAAAAAAAAAGAAAGAAACAAAATATACTACAAAAATAACCTGTTCGAAAAAAAAAAAACTTTTGAACGTAGTTATTTATAGACGATCATAAATTTAAATATTACTAAATATAATTGTGGAGTGTGGTAAAAAAAACTTGAACGTTTTCTCTTCGTAATAAATTTGTTATTTACGCTTGGTTAACATTACATATATAGGCGCCAGAGAATGTAGAGATTTGTACTTCAGTTTTCAACACAATAATTTGAAAATACACTTCGTACTGTACATCAGATTGTCATTTGTATTTTGGAACTTCATAATCTAGTAACGGAACTTTTGACCTCAGCGAGACTAAAAATACCAAACTGGTCTTACATTTTTATATATACATATATTAAACGATTTAAACTTTTTTTTTTTTTTTTTAATATAAATAAATTGTGTTTATTGTTTTATTTTTAACAAACTATTGGGTAAAATTTTGTAATTATTGTACTTTAAAAGTATAGAAGTTACATAAAGTAAAACATACATACATACAGTCAACCGGGGTGACTTTGAACACCAGTTTATCTCTACTTTGGGCACTCATTTTAAAATTTTGAAACATATCATTAAGATTAAAAACCAATTTAAACAATAGTTAGATTCTTCATATTTCTAATATGAGGCACCAATTAAGACAGAGATAATTGTGTGTTCAAAGTCACCCCAGTTGACTGTATTTAAGAAAATAGAGGGATGGAGGGGTTTCAGTAAATGTTGAAACTTTTAAGTCTATATATAATATAAAGGCCTCATGTCATATTTAATAGTTTTTCTCCTACAACTAATAATAACATATTTTAAAATTTTTCATGTATATAAGTAGTGATAATGTAATCTTTAGGTTAAATGATGTCCATTCTTGTGAGTGTGAACAAAGACTTAAATCTTATAAAATGATAACTTATACAGGTGAAGTAGCTATTCAGGAAGTGCACCAAACGTTCACCAAATCAATAGTATGTTGGTGAAAAAATTGCAAGCAAATATATTTTTACCGCCATCAAAATGCTAAAAATAGCGAAAATGAAGAATTAACACTTGAAAAAGTCGCACGAAATGCATTTTCTTTACCTTTCACATTATCTGCGCCGAACGTTGGTATATATTACCAATATTGGTATACGAATTTACAGACATTATAATTTTTTTCTCAGTGTAATTGTTACCATTGAATTTCAAAAATGACATAAGGGGTGAACATTTAAATTTTAGTGCTATGAACCTTCAAATGACAGCCATACTAAATAAACATGGCAAATTACGTTTAAGTAAATAATTTATTTACAATTAGGCATAATTAGAACACATAATAGACATTCTTATTGCACATTAACCCTTCATCTTATTGTAATATTATTATTTTTATTAACAACGCGGTACAATATACTGTATATATTAGATGAAAGCCATTTAATTAATTTCTATACTAGAGCGGCGACACACACGGCGTATATATAGTATATATATTATATATATATATATATATATATATATATATATATATATATATATATATATATATATACACACACACACACACATAAGTATATATATGTATACCTGTATAGTTTTAATTAGACTTGAGAGTAGAACAAGGGGTTTAAATTTAGATCAACTGTACTCTGAAAAACACCAATCACTTACAAAAGATTCTATTTTAGAAATCTTTTACTTAATATAATAATATACGTAAGCGAAAAAGAAAAAAAAAAAAAAAAAAAAAAAGAGGATTATATTCATTAACATAATGTATATTATTATTAATAAAATTTATGCGGAATCCTCATTATTTGAAACATTTAATTGTAATTGATTGTTATAAAATTCTATGTATTTTACTCATTACGTCGTATGGTATAATAATATAAAATTTAATTAATAGCTTTTTTTTTTTTACATAATTTGAATATTTTTAAACATGGCTATTTAACCTTATAAAGAAATATGTAACGTACAGAGCAGTGCAAAAATATTACGTTAGATCACATTCGCAATAAAAATACTGTTGCAAATATGACTATAGTCATCACATTATGTTTCATACATCAAGATTTTCGTTTGTTTTTCTTTAAAATACAAAAATAGGGGGGGAGGAGGGAAACTGAATGTTTTTCTTAAATTTAAGTTCAGTATTTTCAAAATACAATTCACCCAAACACTTACTAAGTCACCTAAAGGCCTTAGGAATCCAAATATAGGATTTTCTAAGTATATACTTAGATTTTATAAGGCTTTCAGGTGAGCTATAAGTACTTACATCGCATTATAGCTAAGTTGTTTTAATGTTTTGCTTTTGTATTATATAGCAGTTCTAATAAAATATTCAATCAGCTATTTATATCCTGAAATATCACTTTCTCTTACCACAAAAATTGGGCACATAACAAAAACGTTTTGAATATTATTACTTTATTATATTATTTTACTTTTTCTTCGATTTGCATTAAAAACTTGGACGTATCTTATTTTCCTTTCTTTCATATTTTTTGCTAAATATATTAAAGGTCATAAGAAGTTATAAGTATTTTTTTTTATATAGTATGTATATAATAATGGAGATAAAAATAACTTGCTATTGCCTGCCAATAATACTAATAACACAACGGTATGTCTATGAAAAGTCGAATCACTTTGAAGGTAACATGGAAAAAAATATATACATTAATAGTTGCATTAAAAATAGAATAAGGTGATTTAAAAAAGAAAAAAAAAATGAAGGAAAACTGAAATACATTAATAATAAAAAAGTTATATTTAGAATTTTATATAATAATAAAATTTTATGTTTCGACCTGATTGTGTATTTGAAACTATTAAAAAAATTGACTATTTTTTTTCTTTTCTATTATTAATAATTTACAACAAGAAATTGCATCATGAATATTATCTAGTATAAAAATATAAGCTTTCATTTTTTTTTTTTTTTTTTTTTTTTTTTTTTTTTTTTTTTGTAATTTAATATCTATTAATTTTATTTTAAAGTCGATTTGACATTAGCAATTTTATTTTTCCATTTAAAGAATATATTGAATGTATAACACGCACGAAATATATAAATTATATATATATACGTATAATTTATGCTGCATTAAATAATTATACTCAATTGTAGAGCACAAATGTTGCTATTTTTGAATAACAAAATAAATTATACTGAACAATGTAGTATAGGTAATCTCTATATAAAATATAGCATCAATTATGATGTTATCCATAAATGTTGCTGCATAGAGCTAGAATAATTACTAACTATTCAGTTTTGTTTAATTATTTTATTAGTTTATTTTTTGTTTGCTTGCTCTAGCTAATATTTATTTATTTATTTATTTATTTATTTATTTATTTATTTATTTATTTATTCACTTACACAACTTTATATATATATATATATATATATATATATATATATATATATATATATATATATATATATATATATATATATATATATATATATATAATACACCACTCACAACAGTGCATGCTATTTTTAGATTCCTAATTCATATATAAATTTCTATTGAATAACATTTTTTTTTATATATTTTAGCTAAGTGGTATAATAGAAAAAAAAAAAAAAAAAAAAAAGCTCGGAAGGTTTTTGAGGCAGGAAAGCTGAGTAAAGCACGCAAGATTGCGTGACATATATTATTCTGTATAGTGTATAGGGTCAAGGACATACGGCGCGGGGGTGGTTGGATCAAAACACGACATTATTATATATGTGTATGTATGTATGTATTGGGTCAAAAAGGAATATACTTTTTTTCTTTTCTTCTTAATTCTTTCATAAATAAAAAGTCCTCTCACGTATAGTATAGCATGTTATATTAATATTGCATAAATACCACCACACTTCCATATTATACGGAAAACAAAAGCAACAAATATACATAATATTTAATCAAGACCATTGGATTATGTCAATTTTTATTTTATGTATTTTGTATTGATTTTTTCTTTTCAATTTGATGTCTACGTGCAGTTCCCGCAAGCGTCTACGTCACTGTTTGTCTGAAAGTTATTTAAATATACACGGAAAAAATTTCGTTACATTTTTATTTATCAATGGCCATAAAAAAAAAATACCTAAAGGTTTTTCAATATTACTCTTAAAAAGTAACAGCCCATTATTGCTTTTATTATTTTAGAGGGTTTTAATAAATTATTGGTATGGTTTAATTCATTAAAGATAGCTTCATGAGAAAAGGTAAAAAATGAATGTATTTTTCCTTATCTACAAGAGTATAATATTTCTGCAAGTATCAGTGATATGGGTACTACTTAAATATTATTATTACTCTACCAATTGCACTTTAAGTATTCATGTATTGATAATATAAGTAACCGGTCCAGAATTCACCGGTCCAGAATGTTGACATGTTTTGCAGTACAATTTTTAGGTGTACATACTCTCCAAATATTAATGAATTAACATGCATTAGAAAGAATTAATGCATGAGAAGTATAGTAAGTACTGTACTACTGTATATAGCTTTAGATTGTAGTAATTTGTTTTCATAGTTCATATAATGTATAGATTTTTTTTCTCTATTATAACAACAGTTTTTAACGAATTATAAGAATAAATATAATATATATAATATAATATATATATATATATATATATATATATATATATATATATATATATATATATATATATATATATATATATATATAATATAATATAATATAATATAATATATATATTATTTTAAAAGGGCGAGATTTTAAACCTGTCTAAAGAAAAATGTTATACATATTTATATAGTATGTCGTTAAAATAACTATTCAGAGAATGATCTAATTCTAAATTAAGAAATTGTTGATTAGTCAAGAGTCAAAAACTTGATGTAAACAAAAAATAAATATAGAAATAGAAATATACATAGAGCGTGGTTTACTGATTATAAACAGAGGTAGCTTTTCTTCTTCTTCTTCTTGGTAAATATATTCAACCATCAACATCTAGACTAAAATAAAATTTATTTATTTATATATAATTATACCAAAGGGGTAAAATAATTTTCTATTTATAAATCAAAATATCTCTCTCTTTCCCCTTTGCAATAAAAACAAAGTTAACATTGCTCTATTATTATTATAATTTATTAACATAATGGATACACACAAACTATAATATGGATTTTAATAATAACTATTATTATTGAAATAAATATTTTTGAAATCCGTTTTTTTTTTTTTTTTTTTTTTTTTTTTAGCAATATGGAAGGTATAATATTATAGGCAGCCATAGAAACTGTATACAAGCTCTTACAAAATACGGAGCGAGGTTTAAAAATAGACTTATACACCGCCCGCCTCCACCCGCTTCTCCCCCCCCCCCCCCAACAGCCCGCGCCACGACTCAACCCCCCCGAAAGTTCTCCTCCCTCCAAACTCCCTCTCTCTCTCTCTTTTCTCTCTCTCTCTCTCTCTCTCTCTCTCAAAGTCATCGATCAATAACAAAGGTTCTATCTTAAGACCGAAGGACGTAGATCGAACCCCCCCCCCTCATAGTTATACTACCTTTTTTTTTTCCTCCCTTATGGCAGAAAAACTTTTTTAACATTACGGTATAACGATGTTATAAAAAAATAGAGAGAGAAAGGGCCATAAATAAAGCACAACCTATACCTAAATACACGTACTACTGTGCTAACATTTTTTTTTTTTTTTTTGTATGAGGCGCTAAGTTGAGGGGTGGTGGCGCCACGCCCCATTTTATTTAACTTAAAAACAAAGCAAATTGAATGTTTTTTTTTAATTAACAATAATTTCAATATTTTAGTTCAAATAATTGAAATTTAAACAATATTTATTATTCATAATAATATGAAATATTTCTATAATTTAAATTAAAATACAATTATTATTATATATATTTTTCAATAATTTAATTAACAAATATGTAAAGGTGAAGCTCAGAGTAGGTCTAATCATTACAGACAGGAACTATAAAAAAATGTGAGAAATTTGCCTGTGATCAATAAAATTGCATATTTGGAGTCATAGATCATAAATCATTGTATCTAACATTTTTTTTTTTTTTTTTTTTTTTTTTTTTTTTTTTTTTTAGTGAAGCCTTTGAGGAGCCTAAAATTTCAACCCCACGCAATTCAACATTTTGCATGACAGTCCCCATTGATTTTAAATACTTAGGTATTTATTTGTCTAAAAAAAACTATTCAGAAAAGCAAGTCTATAATTGATGAAATTATTATGATTTTAATGCTGATCAGTCTGATCACTATCAATGAACCCTTCGCTTTTTAAATAAAATACGAAAAACAAAAATTCAATTTTTAACAAATATACACATGTGAACTTATACAGTTAAAATTGTAAATTGATATTAAGAGACAATTTTTTGTTTGGGTGACGTATTTGATTATGCGTATAAAATACTGTATTTTTGTTGGAAAACAAATCAATTTTAACATTAGTGACTAACTTCATTGAATATTGATCTCATTTTCAATAAATATATTATCCTCGTGAGTTTGTATCATAAAAATAAAATTTTATTGATTTTACATTGCTTTACACAGCGTTTCAAAATTTTAATATTACAATGTTATAAAAAAACTACTATTAGTAGTTGAATTATTTTTTCTACGTACAATAAAATAATTACAATTTAGATTTTAAGAATTTTATAGTTATTTTATTTTTATTTTTTAATAAAGCTTTAAAAAAAATATACTGTATAATTTTATATTTTCTATTATCATTGCCATTTTCGTTCGTTCGTTCGTTCATTCATTCATTCATTCATTCATTCATTCATTCATTCATTCATTCATTCATTCATTCATTCATTCATTCATTCATTCATTCATTCATTCATTCATTCATTCATTCATTCATTCATTCATTCATTCATTCATTTATGAATAAATGTAACAAATATAAATAGATAAATCAGTTTTATTAATTTATTTAATAAATATTATTATAGACTTATTTACCAAACATCAATAAACGTTACATAAAAAAAAAGCCTTTGTTGTGATGATCAAAACCAATGCATGACTTCAATGAATGACAATCACACTCAGTCGTCTTATATTTTGTTATTATTTACTAAACTTGTTATAGTCACGCCTGTGGTTAACTTTCATCACGCTGCAGTTAAATGTTTGAGTCGCAAAATATTTTGCACGGAACAACAAATATAAGCTCAACACTAAACTGTTAATAAACTTTTGTTTTTACCTTTAATTTTAATAAAGTCTATAAAGTGCAGCTGAAACTAAGAAATTAAAATAACCCATTAGTATTCATACTATTACATAGTTTTAAACTATAGAATAATAAGACAAAATATTCCATCAGTAAGAAGCAGGACCTCCTCAAGTTCCTATTTAAAAGGTACCTCGTAAGAAGTATATAATATTAGAATATAAAAGAATATTTAAGTGGTATAATATACTAAACAAGTATAATAAATTTTATAACATTATAAATTCTATTAAATTAATAAAAAGAAGATAAAATATAATATTTCATATAAAGTATGAAAATGATAAATTAAGATGAAATTACATTATCTGTCAAGGTCATATGATAGACCAGTCAAGGTCAATGACTTTTCTCTGTACCTCACTTACTACATACCATCTCTCTCTTCTCTATACATAGAACAACTATAATATATCTCATCTTTTAGCCTACAGCAAATCTCATGTTATTAAACTACAATTTTTTTTTGCTAGGCACTTGTACAACAGTGTATAATAATATAAAAAATTTGCCTCTCTATAGCCTTGGCTTAGCGAATAATAATAACACACACGAGTATAGAGTGAGAGAGAGTCATTGGCTGATACTTCAACAATTGCAAAATTTTGAACAACGATCTTAAATTTATAAAAGTGATATATTTTAAAAAATATACAGTTGCAGGGGGGGGGGGGAATGAAATTAATATTATAAATAAAAATAAATGTGTAGTATATAATTCAAACCATATAAAATTAAACATTATGGTAAACGGCTCTACAACTTTATGCCAATATAATCTATTTTAACTGACTGTTATTTCTTAAAAATTTTCAAATTATATTTATATCTGTATAATATTACATATAATTTGAAAAAAAAAATTAAAAAAATTGTGAAAATCAAAAGGTTTCTATAATATACCTCTTTTTTAGTTTCAATAAGACATGAACCTAGAACATTTTTTGTCATAATAATACTTATATATTTTATTTTAAACCTAAACTGTTGCTTTAAAATATAAGAATTAAGAGAGAGAGAGAGAGAGAGAGAGAAGGTATGTAAGACTTCAATAACACAACACGAGCGCGATGTATTTATTTTTAAATTTTAAAACCACTGACGTCATTTGCAAATACTTACTTACTTAACGAGGATATGTGAATGAAGCTTTTGTTGTTAATAAACCATTGTTTCCCCTGTTACACACATATATATATATATATATATATATATATATATATATATATATATATATATATATATATATATATATATATATATATATATATATAATATGTAATAATTATTCTATAGCCCGATGTAAGCTACACTTATTTTTAAATAACAACATAATTTATATTATACTGTATAATAAAGATCTTTCATATCATTAATATAATCTTATGCGTATAACATTTAATTATTCATTCTGTTCCAAAATTTAGCAGTAATTATGCTTTATCGACATAAATGCAGCATAAATTGCGTAATTTCTCATTTTCATGTATATTATAGTATGTATATTAAAATACCAGTGAATGTATTAATAAGACATTTATTACATCACATTAATGTTGCTTTTAGTTCAATTTTTACGTTTATTTATAATAAATATTATACAATATGTACACATTATGTAAAATGCCAAAGGTAACAACTTTGGGTGAATGTATAATATTAATAACGTTGTCAATAAAAGCCTTGGCAAATTGTAAAAAAAAAAAAAAAAAAAAAAAATGCTAATAATAATAAAAAAAAAACTCGTTTATTTAGATTTTTTTTTATTACACTATTCTATTTTTTAGTAAAAGGGTATAAGTTTGGAATTCTAATGAAAAATGGTCTAATTATATTTTTAGTAACGTTACGTAATTTTCTTTTAATTAACTATAGAAGCATTAAATTAAAACATAAGTAAAATTGGTTAAGAAAAAGCTTTCGATTGATATGATTGATTTTTACAAATATTTCTAATAATTGCTTCAAAAAAAAATTACTTAATTGCATTATTATTTGAGCAAAAGTGACGTAGAGAAAGATTAGATTTGTATCACAGTATAATATGTAATTTTATTTTGAAAACAATAATAAATCAAATAAGTGTAAATTAGCTTCATTATATAATTTGTTTAAAATTAAATAATTAATTATTTTATTCATTTATTTGTTGATTTATTTTCAACTATTTTGACTGAAAGAAACAAAAGTAGTTCTTTTATATTTTTGTCTTATATAATGTTTACATGTGTGACTATAATTTGACCAAATTTCGTAACATGGAATAAGAAAAAACATGAAAAATTAATTCTATTTTTGTTATTATGACTATTATGTATAATTTCTATGATATAAACAATTACATAGCGGTTTCAAGCGCGACATTTTTAACTATGACAACTCATAAACAAACAAGTGGGGCTCTTCACGATGCAACATTGTTCTGTTCTTATCTTGACTCATTAATCTAATTTACTTGTCAACCTAGCTTTAAATGTAAAAACAAAAACATTAGGCTAGGACATGGTTATTATAATAATTATAACAACAATGCACGATATTATGTCATTAAATAGATACCACTTTTTTTTTTTTTTTTTTTTTTTTTTCATGTTTAAAACAATGATTTGCTGGTTTAAAAGAAACCAGTACGTGAACACCTCAAAAACTTATTTTTCTTATTTAAAAAAATTGCAATGTAATATAAAATTTCTAACGACTTAAAAAAACGCGTGATATTTATATATATTTTATTTTTATCACAAACAGTACTGCACATACAGTACCTTGTTCATAGTATTCATACGCAAATTAACTTCTATTTACTGCATTTTGCAAGTCACCAAACAAAATTCATTATTAGGGTTATATTTTTTAATGTACAGTACATGCTATCATTATAATTTTTTTTTCCTTTTTTTATAAAAATGTACCGACAGGAATTGAATAACCTGCACAACAATAGAACGAAAAGCAACACTGTATGCCCGTTCTACTGTCTGATATTTCAGCGCTCTGTTCCCCTCATACCTGTTATCTGTAATATCAAACACATCCTGTCTTATTTCTTGACCAAGTCGACGCTCACCACGTTTAGTAAACAACCAAAAACTTCATCTCTATAATAAATACATATTGACTGATGTTACAATGTTTGCAACATATTTATGTAATAAAATGATAAATTTTGTTATAATATTATATATTTTGATATAATATAAATATTGTGGTTATTAGGAAATAAAAAGACACGTGAAGCATTATAATATTATGATTTCTAAAATAACTGAATTTTATTTATCATTGTCTTATAATTAGTAAAGTAATATAATTTAAACTTTTGTTTTACGTGTTTAAAAATAAATTTGACATATAATATATATTTTTATCACAAAATAATCACTAAAATCGATGGTATAGTATTTTTTTTTTTTAAGAAAGTGCAAGTGTATCTTATCTTCTAAAATTGCAACCTAAAAAAATATACCATGAATACGAGTTACAAATTCTTCTCGCGACGTCGTAATGATAATAACTTGAACAGCATTCTACTTCTAGTAGCGAGTGTGTCCTGCATTAGCTGCAACAACACATCGCAATTTAGGTATACAATTTATAACACTACATAAAGACTATGAAATATTTCAATTGCATTATTACATTTAATTCAAAATAATTTTAATATCCAGAGATTTATTAGTTCAATTATAGTTCAAATTTTTTTATCGTAATATTTTATTTATATAAATTTTCAAATATTTTATTTTTTGAATAATATTCAGATAGAAAGAACAAAATTGTCAACAAAATATATCACATACAGCATGCATCAAGTCTGGTGAGATATTTTACCTAAAAGAGATGAGGAGAAAGAAGTAGAGGAGGGGTCTTTTATTTTTCTTAGAAATAGCTATGTTGCCGGTTTTTTCATATTCCCATAAGAATAATGTATTGCAGGTTATTCAATTCCTGTCGGTACGTTGATTCTTACTAGAAAAATAGTTCTAACATCCTGGAAATTAAAATGCACCTGTTTTGTTAAATAACAATTACAATTCATTGTAATAGAAAAAAAATGTTCAAACTTCTTTTTAAAGATCTGCATGAAAAAAAAAAAGAAAAAAAAATGCATAAATCTTACATAAATATTTACTTAAGTAAATACGCACATATGATTATGATACATCATAACTTCATAACTATACGTAACTGTAGTTATTTTATCACTCAAAAATGCGTGCTAAATTTGCAATGTAATTCTTATGACGAAAACTTGCGCTGAATTTGACTGCTAAAATATATTATCACAACCGTATGCGTACATCAAAATTTACTGTCAAAAAAATCAATGCGAGCGTGGAATGGTAGTCTATATATAGAATTGCACTGCAATGTAACATTTATATATATTATTTAATACATGCATGCATAGTAAACAAAAATAACAATAGAGGTAGGTATATATTGTTGTATGTCTATTGTCTACGTTTATTTAGAATTTAAAATATATTTAATATAAGTTAAAAGAAATTTATGGATAAAACATAAAAATTCTTGTTATATTCGAGTAATATATTATGCGAAAGATTCCTTTTATAACAATTCTTTTGTAATAATAACAGTTACGTAAAAATCACGATTTTTAAATCAAAATACTAAAAGTAGTAGCAGTTGAAAAAAATAATAAACATTTCATTGTATTGAATGTTGCGTCGTCATTTCTTTATAAGAATAGAATTGTAACAAATTAGATTTTTTTTTTTTCCAAGCCAAGAATGACATTTATAATATAGATATGGTGTTATATAACACTATAGTAACATAGTTATTTAAAACTATTATTATGAACTTAAAGCCATTTATAATATATTTTTAAACAATATTTAAGTTTATTGAAGGACAACATTAAAAGAAAAAATACGTTCTTGATTATACAGTTATTCTTATAAACTTATAATGTTAGCTATGTTATATATCAGAATGTATGTATGAGCAACAATAAAAAATTGAACGAAACGAAAATAATGACATGACATATGAATATGAAGATAACTGAAATCAGAAATAATTATACTTGAAAATAAAATACTATCTTACATATATGTTCAGTTACTTTTTTTTTTTTTTTTTTACAACTGCTATACACACACACACACACATATTATATATATATATATATATATATATATATATATATATATATATATATATATATATATATATATATATATATATATATATCGTGGTGGAAGAAATTTTAAAATGTTTACGGTATAAGATTTCTTTAACAATTTCAAGCATTTCGTGCCAAAAGTCATACAATGCTATTGCTTTACAGTATTATATAAAAAAACTCTTTTTACTTCTCGCAATGTAATGCAAAAAAAAAAAAAAAAAAAAAAAAAGTTTATAACTGATCACTTAATTTACAGGTCTTAACACTTACATTTTAGCTGTCATTATTTTTAAACTTAACCATAAATATACAACATTAACGTAATTAACAAAAAAAAAAATGTGTTCAAAATTTATGAAATGCCTATAATTAAAACCATTTTAATTGTAAATGTTCTAATATATTATTAAATTATATATACTTTCACACAATTTTTTTCATGCTTATAAAAATCCTGCATTACACAGAGCAAAAAAAAAAAAGAAAAAAGAAAAAAAAAAACATATATGTTTAAATAATTATAATATAATATATTATTTGATATTATGTATTTATTTTTAACCATGTAGAAACATTAAAGAGCTTGCTACCGGTTGCTACCGGTGGGAGAAAAAATCGGTAAGATGTATTCACATCTTCATTAAATGAATTATATATTTGTTGTAACTTGGCGTAGCAAAATAAATTTTCCCAGCATGCATTTAAAATGATACTATATTTAATAACTTGCTGTGCAAAGTTATAATATATAAATAAATCTGTAAATAACTTTCCGGAATCAGCCTCAATGTCCTGAATTAAAACAAGTAAAAGTGTCTATAGTAACCCTCATTTAAATCGTTTTCGCCATCGGTGAAGCAGACTTTTCTCATAAAGAAACGCTCAAAAAAATATTTTCAGCATTGCTGTAGGAGTAGGACAGAAAATTATGTGATCTTTTCTCTCACCACCGTTGATTGGCTATAACGTCCTCAACAAGTAAGCTCCATTTTCATACGGCTGTGGTTCAAAATTCTGTACGATCAACTTCTTACAAAAAAAAGTTTCACATATTCCGGATTTATCTTATAAAAATAAATTGTGACGCAAATTTAGATTAATCACCTGATCGAAATGTGTTGCTATGTTACTGAATAAATAAAATTCAAACTTTTAGTTGAGCTCTGCCATTGAAACTCTTAAAAGTTTCTATATGGATAAAAAAAATGTTTGAAATTTTAAAATTCTAAGCATTATTTAAAAATAAAAGTGAACATTTTAAGTTATTAAAAAATAAATTATTCAAATTTTGGTTTTCAAGTCAAATATAAGACATAGTGACATTTTGGAATATTTTACTGAAGTTAAGAATTCGCATTAACTGTCAAGCAATGTGCGAGAGACAGAGAGAGAGAGAGAGAGAGAGAGAGAGAGAGAGAGAGAGATGCTAAAATTAGAAGTATCTGGTTTTACGCTCATTCAAATAAAAAGAAAAGAAGTTTGCAAAAAGTAAAAATAGAAATTTTAAAACACAATTTTAACATAAATATCAGAGTCTAATTTTGCTTTCTTTCAAGCTAAACTATAGATATTTATATAAATGAGCCCTAAAAATGTTAACGTTTGGAGAAATTATATATAGGAATTTATATTTATATCAAACAAAAGCATGATAAATTTAGACTTATAGTTGAAAATTAAAATATATTTAAAACGAAAACGACAGAGTTATTAGTTATTTGAATTTAGGTTAATTGGTATTATCTATATGATTTACATAAACTTAATTTTTCGTATCATATATTATTATATAACAAGTAATGTGTTTTTATGAATAATGAGAAAATAAATTGTTATACCAAATATATACAAATATATAAAACCAATTGTTTAAGTATTATTTAATATATATATATATATATATATATATATAATATACAAAATGGCCCGTTTAATATACGAGGAAATAAGAAGTTTTGGTGCAACATTTATTAAGTCAAGTAATAGGTACTTTTTTTTTTTTTTTTTTTTTACTTTTTTTTTATTATTAATATTGGCTTATTTTTATAGACCTAAGTTATATTCACAAAGAGCAATATATTTTCAATGGCTGAATGAAATCTTTAAATTTTATATCTACAATTTTATTGTACAAATATGTGACTTTAAAAAGTATACGAACATAAACTTATGTATAACCTGGGATATTTTATGAATTGTCAATTATTCTAAAATAATCGATTATTTTAACAATTGAAACGGGCGATATCTGTGTGGGCGATAATGCAAACTTAAGTTGCTCTCACTATATAATATTTATAGCATAATAGGAAAGTAACATGGGAAGTCTGTCCTGTTTTGAAATATTCAATGCAGAGAGACTAAAAATATTAATATAAATAGAGATAAGCAACTTGAGTTATAGATAAAAATGTGGCTGTCAGACATACAGGCAAACAATATGATTAGTTCTATTTTAGTACAGTACATATTATATATTGTCTATTTATAAAACATGATTAATATATATGACACATATGCATCTCTCTCTCTCTCTCTCTTTGAAATATAATAGTATATTTCTTCATAAAAGCACGAGTAAGAATGATAATACGATTTTGTAATAATCACGCGCAGTATACTTATGTTGCAACATTATATTAAAAGTCACAACGACTAATCTTTAAACTGCATTCACAAAAATACGTTTGATTATTGCATTTCTCTCTCTCTCTCTCTCTCTCTCTCTCTCTCTCTCTCTCTCTCTCTCTCTCTCTCTCTCTTTCTCTCTCTCTCTTACTTTCTTGCGAAAAAATTTTAAGTTTTAATTTTGGTATACAAGCATTCCATAACGTCGTACATTATTCAGGAGTAGCATGAGTCATATTAATGATAACACCGACCAGCCTGCTTATATATAGACATTTCCACGGTTCATAAGCTGTAATGGTGAATGCCAGACTGGTGTATTCAGACTATGAATTCCAGCAATCATCCATTTTTTTCTTTTTTTTTCACAATATTATTAAGGGTGAAAAATTACAAACTTTTGGGAGTTAAGGTTAAAATGTCATTACTTTAAACGTAATTATAATTATAATAATTTTAACATGAATAAAAATTAATGTATAATACAGTATAGAGTACATTAAAAAATACGTTATGCAGTAATGTGATCAAAAAGTAAAAGGATATTAATTTGTAGACATATAATAATCTGTATAAATAAGAAGAGTAACTATATTAATTAAATATGACCTACCTCAAGTTATAAAATAAATCTCATGTTCATTGTATATGGTTTCTTATAATATAAATTATATGTATGTAATATCATGGGAACATGAAACTGTACTGCGCTGTGAAATATGAATATCTACTCTACCTACACTTCTTCACTATATGGTACACTGAGAAAAAAATATTATCAAGTTAATATTAAAATAAGCTGAGCTGAGAAACATATACCATTCATTGGTGAGGTTACTTGCATTCATTATAATATAAGTGTACATGTACTGTACATGCCATATGTGAGAACTAAATAATTATGGGCCGGTATGGAAATATGACACATTTTGCCTGCATGTTAAAAAATATTTAGCAATATTTTTGACATCATTGATACTCATGGTAAAAGGTTGAATTAGGTTTTCAAGTATGCGAGAAAAATAAAAATAGCATAAAAAAATCACTAATTTTCCAAAGAACAATGTTAAACGTCATATTTTATGGTTTCTTAATACATTATACATGCTCAAGTTCTGATCCAATGTCTTATCTCATGACTCATGACTTGTAAAGCATATTATACGACTCATATATGTTTTCACAGTGTTTAGATCAACTCGTTTCTTATATAAACATAGCTAGCATAGCACCGTGCGGTATACATTTGATAATTTATATTATATTACATTTCATATACACAGAGGATTACATTCTGCGTACTTAGCACAGAATGAATTACAATAACGAGAATTATCATCATATTATATATACGTGCTGCTGTAACACATTCTTTATAAAAAAAAAATTAGCATTCCTATTTATTTTCATTATAAGATTACTATAATTTTTCTATATTTCTTTGATTTTTTTTTTTAAGTTAGTTTCTTATAATTCACGAATTCTAAATTATTTCTAAAATATAAATATCAGTGCTTTATAGCTATCTTAAAAATTATTAATGTGTTAATGGTTGCACAATATCTATTACATAATTTTGCACGCTAGTGTCGTACATAAAAATACTAATACTAGTACAGGACACTCATTTTGGACTTTTTTTTGTAGCTGGTCTTAAAGCCATAGACCACATAAAACAGCATTGTGCTTTTTAATGAATAAACACGAAATGGGATCTTCAAAACTGATGACAATTTTTACCAGAATGTTAATGTAGCCCCACGAGAGAGCGTGAAAATACTGTAAACTATGCTATTTGCGTGAAAATTCATGTTTATGACGTCAGAAACATGCAAAAATTAGTATGAAAATGTTGTGCGGGTTGCATAAATCGAATTTTCTGATTACTGCTACGGGGCTACTGTTGGGTTATGAGACGAACTAATGTTATTTATGTAAATACCATCAAGTGTTTTGTGATATAAATGCTTATGTTTTTCTCTGGTCTATTCCTTTAAGCAGTTCACTTCACACATTAATCTGCATGTTAAAAAAAATCCTATTAATAATTATATAGAGCAATTATTAAAAAATAGCTCTATTTTCTAATAATAAGCAGAAATTAGTATTTTTTTCGTTTGCCAATTTTTTTTTTATCACATATATCAAGTCCAAATGGAAGCTCAAATTAATATATATACGAATAAGCACTCGAAGCATACTTTTTTTTTTTAATTTAAAATCATTACATTCTCAGAAAAAGTCAATTAACTATACGTGTAGTTTTATCATACTTCATATAATAAAAGAATTACAGGGCTATATATAACTATAGGGATTTCTTATTTCCTATACTATTTCCTAATATTTCCTATGTATATTATACGCTAAACTAACAATAAGATATAAATAAACAAGGATCCGGATCTAGACACCATAATATACGCAATTCCTCGCATTTTCAGTATATAAATAAATTAAACATGCATAATCATTATTCTACATTTCTTATTTTAGCAAATATTCATACAGTAATAACATAATTTATACTATATATATATACGTAATAAATATGTTATAAATAGCAAAAATATTATGCTGTACAGAGTAATTATTTGTGCTGTTCTGATTTAGCAACATTATAAATAATTTAGCAATTTAAAAATAAATACGTAATAATTATGCTTGCTCATTTTCAGCACTGTATTCAATACAGCATAATCTATGTTATATAACTATGTTACATACAGCACAAATATTATGTTGTACAGCATAATTATTTATGCTGTTCTAATTTAGCATCATTTATATTATAATGACATAAATGCAGCATAAATTACTTAATTTATTCTTTATATGTGGTATATTATAAAGACATATTACTTTATGACTCATAAATATAACATAAATTACGTAACTTCTTGCTCCCCGTTGCTAACTTATAGTTAACACGTCTATTATTATCAATACAAAAAAGTTTACTATTATCCTATCTCTTTACGGATATTTAGATATATGTATACTATACTTATAGAACAATGCGACAGCTACATTTTTGCATATTTTGCTATCGTAAGGTTTCCAGGAATTAGATTAAAATAACGTATATACTGCATGAAGAAAGCATAATTTACAAGCATAGAAAAAAATGTTTTGTTTTGTCGTAATTCTTTATGATATAATGTATGTATAATGATGGAAATAAAGACATCAATTAAAAAAATAAATGACGTCAAAACGGAAACTATTTCCTAATAGTATAAACTTGGACCCAAATTTTATAATATTATGATAATTGTAAACTTTTTTTTTTTTTTTTTTTGTCTAAAATATATTGAAAAAAAAAAAAAAATCTAAATAAGGGAATTGCGTTTTTTGGCGGGTAAAAGAGATAAATTTTACGCGCAAGACTTGATAAAAGGCTTTTGGACGAGCAGATCATATTTATTATTATTTATTTATTTTTAAATAAACATTTTATGGAATGAGTAAAGATCTAAAAATGTCAAAAATTTGAAGCGTCACCACACAACAGTTTTGAATGACAAATTTAAATTGACATTTTAAACATACAGTATAAAGCTACATATATATCTATACTTTTTTTTTTTAATTCCAGATAGGTTTATCGCTAATCTATATGCCAATGTATCACAACGTCAAAATATTTTATTTTTATATATTTCAACTCACATATTTTTATTTATTATTAATTAACATTAAAAAAAAAAACTTTTACAAATAGAAATACGCATGACATATATTTGCGTCATAGAAAACCATCTTCAGAGTTTCATAAATAGACCCTGGCATCAAAGTATAGGTAAAAAATAATGTAAGAGTAGTTACATGGTTATGCACCTCGGACACTGAAAAAAAAAAGTATCTCCTTTGTGATTGATTAATGATCACATTGATCACTGGTCAGTTTTACGAGTGAGAGGACAGAACAATTCACGTAATATATCATCATGATATGCAGACTATATTAATTACATTTTCATGTGTCAGTCACATATTGATGGTGCCAAATATATTAAATATAGACTATCATTGGAAACAACTTTTATTGTTATTTACTATTGGGGTTAGGTGTACAAGTGAAACAAATCGGTATATTATTATAAGTTAATTGTTTTCTCCCATAGTGGACAACGTCTTGACCTCCACAAAGATGGCAAAGCAGTTCTAGGATGTAAAAAAAAAAAGTGTGTAAGTACCCAAAACTCAACTACAAAAAGACAAGTTGTTTATAATATATTTTTCTTTCAGTGTCTTATTATTTTAACAGTAGTCTCTAACAGTTACGAGTGACTAAAACATATTTTTACATTATATCGTTTGACTAGCTTTCTAGTAATGTCTGTTTTAATTTAAAACTTCATTAGCAAGTAAGTATTTAGGTACCTGTAACTTTATTTTAAAACTATACAACGCTCTTTCCCATTCATCAAAACGATGATACAAAAAGTTATTGTTTTTGTAGCAATCACGATCATCGTTTTTTTTTTTTTTTTTTTTTTTTTTTTTTTTTTTTTGTAACCATGGTGATATAAACACAAACATAATAATATAAAATTTGCATTCATAAAAAACAATAGACAAAAAATTTGGAATAGTATCATTTTTATTTTTTATCTTTATTATTATTGTATGTCTAAGCCTCAGAAAAACAAATAAATGTATCTTTATACATAAAAATTTAAACAACTGTATCTATAAAATGAATGAAATTTAAAATATTGATTTTTCTTTTATAAGAATAGAATTTAAAATATTATATGATTTATGTGTGTTAAAATTTTCAAAATTAGTTTTTTTTTTTTTTTTTTTTTTTTGTTTTTAAGTTTTTACATTTTTTTTTTTTTTAATTTAGAAATTTGATTCTCTCTCTCCCCCTATCTAAGTATGTGATGTTATTAATAATGCAATCATGAAAATTGTTATATAAAATAACCAGTTTTAATGCATTTATATATAAAGTATTAAAGAAATACATGGTTTTTCCAGAATGCAATAGAGCTAAAACTATAATAATAAAAATAATAAAGCCATTTTTCCTCATCGATGACTTAAAATAAGAATAAGACAATTTATTAACTCACAATAACAATAATAAACTTATGATAACAATAAAAAGTTACGGCAAGAGTTCGTTTAAATAGTCATTATTTATACAATATAATAAAATATACAATTTCCATAAATGAGAATAACTGTCCATAAGCTCATCTATATATGTAACGAATATGTAATACTATGATTTTACGCAGTTTAATGTCCCAAATTTTAGTAAGAAGTGTCATATAAGTGCATTAATTTCGTCTATTTTTTAGTTTGGAATCAAAATATTATGCTAATATTTATTAAAAAATCAACATACCGATATATTTAAACAAAGTTGTACCTATATTTTAAGATTTCTAAATATGATGGCAAATTCTCATATATTTTCCACTTATAATGTAGACATTTTAAACAAGAAGAAGCACGGGAAAAAAAAGCTATAATAATGGTAGGTATACATGAATACTGTAAAATGTAAAATGTAATAGTTAAATATTAACCTGAGACGGGTATTACAATGTCATCTATAATTATAGGTAAAATGTCATTTAATCTTGGAGAAAAACAAATTAATTATAATATGTTCTACCTGCATTGGGTATTATTGTATATCAATACTTGTTCCAAATTTTTACCTATTGCTATTTAGAGAAATACCTATGTGATTAGAAATACCTTTTTCCCGTGTAGAAAGTATTACATAATCATCTAATGAATATTCTAATATTGATGCATTAAATAATTTAATCACATAACAAAGGTATACAGGAAGTTCAAAAGCTATCGCTAGGAATGAATGAGATTGAAATTTTATATATAAGATGGTGTGTGTGAACTTTTATTTAAACAAACTTGATGCGAAACAAAAAAATCATGTTTGTCACGCTTATGCTATACGAATACTAATCAATTTTTATATATGCTTAAATTTGGCAAGTGCCTAGACGTGAGAAAAATATTGCAACTGTTGATTGGGGGAAATCATAACAATAATAAAAGTTTAAAAGTTTTTTTTTTTTTTTTTTTTTTCAAATTATTTTTACTTAAAAATAAAATTAAGAATTTGTAATTAACTTGTTTTGCAGTGAAATAATATTTTCATAAATCAAAAGAATAAACACGTATACCTTTGCAAAAACAAAATAAGGAGGTTATTTCAACCGAAAGCACTCCCTTTTCTTGAATTCTACTAAAATTATACGAATAAATTTTAACTTGTATAACTTCAATATTACATTGATCACCTGTAGAAGATTTTGGTGTTTATCTGGGTAAAATTGACTGAGAAAAGGAGGTTGTAAGAACCTCTGATGTTGTTTTGGTCAGGGTATATAATTTATGTGATCATAGTATAATTGTAATTAAATAGGAATAGGATAAACAATTATATATAATATTTATAATATCATACAATAATAAGATATTGATGCAATGTAAAAATAGCAATTTGAATTAGTATATATAGTATAAATTATGCATAAATGTTGCTGAAAATGACCTGTTTAAATTATTTAGTATATTTATTTTTGAACGTACGTGCATAGCTTGATATTTAATTAGACTTGAATGAAATTTCCTCTTCTATACTGGCTCGGTATTATAGTTATGTTATTGTTTGCCTTACAATAGTTGATTTCCAAATATTCTTAAACGAAATTGTAAGTAATAGATTATAGACATATGATATGACATAATATACTTCTATGTTATACACAAGCGAGGTAAGGGAGAAAATCATATAATGGGTGAAAAAAACAAAAACACGATTTTCGATCTAAATTTTCTCCAACTTAAAATTTTTATAATTAATTTTTTATAATATTATGACAATATGCCAACAACGATTTTCTAAAGTACAAATCGTCAATTCAATCCGCATGAACATCGTTTCTTTTAAACTGAAAGAACACTTTTGTTGAGCAAAAAATACTGACTTTCAGCAGCGAACGTTTGCTGCACTGCCTGGAAAGCTACTTCACCTGAATAGTTATCATGTTATCATTTTTAAAATATTTACCTTTGTACTACCTAGATACCTACTTCACCTGTAGTTATCATTTTTATAAGATTTACCTTTGTACTACCTCTGGATAGCTACTTCACCTGTACAGTTATTATTTATATAATATTTACTTTTTTACTAGATACTTCACCTGTGGTTATCGTTTTTATAAGATTTACTTTTGTACTACCTGAATAGCTACTTCACCTGTATAGTTAGTGTACTCACAACACTGTGACTGCTTTGATCTAACCTAAAGCTTGCATTGTCACTACCAAAGTGTTTTCTCAGTGTAGCAACAATGATGGTGATCAAGTACATACATGAATAAACAACGAATTTAATGTTTAATGTAATGGACCATTTGCAAAACCCTAACAATGTTAACTGTTGAAATCTAGCATTCTACAAATTGAATGGCAAGATTTCAACAACTCGATCGTATAATAAAATAATAGGGAAAATTGTTATTTTTAACGTCATGTTTACTTGTATAATTTTGGTAAAAAAAAAAAAAAAAAAAAAAAAAAAAAAAAAAAGTTATATAATTGTGTATATAATATACTTTTTTTTAAAGATATTGAGATATTTTAAATAATGTCTATTATTTTGTTTGAAAAAAAAAAACTGCTCACAATGTAATGATAATTTATCTGGTATAAATACAACAAATAATAAACTAAAGAAAGATAAAAACGATCACATTTTTATGATAATTTTAAAAAAAATTATCATCTTATCACAATAATATATAAAATGTTACTTTAAATTACTTATTTCCTTCATTTATTTATAATTATATTATTTAAATAATTTATTTAAAACATTTGTCTTTTTTTTTTTTTTTTTTTTTTTTGTAATGGTAATTTATTAAAAATAGTTATTTTCGTCGCTTTTCTTTGAAATTCATAAATTAAAAACATTAATTTTCGTAGTTGTGATTTTTAAATACTTGTTTCGTTTTATTATTACACTATTTTATTTTTAATTTTATTTTTACGAATCGTTAAGATTTTGCTTGATAATGAGATAAAGTATAATTTTATTTATTACTTTTTTTACTTTACGCTTGTTAAACTCAAGAACGAAAGTTTAAAATGTTTTTGTTGTGCCATTATAATAAAAACAGGTGTGATGGAGCAATTTTTTTGGTATACGAAATAATATAATATATTATTAAAAGGTATTCAATATTTATTTCATATGCCCTTGAAATATTTTTATAAAAAAAAAATCTATACGAAGTGCATTATTTGAGTTTTTTTTATAAATTTTTTTTTTTCGATGTATAATTTATTTGTTATCTTAGTAAAAATTTATAAAATATATTTCCTCACGGTCAAATATAAATAAATAATAATTACACAAGCTCATTTTCAACAATATTTGTCTATATGAAGACATAATCTATGCTATATACTGCATAATAATTATGTTATACAGCATAAACATTATGTTATGTAACTTTATTATTTGTGCTGTTATAATCTAACAATATTTATGCTATATTGACATACAGCATAAATTACATAATTTATTCTATATCCATGGATACGAGAAAAATTATATGTTTGCAATTAAAGTTTACAACAGAGCGGCTATAGAAAAATGAAATACTGTATGATCTATTATTTTAAATATTTTGTAAAATTACACCACAGGAAGAAAAAAAAAATTGGGTTCCGTATTTTTCGCAGAAAAAAATGGCTAAAAAGTTAAAATAAATAATAATAATAAAATAAGCTTATAAGTTATAATATATGAAAACGAAAATTTTTCTCGTTACTTTCGGTGCCAATAATATAGTAATTATTACAGTTTTTTCCTTGCGATATTTTAAATTTGAATACATGAATTATGGTAATTTTTTCATTTACTAAGCCTAGATTATTATTATTTGCACTTGATTTAGGCTTTTGAAATTTTGGTTCATACAAAAAAACAAACACTGCACATAAATTTATCTTGTATCAAATTTCAAAGGTTTAAAACGATTAGAAGTATTTTTAAAAGGAACGTGCTATATAGTACTTATTATAATAATAATGTCAGCCCGGGCATATAATTACTATAATTTTCAATATTTTTGTTCTTCTGTGAGACAACAAAACAATGTAGCCTTTTAATCTCTACACGGTAGTTTTTTTATATGATAAAGATGTTCAAAAAACAAAAATATATTTGATGTTTTTTATGTGTGTTTACATTAGAGAAAAAAAAAAGAAATTTAAATAAAATTTTGCAGCCAACTGTTATTGAAGTAATGCGCCTTAGGCAATACTTTTGAAGGCGATAGAAATTTTCCAAATGTTTTATTTAAACTTATTTGATTTCTAATTTAATGATAATTATGATAAAATGTTTAATATTATATTTATTATATTCATAAATATTTCAGCAAAAAAAGAAAAAAAAAAGTATCTAATTTTTACTCTTAAAATTTATTTTTTTAATATATTTTTTAAATACATTTTTCTGATTTCTAAAAATAAGCATCATTAAAATTCCATGATAAACTTATATATAATATGGTATAGCTTGTACTAAAATAGAATTAGTTCCTATATAGCATATCATAAAACATTTATTACTTTTTATACAAGAGTAGCTTTATATTTCAATATAATTTTATAAATTTTAAAAATAAAAAATATTTTACTTTGTTTTGTCTTTCTTTCTAAAAAGTTGCTATTTTGCACGCAATGGACATACAATGGAACTCTCCTATGTCATTATAAAGTATTGGTCAGGTGATTTTTGTCATTTTGTACTGGAACTTTTAAAAAATTATTGAAAATAATGTAAACTTAAAAATAATAATAATGAAAAAATTAGAAAAATTAGCTCTTGGAAAAATGTACATGGCAAAAAAAAATTATGCAGGACCTGATAACCCATAAAAAAAAAAGGAGGCGTGTCAATTTATAATAAATTGATTAATAAAAAAAAAAACTGACCTGTAATAACAGTTATATTAGAAGACGAGGAAGAATGCGTTATTGGAGGTCGCCCATGATCCATAGTACTCCACGTTAAACCACTCTCTTCTACCACGGGACTG
Organism: Ecdyonurus torrentis; assembly: GCA_949318235.1. NCBI lineage: Eukaryota > Metazoa > Arthropoda > Insecta > Ephemeroptera > Heptageniidae > Ecdyonurus > Ecdyonurus torrentis. The sequence goes on from OX439129.1 coordinate 45,997,606, forward strand.
TTTTGTTGTTGATTTAATTGTTGTTGATTTTGTTGATTAGATTGATTTTGATCTTGTTGTTGCTGCTGCTCAGGCAGCTCAGGTATAGCAACAAGCATTGCAAAATATATTTTTATTACAAAATAAAAATCAAAACATTAAAAAAAAAAAAAAAAAAAAAAAACACGCGTGTCACAACGCAACACACACAAATAAATCACTTGACACTTATTTCTTCCATGCACAAAAATTTATAATTATTAAATTATTATTTAATTAATATGAGGAGAGGTATTTTATATAATATGTAAGCGATTCTGATACTTGACTACAACTATTTATGAAGGTTTTGGAACTTCGTTTGCGGAGCTGGGGAGCTTTTTACGCGCTCTCTCTCTCTCTCTCTCTTTACAAATACTATACTAGCGACGTATGTGGATATATCTTTAACTAAAAAATTATCTTTATTATTTTATATAAAATAATAAAAAAAATTAAATTAATGTTTTAAATTGTGCATGTATTGTACCACAAAGGTCTATTTTTAAACACAAAAAGAAAATGATAATGAAAAATATATATACCGCAAGTATTTCTCTTTTCTCTCTATCTCGGCTTTTTTACTCTTTTTTTTCTCTCTCTCTTTTTCTCCTTCTTCCTGTACTGCACATGAGCGTAAACATCCGCCTCGAAGAAATTTTAATAAAAATTATTCCATAAATAAAGTATTACTCAACTGTACAAAAATTGTTAGATAATAAAAATTTATTTTTAATTTTTATTTACCACATTACAATAAAAAGATAATATGCACACAAAGATATATATTTCACTTTGAAATTTTAGTCAATGTTTTATGTGATATCATTTTCATTTAACGCAGAGTCAATCTCTAATAATTAAAAAAAAAAAAAAAAAACTGTACATTTTAAACCATACAAATAAGTGTACTGACAACGCGATTCAATTTTTATTCTATATACAAATGCACTGATTTGAAGACTGCATGCATGTAAATACCTAATTATTGTCTAATAATATAATAAAAATAAAAACGTTTGATTGATACTTTTGATATTGATACATATATAACATTATTATTATTAATATGGAGAAATACGTTAATTAGCACACATTACACTATTATAAGACAATATAGTCTTAAAATTTTATATTAAATAATAGTGTTTGAATTTCAGCTGTAAAATGTGCAAAAAAAAAAATAAAAAAACGACAGTGAAAATATATACGTATACGGTATATTTTGCCTAGCGTGGAATAAGCAATACTGCAAATTTAGCACAAGTTTTTGAATCGTAAAATGTACAATCACAATCTTATGTAATACGGTAGAGACAAAAATAAATACACATATATAATAATTATGCTTATTTTTAGTATACAATTTGTTCAATACATGTCCATGCTATTTAATTCATCAAACTCACAAAGAATAAATTATATTTTGTATGTAGCTGCATAATTATTTATTTTATACTAATTTATCAACATTTACGCTATATATAAAGTATACGTCTTTTCTTTTCTTTGCGTGTGCGATGGGCAACATCGACAAAAAGGTGTATATTTTTGTGTTCCACAATTGTTTGAGTCTACGTGTTTGAAATCTGAGAGATGCTATGTGAACTGAAATATGACGTATCTTGAAACAGTATGTATATATTTATAAAAAACAAAAAACAAACAGTACATGTTCAATGTTTATGAATCGCGGACGAGGAATAAATTTACCTTTTTTTTTTAGAAGATATTGTGTTTTTGTGCCACACCTTTGTGCTATAGTTCCATCAAGACATTGTCTTATCGACGTTTACAATGGAAACCGTACACACGGACCAGCCACAGCCTAAATACACATCCCGGCATTCACCATATGACAGCCTAGAGAAACAGTGGAAACTTTTTTGTTTTTGTTTTTTAATTCTAACGTTACAATTTTCGTACATTTTTCGTCCAGCCAAGATCCTCATTTGGATCTTGTCGGCTGGTTCGAATATCAATAAAATAAAATTACAGCTTTTTTTTTTTTTTTTTTTTTTTTAATATATAGTATTAGTATAGGCTAGCGATATACATAAGGATATCCTTAAATATCTCTATTATATAGGTATACGCTTGACGGTACAATCGCATCAATAATGCACCCAGAACGCTTTAAGGTGACCTGTAAAATTGCACCCCATATGTGTATATAACATGATATTTTTATGAGGCAATAAAATTAAATGTTACATCGCAGTTTACATGAAATTTGTCGACTTATACTATACATAAAAAAAAAACATTTTTAAGGAGCTTTGAATATTTATAGTGTGGATTTGAATATTAAATGTATGAACTATGCAGATTTTTTACTTTTTTTTATTATTATTATTTTAAAAGTAAAAAAAAAAAAAAAAAAAGAAAGATTAAAAAAACAAAAACTTTCGTATATTAGGATTGTTTTTCATTCATGTTATTACGTCACTAGAAATATACCGACATTGCGTGTTTCGTTTATAGTGCTGGATGATGATATTTGAAGACACTTTTTTTTTTCCTAACAAAATTTTTTAATATAAAAATACCTTATTTCTTTGGGACGCTAGGCTAAGTATATCATCAATCAATACTCATGCTATTCGTATACGTATACAACAGTAAAACACGAAGTTACAAAACGTCTCTAAATACGTTACAAATAATCATTTAAGACGACTGGTTGGTTCGAAGGTTATTATTATCACCAGATTTCCATCATTTTTCACTGTCATATTTTATATTATTTTTAAACCTTTATGTGTTACAGATTTAAATGGAAAAAAAATCAAGATATACGTCAAAATTGAATTTGCCGGAGGGGGGGGGGGGGGGAAATGAAATTAGCATTGAGCTTATGAGAATAAAATTTCAAGTAGACGTAATTCAAAATTTTACATTATGGTGATATCCTTATAATAATTCAGTTTCCTTTGGTTCAAAGTATACCATATGTATACCATTGTGAAAAAAGAAAAAATTCAGCAATATGTTTAATTAAAATTGATCGTCATTGATGCTACTTCTCTTTAATATTGCAAGTATATAATGATAAAAATTACAACGAAAGATTGAAATGAAAGATTTATATTAAAACAAAATTATAATAGCGACTTTCTTTAACAAAAAATGCGTTGGCAAAATTAATTAACGATTTTCTCCTCTCTCTCTCTCTCTCTCTCTCCTTTTTCTCTTCATATATTTCTGCTCTTCTACAGTTTCCAATAATGTTTGATAAAAAAAAAATTTATTAGCTATATTTTCCCCAGTGAGAAACAATAACAAGAAAAAGTATCGTCACAAACATCAAAGAAATTTCCAAGCTTATTTTACAATATTATTTGAGAAGGAAGAAAAAAATATATAATAATATTATATCGATCCACAATTATTGCCAGTTTAGCTCAGGTTTGCTACAAGCTATTTATACAACATGTTTTAGGAAGGTTGATTATTTTTATTATTATTGACTGATAAAGGAACAACTGTTTTGAAGCCGACTATAAGCAATTTCGCTCATATCCGCTTCCGTTTGGACTTATTGCGCATGCGTAGTAAGGAGAAACGGAAGCGGATGTGACCGAAATCGCTTATAGTCGGCTTCAAAACCGTTGTTCCTTTACTAGTCAATTACTTTTTGTTATAGTATAGAAATATTTTGCTTCTTTTTCTCATCTAAACACCTTAAATGTGAAACTAAAATTCACTTACAAAGAATATAATTTATAAATACTTCCTTTATTCCAAGAAAAATCAATGCCTTATTATTTTTAATACACTGGCGTAAGTCAGACTAATAATAAATAATAATAATAATAAAAGTATAACTTACAAGACAACTTTGATATGGTTCACGTTTTTATTTATTTATTTATTTTCCAGTTTACCAATTTTGGTGATCACAAAATGCTACATTGTTCCGACTGTGAGAAAATCGTTATGATTACTATATATTTATGCATAGTTGTTACTCTATTTGTTTATGTATATTTATGCTATTTAATGTAATTATTATACATAGTTAATTATGCAGTTATATACACAAATTTTGCTGAAAATGCGCTGGTATAATTATTACGTATTTATTTTTTTCTGGCGTGATTATTATTAACATGGTTGAACAATATGCATATATTATCATATACAACAAGTTAATATTATTTGCTCTAATATGGCGAGAAAGCGCAAATTCAAACCGATGAGTATATCAAGACTTAGATCCGATCGCCTGTATCCAAGTGAAAATTATAATAATTATAAAATATATTTTTCAATGTGACATTTATAAATCTAAATATAGCCTATTTTAATATGTTAGGAGGGGAGAGCTTTATCAGCGAAGCAATATGAATGAAAAAAAAATAATAATCAAGTCAAAACACACTTACTAAAAAAAGAAAACGTTTTTTTTAACTTGAGGTCACCGAATCACGCAAACTTTTTTTTTTCAAAGCTGTTGTGCCATCTACTGGCAATATTTTTTATTGTTATTAATTAATTAAATAAATCATTATATTTTTATTATTAAAATCTATTAATAGCCTTGTATTTAGTATATTATATGCTTTTGTTTATCGTCTTCATACAATATACAAAACAAAATTAATTATATTCTTGTTGAATGGGATGCTAAAAATAATTATTAATAATCTATTTTTAAAATTACTAAAACAAGAAAATTTGTGATTTATTATAATATAATATTTTACATATTATATTGTTATACATAAAAGTAATTAAGTGCACAATTTATATATTATCTTTTATTCATATAAAACAAGAGAATTAATTTTTATTGTATTAAAGTGTTTCTGTTTGTATACACTATACTATAGTACAGTATGTATATATAATATATATCTATATATAGAAGAAAATTTAATCTGTAGTTATTTCAATAGTTAATAATAATTTAAGACGCAATTTTTCAATAGTTGGACATAATATACACAATATAATTTTTTGTTATCCTTACCAGAGTAGATTAAAGAACCAAAATACTCTACCAAAATAATTCCTAACCCCCCTCCCCCCCCCCCCCCCAAAAAAAATAACGCTATGATGTACAAAAAATAAGTACACAATATTACAAACTTATTGTTAATTTTTGATTATCTGTAATTTAGAGCTGCGTAGTTCTGCTATGTTTTTCCTATGCATAATATATATAATATAGTATAAACAGCATCTTGAAATACAGTCCGCGCCACCAAAGGATGCGACCAATAAGAGAGCACCAAAATTCCTATGGCTTAAAACACGTAAAAGTATGTCTAGTATTCCTCATTTAAATGTCTCCGGAATCAGTGGAGTAGTTTTCTCAAAAATCGCAAAAAAAAACAACAACAACAACAACAACAACAACAAAAAAACGTGTTTTCCCCCAATAGGCGTAATGTTAAATTAGGGGACCCTTTAGCTTCTCCCGCGCGCTAAACCGATAAGCTTCATTTCAGTCACCCATGCACGTACTCAAGTACTGCATGACCATGCAAATACTTGATATTGCTAAACTTACGATAAACTCTATGATCTAACAAGAACCATGTCATATTAAAAGTTACTTACTTGATGTTGAGCTATTGTCCTCCCCTTGGCTCATGATGGAAGTATGGTGTGAAAAAAAAAAAAAAAAATCTGAAATACAGACACAGAAGTAAGTACGTACTCTATGAAGTGCGCCTGACATTTTTTTTTTTAGTTACTTAACATATATTTTACAAATTTTAATACCTCTAATTAGGAATACAGGTATAACACCTAGCAATAGGTAAACTTATCTAATATGTGCATTTAATGTACATACTACATTTAAGATGTGCAGTGTGCTATATCCTTGAACAAGTAATTTATGTATGAATGTATCTATACCACATCCCCATATAATTATATATATCATTTGTCCTTTCATATGTATATCATATTATCAAACAGAGAGCAATTTTTATAATGCAATATAAAGCAATGTAAAATAATAGCATGTATAAATGTCGATTTACTGTATGTACAAGTAATGTTTCTCTCTCTCTCTCTCTCTCTCGCCTCCCTCCCAGTTATTTCAATATTTATGAATTAATACAGAATCAACTACATGAAATCCGAAAAGTTCCTTTATTTAAATAATAAAATTATAGAAATATATATTGTACTAAAAAGAACAATTTATATAAGCATATCACACGTATAATTTTGATCAAAATAAATTTTAAAATTAAAAGTTTTTAATTTAAAAATTAATATTACTATTTCATACAAAAAATTTAATATTGATTTTACATTTATTAAATTTTTATTATTTATTTACATGTTTTGGCGGTGGGCACCACCTTCTTACAACTGCGAGTAGAACAAGTGCAGCGGCAGGTGGCAATACATTCATACATAAAAGAACGTCAACAAAAAATTTAAAAAGACGCAATGTTTACGAATCACAAAGTTACTCCACAAAGTGGGTACACGCTTTAATACTGCGTCGTAATTCAAATAATCATCATATTAAAAACTGGCACGTATTATTAAAAATTGGGAAATATACACTGCACAACTATGCGTGTAAATAACAAAAATTATTTTGATGAGCACCCCATCACATATTGATATGAATTAAAACTATGTGGTCACAAAATAACGTTTAAATAATTTTATATGATAAAGGGATGAATTAAAAACAAATTATGTACAATTACCTTTCAGTCACAAGTTTTTTAATCTGTAAAATATGATAAAAAAAATATCCTAAAAATTTCACTTGCTTTCTTCTTCTGCAGAATAATAAACATTTGTGACAACTGGTGCCATCTGCGCCACAGCTGAAAATTTTGTAAATAATAAAAAAAGGAGAATCGATATTCACTATATTTTTGTTTGCGAAGAAAACTAAATTATTTGTTCAACAAAATCCTAAAGTAAAAGTATTTATTTTAGTTTTATTTGCACATTTTAGGTAAGAATTTATTGCCAATTTAATTAGCGAATATTTTTCATTCATAATTAATAATTAATAGTTGTTGTGGTATCCATAATTGTAAAATAAAACACGTGTTTAGATGATCTCTTAAAAAGTCACGGTGTAGTTCAAAATGATTGACCTTAGCCCTGAATCTTTGTAAATCATAAGCTTATTGCGATAAATTTATCTTTGCTTATGAACGATTGTATTATCTCATGCTTGTTAAAATTACATTGGTTTCGTCTGGCTTAGTCACGTTGAAATTCGCTGGTATTCAACTCGTTTAAAATACGTAAGACTTGTTACACTTATACAGTGGTTCTCACTTTTTTTTTCTTTTTATATCATATATAAAATATAATTTTAATATGTATTATTTATAGGGTGGTTTTATTCATGTTAAAGCCGACGTTATAAGTGAATACTAAATAACATTACCCGGTATAGGAAAATAGCACATTTTGCCAGTTTAAAAATACTTCGCAATTTTTTTGAGAGCATTGATGCTGTTAACAGGTTGAATTGGTATGCATACCTCAAGTATGCAAAAAAAATAATTATGACGAAAAATTAGCTAATTTTCCAAAGAAAATAGCCAAAAACAACGTTTGTTCTGTGCTGAGCAATGTTATTCATTGCATCAAAAAGCACTCGGAATGATTCATGCGTACACACCCTATATGATTCATATGTATATGAGCGGACAAATTTACCTGTTATATATTTATGACAGTGTGGCTTATCGGTGGTGCACGCTGCCCAATCAGAGGCAGAAATGGAATAAGAGCATAAGAGGAAGTCTTACATAATATCATAGAGAAACAGTATAGAGAATGCAGCTAAGGCTAAATTGATGTCGTTGAAAGTGGGGGAATGTTTACTAATGTGGAAGCAGTAGCATCTCTGACAAAAAGGAGGCGCTGAGTGTTGAACGTGAAGGACGAATAGCTCGGTCAGCTTTATATTTGGACTGATAAGCGAGCGCTCGCTTATCAGTCGAAATAAAGCTGACCGAGCTATTCGTTCTTCACGTTCAACGCGTTCAACACTCAGCGCCTCCTTTTTGTCAGAGATGCTACTGCTTCCACATTAGTAAACATTCCCCCACTTTCAACGACATCAATTATGCCTTAGCTGCATTCTCTATACTGTTTCTCTATGATAATATGTATGATATCCTTGATGAAACTTTTTAGCATTTTTATAAATGCATACGTTGATCGTATGTAATTTGAGAAAACTATACAGTCCCAAGGCTAGAAATTTTTTAATGATGGATATTAAAAACACTATAGTAAAAGAAATAACAAATATCATATAAATGTCTGACAAACAAAAGTAAAAATTAGAACAACTTCTTGCATTTTCTTCATTTTGTACAAGTGATTGTGATACAGTAATATATTTTACCATTCAAACGCTCTTTCTAAATTTTCAATGGTACCCATACTTCTGAGAAAAGCAGATCAGTTCTTCCGGATAGAAATGTCGTTGTAGAGTTTTTTTGCCATGCAACTATGAGCTCTATGAAAAGAACAGGTAAGATTCAAGGTCGCATCACAAAAAAACCTCTACAATGACATTTCTATCAGGAAGACTTGAGATGCTGAATTTGAATGGTGAAATATATTATCAATGTAAGATAAATATTTTCTTCCAATGTAAGTTGAATGAGGAAAACTAAACTATGTAATTAAATTGTTAGATAATGTTAATACGTATGCATGATGTTTATATGTATTTTATATAGTAATATGTAGGTATTATGCTTAATTATAAGTTTGTATATATTTAGTATGATGTAACTTATACATAGCCTATAGTATGTAGAAAAAATTGACAATTCCATTATAACCTAAACAAGTGTAATTCTGTTATTGCATTTTGATTATAGGAGACTGGAAATAAAGATTTTTCGAATTTTGATTTTTTATCATTATAATCATGTGTTCATTTGTTCTAGAAGTTCATAGAATTTTTTTAAGTAAAAAATAATTTTTTATTTATTGTTTTTGTCCCCAGAATAGTACGTATGTCATCGTAGCATCTCTACACACAACACCATGCATTCAACAAAGGAAAAAGAACCTCAGCAGCACTCTGCAATGACGAGCCTCATGCCAATTCTAATATCTGCTATAGCAGTACCAGTAGCCATGTTAATGTGGCTGGGGAACATGGCCTTCACATTTTTCACAGGCTCAGATTCTCATAGAGATGGTAATTTCTATAATTATGGTTATGGGTTTAAATATAGCTAGGGTTGGATTATCCCGCACATTGCATTATGGCAAAGGACCCATCGTCAGCTAAAATTTTAAGTGTCTTATTAAAAATAAAAAATAAAAAAATAACAAAAAATGCAATTTTAAACTAAATATCTTCTATATTATAGAGCTAAGAATCACATCATTTTATTATTATTTATATATATATTAGGCTATATATAAAACACGTAAACTCCAAAGTATCAGTCACATGGCACGTAAATTTGACGTCCATTGATGAGTAAAAAAAGTTGCTACAATATTGTTGAAACTTTTTTTATGTTTTAAACCAATGAGCACTTTCACATAGTTTTAAAAACTGACGGATACCGAGAGATACTGATTGGCACTGACAGGTAAAGCTGGCAACACCCAGCTTTCTATCTATCAAAACGACAGGTAGCGACAGATGCATGTGAACGATTGCATGTGTTTTCAGTTTTCCGTGCATGTGCATTATACCTGCTCATGTGAACTAGGCAAATTTGTGTACCCGTCAGTGTCCATCGATATGTGTCGATGGACATCAAATTTACGCACCTAGACGGATACAAAAACACAAAAGCAGACTCTGGGAACTGTTGAAATGAGATGATGATTACTAGGGACCGGATTTTCAGTTGCAAATGTCTGCTTGCGCCTGCAAAAACAGCAGTTACTTTTCCTGCTGCACAACATATTATCAATTTGTAAAATATTTCCTATCTACCAGTAATTTACCTCAAAATACCTGGAATGAACCAAAATTTATAAATATTTAGTAAATTGTTGTGCGGTACGAGGAGCAACCAAACTTGCAGGCGCAAGCAGACATTTGCAACTGAAAATCCGGTCCCTAATGATTACATTGATTACTGTCACTGAATAATGTCTATATTATTGAAAACCTCACTCGAATAACATGCAGTTCAATAGGAATCATGAATTCTCAATAGAAAAAAATAATTTAAATTTTTTATAGAGCTAGAATACTTGGGAATATCTAGCGTACTTTACGCAATAATTTAATGATGACATCTAGTATATTGAATTTTCTCTTAACATCTATAGCTTTCTTATATACTGTATTTCTAGTTACAAGGGCTTACTGGTACATGTTTCCTTATGTAGCAGATGCTGTGATCCCCCCTACAAGATGGCTGATATCTATTGTAACACCCTTGGCTATTACTGCTTGGGGACTCAAGAAAAAGAGTTTAGACAAGAGTGGAGCTATTTTAGGTAAGTGGGATATCATAAAAGCAATACATTGGAGAGTATATAAGCTGGCCTTCTCCATAAATTAACATTCTAAAACATTTGATTCCGAGTCCTATTTATATAAATTAATTAGAGAATTAATGATAAAGAAAAGGATAGAAAAACCAGCAAGGGCCTTACCACAGTAGAAGTTCTATTACTGTGGTAAGGCCCTTGCTGGTTTTTCTATCCTTTTCTTTATCATTGATCCTAACCGCGATGGTTTTTTCCTTAAATTAATTAGAGAATTGCGTTTTATTTTTCAATTCAGCATGCTCTCCCCTATTTTTTCTATTGTACATTTTTTTTTTTTTTAATTTTTAACATTAGGCCTACAATATATTGAAAGAAGTGGTGCTCTGAAGAAAAAAAAACAGGCTTAAAATTGAGTTGTTTTTATAACTCTGATTTGCAAAGGAAACAAAAATTATATGTTGAACTAGCATCATAGCACTTACCTCTGCACCCAGTTTTCAATAATTTTCTTTCACACTTTAATTAAACAATAAAGATAATTTTCATGATTTTCCCTTTTTTTTTTTTTTTTTTTTTTTTTTTTTTTTTTTTTTTTTTTTTTTTTAATAATAATAATAATAATTAGTCTTGAAATAGCAGCCAGCTTTGGGGTTCTATGGTTTTAAGTTTGTATGTATGTATTCTACTAGAGGTAAATTTTTAAGAGAAATTAATATGTTTTTCAGAATTTTAAAAACAATTAAATATGCCTATTTAATACTTTTAATTTAACTTTGAAAAAAAGATATTTTGCACTTGAAGTTTTTTTTTTTTTTTTTTTTTTTTTTTTTTATTGAAAAATATAATGAAATTTTGCTTCAATTTGTATGTATTTGCAGGTCTTGTTGTGGGGTTCATCTTAACTCTGAGCAGCTACTCGTTCCTTGCGTGTCTTCTTACATTCTTTGTAACTTCTTCCAAAGCTACTAAATTTCGTAGTGATAAGAAACGTAAAATTGAAAAACAGTTTAAAGAAGGTAAGAATATAAAACAAACTTAAAAAAAGTGATACTGTATTAAGATTAAGGAAAATAAACTATTGTGGCTGGGAGTGATAAATATGAAAGAAGGGGTAGGAGGAACCAGTAAAAGTCTTACAATAATGATTTTCTGTTAACGATAGTTTAGAATTTTTTGCCCGTGGTTAAGTAGGTAGCATACTTGTAATACTTAAGAAATGCAGCTATACCATGTGTTCAACAAAGGAAAGTAATTAGATCTGTGATGGGTTAGCAATATTTAACAAGATTGACAACAGGTGGCTAGTTCCTATCCTTTAACAGTGTCAAGTCATGCATGTTTTTAGCATTCTTTGAGAATACATCTTCACAAAGACTGGGAAATTGAGGAATACAATAGCCATGTATTTTCAGCCAGTAAAAATAATTAGTTTTCCTCCTCTATAATCTCACCCGGGAAGTTATTAATTAAGATCTTTGTTTTGTTTCAGGTGGTCAGAGAAACTGGATCCAAGTGCTTTGCAACGGCGGTATGGCCACTGAACTGGCCCTCTTGTATCTCTTGGACTCTGGGTGTGGAGAGAGACCAGTGGACTTTGCACATGACTACAGGGCTTCCTGGCTAGGCATTGGAATACTAGGTAAGCATTCCTACTACTATTTAAATAGCATTGTTATAATTAATTTGCTGAGTAAATTTTTAGCAAATTTTTTTACTGTATGTGCATATTAAAATAGTTTCCCTTGCAATTTTAAGTACGGGTGATTTCCAACAATGCTTTTATTGTTGTTATTAAGACGACCCATTGTGATAGTAATTGTCCTTTGTTCAGGAGCATTTGCTTGTTGTAACGGGGACACGTGGGCATCTGAACTTGGCTCCGTCATTGGCAACTCTGATCCTTTCCTCATCACCACACGTTGCAGAGTACCCAGAGGTATGTACTATAGCTCAATGTAATCAATGTAGTAGGGAATATATTCATTAAGTTAAAGGACCAGACTGAGCAAGAGCCTTATCATAATGAAGTTAATTCATATAGCGTGGAATATGTGTTAAAATTATTAAATTTTAATTCTAACCATGTTTGGGTTAAGTGGAAGAGTAATAATTTATTACTTTATTTGTTTGTCAGCGTTTTCAGACTTGATAATTTGAAAGAGAGTCTAAAATGACTGACAAAAACACACATACTCCATTTTTCTTGTAGTCTTGTGCCAAAAGCTAGCAATGTTTTAGGTACAGTAATTATCTCAGTGCTAGCAAGATTTTCACTAAACTATAGGATATTTCTTAACTGTAAAAAGACTCTTGATGTTTTTTTTCAATCCATCTCTTTTAAATTGTATCATAGCTAACCACACTGGTCTACTTTCTCAATACAGTACATACCTATATCTTAGCCTACTTAAAAATTGTTGCAATTGCGCAATGGCTTCAATTTTGCCCATGCAGAGTGGTAAATGGTAGGAAGTTGACACCAGATATGATAGTTACAATAACACTGTCTTACTTTCAGGTACAAATGGTGGAGTGACTGTAGGAGGTCTCTTCTTCAGTTTTGTGGGAGGCCTGATGGTGGGTGTGGCTTACTACATCTCAGTGGTCCAGTGTGTGGACTCTGCCACTCTGCTTGCAAGTCCACCTCAGTGGCCTCTACTCATTGCTGGAGGAATGGCTGGACTGGTAGGCAGCATTGTGGACTCTCTCTTGGGAGCAACACTACAATACTCAGGTAAATACCTTGTATGAAAAAAAAAAAAAAAAAAAAACTGAAAGCAGCAAAATTATAAAGCCATAGAGATATTTTGATGTTAAAATTCTAGATTTTGTAAAATTATTTTCCTGATACTGATACTGTACCTTTGCAATGTCACACTTAAGAAGTTATTTTATGTTGCTAAAGAAAATAATAAGAAAGCCCTTGCAATGATAATGTTCATAGCTAAGTGAAGATCTTGATGGCACATTGATTAAGACGCTAAGCAAATGAGAAAGAGGGATATTGCTGTCAAAAAGTCCTAACCATTTCAAATATTTGTGTGCACTGTGCCATCAAGATCTTTGCCTAGATATGGACTTTACAATAGTAAAGCTTTTGTTGTTTGTTTTTGTTATCCTTTCCGTTGAAAACATGCAAACAAAAATTATTTAATTTTCTTTAAATCAATAAATAATTTACTACATTTTATCACAACCCACAATGTATGTTACCTTTGTAATTGAATTGAATTGAATTAAAGTCTAAACAGTAAACTCGTGATTTTGTGAAATTTCAAGGGATCCAGAAAATGGTAATTTCACAGAATTAAGAGCTTTTACATTGTCATGCTTATATTGAAGTCTGTTGCGGACCCAACTGATCATTTCTCAAAATTGAGAAATTCACAGAATTGAACTTCAAAAAATCAAGAGTTTACTCCATATTAATTTCTTGATTCACTTTGCTTGCAGGGGTTGAGGAGAAAACTGGTTGTATCGTAGAGTGTCCTGGTCGTGGTGTAAAGCACGTGAGTGGAACTTCAATTTTAGATAACCACAGTGTAAATCTGATATCCAGCATCACCATGGGACTTCTCACACCTTGGCTAGCTAATATTATCTGGATGTAATCTAAATATTTAGCAATCAATACTCCTCGCTCGGGTTGTGAGAAAATTTACGTCACAAATATTTTAAAATGAGGATGTCCAATGTAAGTCACATTTTTCACTTGGAAAGTAAGAAAAATCATTGTGGAAGCTGGAAAATTTCCAAAGTAAATGGGAAATCATTGTAATACAAAGCCGTTGTACGAAGGTAACTCATATCCATGGTTATCACATAAATTGTATTAAGAGAAGATTTCAAAGGTCAGAAATCTCTTGATTTTAAATGTCATCAAATTTAATATCAATTTAAAGCTTATTGTTTCAACTACCATTGGTAAAAAAAAAAAAAAAAAAAAAAAAAAAAATAAGCCAGGGTAAGGACTATCTTTATTATTATTATTTTTTGTAAGTATTATAAGGTTAACATTTCAAACCATCTTAATTTAAAATTTTGCAAGGTTGTTAGTACAAAATAATTTTGTGTAATAGTTCAGGTCAAGTTGATGATATTTCAAGTCCCTAGAAGAGAAATTATATTATTGTATTATTATTATTATTATTATATTATTGTATTATTGTATTGTTAAAAAACTCACTCAAATAACATGCAGTTAAATGGTAATTATTGTAACCTCTCAACAATCACAAAAACATTAATAAAAATTCTTATGGTTTGAGAGTATACTAGGGAATACGTGAATAATATTTTATATGATCAATAATTAACTAATTGACTTAACGTTACTTTTTCAATACAACCAAAATGTTAGCAGAAAAACATTTGACTGTACGATGTGATTGATAAATAAAGATTAGATAGGAGACACATATCAATGTTGTAGCAAACAAAATGCCTATTTCGTATTTTGCCTACCGTGACAAAATAAGAGATATGCATTTTGTCCGCTACAACATATATTGTAAAATTTGGGGTAAGAGAGTTAAGCTGTAGTTGACAGAGAGTCTTGCATGAGAGAATAATATCTAACCTAGGCCAGAACTGAACAGACATAGCTTTATATAACAAGGGTATGTATGGAGCCAATCGTGTTCTTATGAGCTGTCATGAATATAACCTTTTAAAATGCATTCAGTTTCTGTCTGGATTAGAAACTATTTTCTCTCGCACTAGGCTACAGCTCAACCCTCATTCCATAAGTTTTCCAATCATGTGTTTCCATTTTCCAATCTTATCTTTATTTATGAAAGCCAATATATGGTAGCTTTTACATAGTTGAATCATTTTTTTTTTATTATTATTACCTATCATATATTTTTTTTTTAATGACACATTTAAGTTTGGACAATTTGTATCGGACAACTATATAAGGCTTTTTCCAACAAAGATTACCAATTCACTTAGGTCATTTTCCAGTACTTTAACAAAAGCAGACTTTTATTCCAAAGTCTATTGCTTTACAAAGGATATCCTCATTATATTAGTTATTATTAGTTATATTTGGCAATAATAAAATTAACAATGCCTAATTTTTTTATATTTATTTTTTTATATGATTAAACATTTTTAATTTTAAATTGTATAATGTTACGTTGTTTTTCTATTATGTATTGTATTTTCACTGTTATATTATTTTGTAACAATATAAAAAAAAAGTCAATTATTTGGCTTGACTTTTTTAAAGTTCTGAATACATTTTTTATATTATTATTTTTATCTTGTTTGTTTCTTTTAATATTTTTAGATAGTTGCATTTATATAAACAAATTTAATATTTTAAATTTATTTTTTATGTTGTTTGATTTCTTGATGGTCAGAATTGTCACCTTACGGTTATCTCAGCAACTAATTAACAAGTTTGCTGAACAAGGGTTTGAGTATGGGACATCTAGGCAACCTGTGTTTTTTCTCGTAAGAAAGGCATTTGGTTGTTATAGGTTGCCTACTCAATCATTTGTCCATTACACGTCATTTGTGCTTTTGCTTATTTTTGCAAGTTATACTTGACCAAGTTTGATTTTTTTTATTATTAAAATATTTTGAGCCAAGTTTTTAAAGTCATAATTATAAGACAAATACATGGTGAGGTTAAGAAGTATAAAATTCATTTATGGTTGAGTATGGACACTTATCCGTACTGTAAAGGTTACATGAGAGTAGGTCCCGCTTTCAAAAAGAAAAAAGGAAAGGGGGGGGGGGGGGGGGGAACTGAGTGCAACACTCACTCACAACAACTACAAAGGTATTTTCATTGACTTCTTGCTACTCATTATAATATTATTTTTATTATATTGTCAATATGCTTACAATTATAATGACAATTTAACATTACACATTATGTAGCGACAAGAAATCAATGCAAAGATCCGCAGATGTTGCGAATACAGAGCTGGCAACGTAGCACTTGCACTGACTTTTGAGTACATTTCCTTGGAAAGTGACCTCCTTTCATGTAACCTTTGCACCACTGATAAGTGACTTACATTATTATAGCAAGTACTTGGCATATACACTTTTGTGTTGTATACAAGGACAGGAAATGTAATGTTTTTTGTAGCACTACGTACTGGAAATGTACATTACAAAATGTATTTGTATGCAGGTGCTTGACTTTCACACTTATAAGTTTAGTGTAGTACAAAGTACACTTGTGGACTTCATAAAGTTAACATCAAAGACGATTCCGCTTTCTAAAGAAAAGAGTAGAAAGTACATTGTCAGGTAAGAGCAGAGTTGTCAAATTCTATGAAAATCATGAATGAATTCTTTAGGAAGCGACATCGTCTTTGATGTTAACTTTATGAAGTCCACGAGTGTACTTGTCTCAGAGTGACATATAAGATCCATGCATATAAGCACAGGTCAAGTGAAGTTTCAAACGTATATGGACATGGTCACCAGTTTAAATATCATCTGAGTTAAAGGGCTAACATAAGACCTTGATTTGTTAATAGATGCCATCATTTTACAATAATTATTTTTATTTGTTTAAATGCAACTATATTACTATACTAATAATAAAAAATGCAATAAAAGACAGAGATCAATATCTTAAAATAACAATAAACAATAATAGTGGGATTCTTTAAAGCACAATAATTTTATGCAGTCCAATATAATTATGTTCTATTGCAATGTAAAATTTATTTTTTCAACTTTTAAATGACACTATAATTACTAAGCAAATAATAGAAAAATATAAACTGCCATTGAAACAAAGTTATAGCAATAATGTAAGCAATAATGTAAGCAATAAGAAGTATAGATTTGCCCTCTTTTTTTTTTTTTTTTTTTTTTTTTTATCCATTGCTTTTATCAGCTTTGCTAGAGATATAATGCCATGTTTAATTGAATTATTGGGTGGTTGCACTTATTGTTTGGGGCTATCTTTGATGTCATACATGAAAAGAAAGTAACATTTACCTGTATAGAGAAAATATCATTTTTTTTGCCAATTAATAATAGGGTAATAATAATAGTTTATATTATGAAACATATGAATTCATGGCCGAGCTAGCGATAAGTGGCAAACGGCAATCCCCATTACAGTTGGGCCCTCTGAACCACGAGGTGGGGTCACTTTCCACTTTTTGCAACACCTTTACAGCGGAGCAAGAAGGTCAAGCCAAGCCCTCCCATGACCCCCCCCCCCCCTTCTGGGTGTGGGCACCTCAGATCATTTGCCAGGTGTGCCCTGGTGGTGAAAGCCCAGCCATGTTAATATTAAACAAAATAATGAAAGACAGGTAGGGTGTAGAAAGAGTAAAGCATAATACAACATACTTTAAATTTAATGTGCTCTAATCTTTATAAAATTAACTAATTGTCTTGTTTCTAACATCATATATAATCAACAGGTGCCCATTTTTTTTTCATTCAATATATCAAATAATTCATTATATTTGTATAGACCCCTTTCACATTCTTGCGCTTTGTCGCCATGTTTGTGGTGCCTAATATATTGTCCAGCATAGGGGAAACATCATTTCTCCTAATTTTTCACTTAATAAGAGTTAAGTTTAACTGGACGAATTTTTCTCATGTTCTTCGAGCTTATTAGGAGCTAGAAATAAGTCTTTGGTTGAGGTTTGAAGCTTCTTTTGCAATTAAAAAAAATTAAAATGACGTTTTTCCTATGCTGGCCTATGTATTTATAACCAGCAAAATGGCGGCTCTTAAATATGAGTGCAACCGGTCTATAGGTTAAAATGAGCTGTTTATTAAACTAGAGAAAACTAATGAAAGTGCCAAAACATTTTAATATTCCAACATCAACAAAAAAGGCCAAAAATTATATTTATCCTCTGCTGGGATTTATTTACTCTTATATTAAAAGTTAGGACACAGTATTGTGCAACCCCCCTACATTCAGACTTCAGAGTGTTTTTAAATTTAAATATTAAGAAAGTTAGTAAAATAAAATGCTTATTATCATAAAAAAAAGTGTGGGCAACTATAAAATAATATTAATAATTCTCATGAAATATATGTGTAATTTTTATATGAAATTAAAGTGAAAGAAAAATTATAGGTATATAGGCCTATAATAAAAAATAAAGCATGCATAGACAATAAAATTATAGGTAACAATATATGCAATCGCTTATATGTAGAATTGTCTCTCAGTTAGTGAACTTAATAATGCTGTTTGTAAACCCTGTTCTCTGCTCCTAAAATGACGATCAACTATGGTTATTCAAATGTAGTACAGTACTCAGTAATGCACATTGTTGTAGCAAGAAAACAGGGGTTACAAACAACACTTTTGTAAACTGTTCTGAAACTTCAAACTAATGTAGTAAAATATGGCTCATTTTTCAAAACACTAAAAAACAAATATTGTTGCAACTGCCATACTATATATTATTATATGATTAGATATTTTCAACCATTTAACAAGCAAGTTTTCTTTTAGTTTTTGTACAAAATTTAATATATAGAAGAAGAAAAAAATGGAAAAAAGTGTTAATTTTGAAAAAAGGTTTGATGATCATTATAATGCAGTAGTAAAATGAAGTGGGTTTAAAGTTGAATAAGTTTTTGAACAATTTGCTAGCAATTTTTTAAATACTCGTATATGTTATTCTTATTAACTTGTGATCATAATATAATATATGGAGCATTTGAAAAACTATAAAATATATTGATCATTTGTATGTGTAAGTTAGATTTGAACTGCAAGTTTTAAAACAAAATAAATATTATATTTGTCAGATTATATAGTGATTGAGCTTAAACATGACTTTCTCTTGAAACTAATTCTTATAGTTTTATTAAATACGCAGTCATATGCAGCTATTATTGTAAGCTATATCAACCCATCAAAATACATTTTAAATATATATATTATTTATTTGATATTACATACCTATTTTAAATTGCAGTTGTTGTTTTTAGATAAATATGTATATTTACCTGTTTATACTGCTCCCATACAAAATTTGCAGCAGAATAATTAGAAAAAATTGGGGAATTGGAGATAGTGTGACTATCAGGAATTCTATGATAAAGAAAATAATTTAGACATTATATAAATAAATTGGGTTAGAAATCATTTTTCTATGCCAATTATTTGTGACGTTCTTTTTTTTTTTTAGTCTACACACTATCTCCCATTGCTCAATTTTCCCTATCACATCATTTTAACTATAGTTATTAAAAATAGTCAGCAGTGTTTCATACTATATTAAATATATAATTCAGATATCTGTGTGTCTTTAAAATATTACATTTATGTTACGTCGTGGAATAAGAAGGAAAAAAAATGTCTTTGAATATGCAATTTCCCATTTTTATTATAATAGTAGCCAGTATACATTTTGCATATAGAGCAGTTTTACATGTACCAAATTTCATAATGTTAATTCAAAAAGTTTCATAGTGCAAGAAAAAAAAAAAAAAAAGTTTTAGGTATGTGCTTCTACATATATGCATATCATTGGGTTAGAACACAGCCGTGTATCTACAAAAGCAGCAAAGTCGAAATTCTTATCTTTTTGTATTTTGTTTTGAACTTTGTTGCTTTTGTAGATACGAAGTTTGTGCTCTAACCCGACAATATATAGCTACGAAAATATGAAACAATGTTGCATATTATTTATAGTATGCTTTAATATTATGCATTGCATATAATTTATTAGGATGTTTTTTTAATTGTATAGAGGCTATACTTTCATTAAATGCTGTGCCAGTCCATTATACTGTTATATGACAATAGAAGACCCAAAAGGAGGTTTAAATTATAAAAAAAAAAAAAAGTTTATTCAAATAAAAAAAATAATAAAATAAAGCAAACTCAGAGCTCTCTCAAATGATACTAAACAAATTTCTAGAGCAAATTTCTTTGTGTTACTCCTGTCTTAATTTAACATTATGCTCTCTTTCTTGAAAATAAAGCAGCTATAATTTGAGTTAGAATCTTTTTTGCAATGTTGAACCCCAAATTAAATTTGCTTTCCTGAATTTCAGCAATTTGGATGAAAAAAAAATGTAATAAAATATATTGCTTCAAATTCAGAAAAACAAAAAGTATTGAGGTTCAGTAAAAGCGACAATAAAATTTTCAGGTTGTGTATGAGAAAAAATATTCTATCTTCATCTGTTTCATTCCTCCATAAGAAAGCATGTTAAATTAAGATAGCAACACAAATTAGTCTGCTGATACTTCGTTAATTAGTATTGTTGGCCTCTCAGTTTGTATAATTTCTCACTATAATAAATAAACCCACTTTTGCAAGTCTTATTAAATATTTACTAATAATCAATATGTATTATAAGGAAGTCTTTTTATAGCTGCTGAAAATAATATTTGAAATGCAAAGGCTTAAAACAAATCTAGAATAGCTATTAATAAATAAATAAATAATAATAAAAAAATTATAGCCACGTTGAAATACATATCGTAATTAAACATGATCAGTTCAATTCAATAAAGTATATTTTTTAAGTTTTTAAAATCAAGTATACAAATAAAATAATTATTCAACAAAGAAGTACAAACTGTATTTAATTTCAGCTGATATATAATTGAAATATTAAACATGTGGCTGTTTTCAATGAATGAAAAAATAATTTGTTATTTTAAATTTTTGTTAAATTTTGTCACCAATGAGTCTAGAAGACGTTTTCATTTTTATTTTATTTCTTGCTATCACACTTGACATTGTAAATAAGACAAGCACACTTTAAACTTCTAATATATTTGTATAAAATAAGATCGCATATGCTTCCAAAAAAAATAACCGCCAAAAATTTTAAGCTTTAATTTGTAATTTTGTTTAAACATATTTAATAATATATGTAGCTCAATTGTAACTTATATTCTGTATTCTTATATATTACATATTATCGAGGGCTACGCGGCATTTCGGTACTTGTGCAATCTCCGCGGTTGCAATTTTGGCACATGTGCAATCTACGCCATGCCTACTAATGGCACATCTGTACAGGCTAAGCGTATAAAGATATTTCAAAAAAGGTGAGCGAGGAGAATGCACATAAGCCAAAAATGCACCCGTGGAGATTGCACTAGTACCGAAATGCCGCATAGCCCTCGATATAGGTTCTAGCATATTTTTTTTATTGATTATTTTACATTATTAAAAGAATATTTATTTCATTTTTCAATGGATGTTATAGGCACAAAAAATCTATTTGTGATTGGCTTAAAAAGTGTATCTCTCATATTTAAATTTGTTGAAACATCACCCCTCACCTTTAATAAAATGCTAAGAGGAATGATTCTGCATATTGCAAATGGATGTAAGAAATTAGTGTGAGAGCACCATATTATGTTCCAAATGATTGAATTGCATGCCTATAGCGTACTATGCCAGAATATTTGTTGCTTTCATTATTCTATTTCTTACATCCACATTAAGGTTATGCGTATTTTTCCTCAGCTGTGTATTATAATTTTATAATGCTGGGCTTTTTTCTTTCCTTTTTCTTTTAATATATTAATTTTGAAAGTGACAATCAAAGAAATGGTTTTATAAGGTTATTTTATCACTTACATGCTTTTGGCCTTTCTTGACTTTTTACAAAAAAATAATTTCTATTAGCTATATTGAAAATATCTTCAGAATAATTCAATTTAAACTGAAAAATGTTGGCTATTTTTTAAAGATTTTAAAAAAATGCTAGAATCTGATTTGAATTTATGTAATTATGTTAGCTTTATAAAAAAAAATGTGTAGCTGTATATTCAATTCTTAATGTAATAATTTTTATTTTGCTTTAAAATGTGTGTTGTAAGAAATAAAATTGCAAATACTGTATTTGAAGAAAGAGAGATAGAGAGAGGGAAAAAAACAATTTTTCATACCATTTTACTTACATTCCTAATGCTAAAGATGTGTATAATTGCAGCTATATACATACCATAATGTTATTGTTGTAATTGTTTCCATGCATAGTACACTTGTGGTCTTTATAAATTTTACAACAACGGAGATGCAGCTTTGAAAAGAAATTGAAAGTTCAATTAAGCTTATTGCTATACAGCATTTGAAAATCATTCAAAACACCTGTATACAATAGGTATTAATAATAACTTTTATATTTTTGCTTTGTAAAAGAAACAAAAACTATGCAATGCAAAGCGTTTTACGAGCTGCGGCAGCATAGCACTTGGCTCAACTTTCAACTTTCAGCATCTTTCTTAATTTTCAAAGCAGCATCTCCTTTGATATGTTAAGTTTATGGATATCACAAGTGTACATATGTATATTTTATATCTTAATTGCTTAATTCTTCATGTATAACATTTTAACAAAAGAGAAATTAAAAAGAAAAAAAAATCTGTTATCAAATTTTAATTCATGTTATATTTTATTTTACTAGATGTTTACCATTGTAATTTTTCTTCATAATATTGGGTGCTATTTTATAATGGAGGTTATTGGCAATGAAAAATTCTTAAGATTTTATATTAGCTTAAAACTAATGTGCCTAATGTGTTCCTACTTTAAATATTTACCGCCTCTGAAAAAGAATATCTCAACAATGTGCTTCATACTCGTACCTTACCGATATTGTTGACCCAGCACTTATTAGGCCATGCTTTTAGGTCATTTCTAGGTCATAACCCTAATTCTAAGGTTCAAATGTGAAAATACCACATTATTTAAAAACTAACTGTTCATGTATATAACGTGCAATTCACATCACCACTGCCCCCCACCCCCTCCTCTTTACACTTACTAAAACTTTACTTAACTTTACTTAACTTAAAAGCAAAGGGAAATAATCAAGAACCTTTAACCCGGCTTACACACGGACAAAAGTAAATGCAGAATAATTATACTACCTTATTTGCAGCAACATTTATAACATAATTTATGCTACACTCCATAATAATTAACTGTTGCATAGCATAAATATTGTGGTCCAGTATAGTTAGTATTGTAAATCCAATTTAGCAATATGCTATATTTGATGTATGAGCATAAATTGCATAATGTCTTCTTTTCATATGGGAATTTTTTGATCAGTGTTTTCCGCAAAACTTAACCTAATATTAATTGCAAACTGTAAAATGGACCAACAAATATGACTGCTTGAGTTAGTTTTCCCTTATACATACCTTTGGAAGAGATAAAAAATGCTGCCTTATTATATTTTTTATATATAGGCCTTTTTTTTTTTTTTTTTTTTTTTTTTTTTTTTTTTTTTTTGCAGGGTGGGGGGTAAATTTTTTGGAAACAAAAAATGAAAGGTGGAAAAAATTGAGGAATGAGTTAGAGATTGAGCTGTGCCTTAAAGTGATATGAGAGAGAGAGAGAGAGAGAGAGAGAGAGAGAGAGAATCAAACCCAGTCCATTATTTTTTTAAGATTTTTTTTATTAAGTTAATATATATATATATTGCTTTAAAAATAATATACACATAGAAACAACTAAATATTATGCAATAATAATTATTATTATTTTTAGGCCTGTATACCTCCTGTTTTAGGACATAATAATGTCCTTGAAGATATACTGAGCAATAAAATAAAAGAATAATACATAAAAAAAAAATGAAATGTAAGTGCAATAGATCCCACATTAAAAACATAACATCCATTAAAAAAAAAATCAAAATCTTCATTGCTTCATATGGATAATCCATATGATGGATAGACTATTAAGTAAAAAGAAATAACAGCAAATTTTTGACAAATAGCAAAATTAGACTTTGATATGTTTGACTGAGCTCCTCTAGTATAGTGCTACATACAGTATATCTTTCTTTTTATATCTAAATATTACTTTATTTATCACAGAGAGAGGAGAAGTTATAGAGGATGTGCCAAAATCATATAACCAATTGAGATTCTCACAAGTAAATAATATCGTATAATATTGCTCTTTATAAGGCACAACATTCTAAAAAGTAAGGTCATATTAAAAGTGAACCACTATAACGTCCAAAGTCCTAGTGACCTTAAAAATATATTTTTGTTGCCTCAAATAACCTAAAATGGAAAAAATACTAAAGTTGCGGCTTCATTATTTTTTTCCCCGAGATTACGGGAACTTCCTACATTACAGTGGAACACCATCGATAAGAAATATTGAAAAACTTTCCATAGATTCATACGTTACGTTATTTAAACTGATGTTGTGAGCCCATATTTTCAGAAAAAAACAAACAAAGAAGACAATTCGGAGTGAATAAAATAAAATTGCTGAATGGACTGAGGCTCAAAAATTTTAGTCTACCTTCACAAATACCACATTTTACATGTACTCCGCATTTAAATGAACAGACTAGCTAACTATGACTAATTACTTTTCAAAACAAAAACTAGGAAGGTAAAAATTCTGGGGTAAAAAAATCCAACACTCATATTTTTAGTAAAAGCAAGACATCTTTAGCAAATTTAATAATTTTTAAAGTGAAATTAATTTTTGCACATCCTCCTTATGGGAATGACAACGATATATATTATACTTACCAATACAACCTCATACATATTTATATCACAATTAAATTAAGTTCATATAACACCCTGACAATCAAGTGTTTATTAGTGCTTAATTAGAGACCTATTTATATATTTGACTTGTGTCTTTTTATAGTTTTGTAACCTTATATTTCTATAATTATTTCTTAACCTCACAAAAAAAGTTCTTGTGTTAAAAATTGTACAAACGTAATTCAATAGTTTGTAATAATATAGTCTTATGGGAGGGGGAAGAGTAGTTTTTTAACCTCCAATTTGAAGAATTTATATATATATATATATATATATATATATATATATATATATATATATATATATATATATATATATAGGCCTGTATATAAAAAAAAACTTTTTTTAGGGCCATTTATAGATGTAGTCATCTGCACATATTTTTTTTATTCTATGGGAACTCTTGAAATATTTGTTAATAATTAATATCTGGAAATAATTATTTTGTATGCATAGATTAATAAAAAAGATTTGATAGTCAAAACTCATGGTCAAAATATAAAAATCTGGGGAATGAGAACTTCATGTGCTTCTGTCTCACAGACTCCTGCCTATGTAGTATGAAACAATATATGAGGACGACAATACAAAGGGGTGGAGGTAATCTTATTTCATGTACTAAAGAGGACAGAGTCCTGAATGGATTAATACACAAATGTCAAATTTTTTTTCTTTGATTTTTAATCATTTTTTGAACAAAAAATAAATTGGCATTACAGTTGGTGCCTTTTGCATGTATTCATGCATAAGAAAAAGTTACTGGCTGTGGTGACATTCTGCGACTTAAAATTTTTTATTAACAATACTTAATGAACTCAAAAATTAAAAATTTCGCATATCTGTCAATTTAGGTCAATGTCCTCTTTCAGAATATGTAATAAAATTATCATCCCACAGTATTATTAGTCTTCCTCATTAAGCTACAATGCCTAGCTCGGTTTCTTAGTGCATCCCTCGAAGTGGGTGTATCATGACATAATTTCCTACCTGTGGCAGAAATCACTTATTTTTGTGGAGAGTGAAAACTAGACAAATTGAGAGGAGCTGAAGAACTTGGGTATAATGAAGTTAGTGTTAGCTGACAGGGACGCCTCAAGAGAGAAAAATCATTTTCAACCCCAAATCTTTTTTTTTTTTTTTTTTTTTTTTTTTTCTGGCTTGCAATTTCCAGCTTCTCATATTTGTTTCTAATATCAAATCTTTTTTATTAGTTTATCATCGCAGAGTAGATTTTTCCTTAATTAATTAATACCCAAATGCAAAGGCCACAGGAAAACATGATCTAAATTAAGTGCCACAATAGTATAACAAAAAACAAAAGATGCAAAATATAAAAAAAAAAATGAAAATAAAAAATATATACAGTACCTATATTAAGTCAACTTAAATTTTTCAGAATTCAATAACTATAAATTGAAATCCTGAAATATATATTTGCTAACACTCTATGCAAGTGAAAGCTTGCATTCCAGTGGCTCAATCATCACTTACTTATTTTGTCAATGTCACTAAGGGTCAAAGTCGTCCAGATCTGGAGAAAAGCTGTGCTTTATGTTGACATGAGGGTACTCTGTCCTCCAGTGCAAGATATGGGACTCAAGAATTTGTTCACAGAAACTCAGGTCCAGGAGTTTCAAATTACGACACTGGCTCAGCATTCTGTCAACACAAAAATATCATTTAGTAAATTTAAAACAAACAGTGAAAAATGTCATTCAGTAGGCCTTTACAGTTTTATCCATTTGGAAATAAACAAAAAAAAAATATTAACTTTGGAAGATTTTAAAGATTTTTAACAAATTTTATAAGATCAATCATCTCAAAGTCAATTAATAACATAATTATTACATATTGAGGGCTACGCGGCATTTTGGTACTAGTGCAATCTCCGCGGGTGCATTTTTGGCACATGTGCATTCTCCGCGCTCACCTTTTTTTTAACATCTTTATACGCTTTTAGCCTGTACAGATGTGCCATTAGTAGGCATGGCGTAGATTGCATATGTGCCAAAATTGCACCCGCGGAGATTGCACAAGTACTGAATGCCGTGTAGCCCTCGATATGAAAAAAATGCAATAACTGATAATTAAACAGATCAAATACATTACTTACATTCAACATACATTTACTTATATTATGTCCTTTGGCCTTTTTCTACTTTCACAAACTGGTGTTAAAAAATTGTTAAGCGGGTAACTGTTGGAATTCATGACATCACAAAATCCAGAAATTATAAAGTAGTTTGCCTACTTCCCAAATTTTCTCCCCAGTTCATGAGGCCACAAAAGAGACATAACATGTGTTTGTATAAAGGACCCATCTTGGGATTTATCAATTAGGATCTACAGTATTTACTCATACAAAAATCAGAAGAAGAAATAGTAATACCTGCGACAGAAATCTGGAGTGATACTTCTTGCACCAAGTAAGTCCACTTGCTCCAAGAGAGGACACTTCTCAATAAATATGACCAAGTCTCTGTCTGTGATACCTCTGAGTGCAGCAATGAACAACTTGCGCAGCTTAGGACAGCCTTCAGCTAAGAACTTCAGACTTTCTCCTGGAGACTCAATCTCCCCACTAAATGAAAAAAAAAAAAATAATAAGAATACAACTATAAAAAAACATCAATGTATCGCTATGTTTATTTCTTTGTTGTTTTGCATGTGAATATACTCACCACCAACCAAGCTCAACTTCCTCCAGATGTCTCAACTTTGCCAAGTTACGTAGTCCAGCGCCAGACAGACTGTATGTTTTCCACAAGTCAATAGATATCAGCTTGGGACAATGTGTAACTAGAGCCTCTACCACGTAATCCATGGTAGGAGTTTGACTGCAAGATCCTAGTAAAAAAATACAATCCAAATTATGTATTTATCCATACATACATATCGTGACAATAATATCGTGCTTTCACAATAGGTAATCTCAAAATCTTCCCTTTAACCTAGTGATTGATCTCCATTATGTTCTGTTTACTTTTATAGATAGTACTACCCACCCCATGCTCATTATAGCAGTCACTTATATAGTCAACAACAATGTTAATTTCCATATGCAAAACTATTCACGTGTCTTAACTCCTTTTTCCTCTACAGCTTTTAAAGTGAGTCATTGTGATTATCAAATTTGCTTTTTCTTCTTGCTTATAACCCCAACACTGGTAAGCTCTTATAAAAGCCAAGAACAAGGTAAGATTATTAGTAATATATAATTACCACGATAATATATTTTACCATTCAAAAACTCGCGCTAAATTTGCAATGTTATTTTTATGAGAAAAACATGTTAGATGTAAATGGTAAAATATATTATCACAGTCCTGTGTACAACAAGAGACTTACAACAAGAAGGTTCAGGGAAACTTCATTGACAACAACATTAGCTGACAATTTTAACTGATAAATGAGGAGTTTCAGTAAAGTTAAAATAAAGTGAATACACTATACTTGAAACAATCTTCCTTTTAGTTTTGTGTGGGTTGTATGTAATTTTTCAAATTTTCTCCAATTATATCTATGAACACTATTTTTTTTTTAATGTTAATGTTATTAATTAATTTGCACCTAAATTTAAGTGTTGAAGTTGAGGAAGCTTAGGTAGAAAAACTTGGAGAGACATGACGTGCATGGAGGAATGGTAAAAATCCAGGTACTCCAGTTGTGTGAGATCTTGGAGCGCTCTCCAGCCCTCTTGTCGTGGCACGTTCACGTTTCGTGCACTCAGCTCTGTCAAAGAAAATCACATGCAAAGTACTGTGAGAGTTTTCATATTGGTATAAATTTAAACTAAATATCTCTAACTTTCTTAACTTTTTTTTTTTTTCTCTCTACTTTTTCTTTTTCTTCTTTCCCCCATCAATCTTGAGGTTTTTATCCCTTTGATCGGTAAACCCCAAAAATATGACTTTCAATATTAACTTTAAAGCTTTTTTCTTATTATTTTTGCAACTATCAAAATGCATTGTAAGGCATGACAAAGAATACATCCATATTTCTCATATCTAACGTTGGAAAACTTCTTGTAAACAACAGCTAAAAGTCTTTTATACACACCTCTCAGCCCAATACAATTTTTTGAGATGGCAAATAAGCAATCATTGTTGACGAATTTGCAGTTGTTCAGTCTTAAGATCCTAAGTCTATGTCCACATACTGCCAGAAATCTGAAATCATCATCAGTAAAACACAAAGTAAATTAGATTTACTCTCTTTCCTTAAATTTGCATATAGATTTAGTCAGATTAAAGTTTAGCCTTGATATCAAGCCAATAGGCTTAAACTTCCTTCAAAGATTTAAAAAATCAATCACTAAATAAAAGAAAAGCAAAAAGAAGAAATTTAAAAAACTTATTATTATTAAAATTAAAACATGTAAATTCAAGAAAAGAAACCAGTTTGGTTTAGAGTAATAAATTGTAACGAATTAGTAGATAGAAACCAGCACTGGTCTTGGTGAAGAGATGACCTATTATAGTTTGATGAAAAATCATGCTACCATAGCGATAATAAACAGTTCTCTTAAGCCTAGGACAGTGATCCTTCTTATCCCTTTTCTTATCGCAGCGATAAGAGTTTGGACTGTGCTAACTTTATGGACTCTATCCCAGGGGCGGAGCCTAAAGTGCGATAAGAAACGACCACTGTCTTGAGCTTTATAGTTTGTGTTGCACTTGCAGCCTATCCAATGTGTATCAATGAAGCTGAAGATAACGTAAGGCAGCAACGGCGCATTTCGTGCGTCTGCTGCAAGATTTAATTCTTTATTTTTTTTTGGTATTTTTCACGTTTGGATGGTGGGAAAATATTCTAGTGTGCATTTTTTTTTTTTTTTTTTTTTTTTTTTTTTTTTTTTGAAAAGTTGAGCTTTTATTGGAAATAGATCTTGGCGATCGGGCAAATTTGGAAAAGACGAACGAAATGTGCAGTCGCTGCCTTAAGTTATCTTCCGCTTTGTTGATGTGTAGTTAATTGTCTCTGTGCTAGCAACATTAGTACCCAAAATATAGACATCTCTTTATTGTAAGACCTGTGCTAGTTGCACCATACATTTAAAATGTATCAACTCTTTACTTACACTTGGTATTTATAGAACGAACATCAAATTCTTACCTTATGAATGCTTGACAAAACTTCTGTGATTCAATATTTCCACACCAAGAGATATCCAAACTTTGCAGTTTACCACATCTTAGTGACATAGAATCCAGACAGCTCAATGATACCAGGGACCAGTATGGCTGTACACAAATAAATACATGGTTAACATTTTGTTAAAACCAAATAGGACTGTATAGCAAATGTAGATCTTAAAGCAAGTGCTCAGGTTAAAAGTGAATGAAAAATATATAGGTGCGCATTCAATCTGTTAAAGCGATACTTAACCCTAAAAATAAGTAAGTTTTATTCTTCTCTAAAATAATTCAAACAAACAAAAAAGTCGTTTATTTAACTTTTCTAGTCCATGGGATAAGCGAGCCCCGCGAGGGGAAAGAGGAAAACTCTGACATAGTAGATTTCCTTTACTGTGTGAGTAAAAAATATGTACACCTTGTACAAGCTTAGCAGGTAGAGCAAGGGGTATAACTTTTTTACTCTCATAGTAGAGGGGCGTGTACTCTATATTGTTACCCTCGCAGGGCTTGCTTATCCCGCGGACTAGAAAAGTTAAATAAACGGCTGATTACTATTCAATTGTTTTAGAAAAGAACAAAAAATACTTATTTTTAGGATTAAGTATCACTTTAAGTTTATTTTATCATAACAACAATAGGAAACAAAAAAGGATTTAACTGGTTGAAACTTTTGTCAACCTTCATAAGCTTGGTTGTAACCCCACCCCCTTTTTTAATTACTTTTTATTTTTTAAGGCAGAGAAACGGGTTTATGAACAAGCCTATTGTCATTGGTGCCACAATAATTAAACTAGTTACATTGGTTCCTTGAAAGTAAAAATGAATAAGTCAGTTTTAGCTTTTATGAATATGCAAAATGCAACATACTCTTTTTCTGTGCAGCTTATGATTGACTGGCACACTCCAATGAAACAAATGGATGACTTACCCTTAAGTTGACTTCCTTATATAAACTTGAATCTTGAGCAATGGTACGGAATCTGTGACATACTTGGGAGCTCTGACACAAGGATTTTAAGTCCAGGTACGAGAAAATCTTTAGAATACTTTCATACTGTAACAAACATAACTTCATTTAAAAAAATTATACAGAGAAAGTATTACTATGCATTAACAGAAAGGCTTACAAAATATATACATAAATAAATAATGATACTATATATCGATGTTTACCCGTCAAAGTGAACGTACTACACTTTACAAATTTCACTCAAAATGAATGATCTGCGTTTGGTGCTTCTACGCGTATTAACATGAGAACTAGATGGGTGAACTTAGAATTTGTAAAGTGTAGATCGTTCATTTTTCACAAATTTTGTAAAGTGTAGTACGTTCACTTTGACAGGTAAGCATCGATATCCCTTTCAAATAAGCAAATTAGCCAACAGCACATCTCTTTGACCTGGTGATTGATCTCCACAAATTTCTATTCTGGTGTACATTTCCTTTGCTTCACCTACAGTTATATTAAGCTTCATACATTTTCTCTTACACCTAGTACTACCTCTCTTAGTACTCTCTAATAGTACTTCCTTTCCTAGCAATGAGGAAGACTAATGATTTTTGGACACTATTTGAGCACATATTTAAAAAGAGAATACCTAGTAGATTCTATTGAAGTCAATATCTACCTTTATTAATTACATTTCAGTAATTAATTCATGAATTAAAAATGAAGGCCACGCACCCAAAAAGCCTGTGACATCATTTTCTATTACTTTTTGTTTGAATTAGCTGAAGACGATCAAACTCCGCTGCAAATTCAAACGAGTAACGGAAAATGACATCACAGGCTGGGGGCGTGGCATCTACTTTTTATTCATGAATTAATTCATGAAATGTAATTATTAAAGGTAAATATTGACTTCAATAGAATCTACTAGTTATAATCTTTCTAAATATGTGCTCAAATACTGTCCCAAAAATCATTAGTCTTTCTCATTCTCCACAACTTTAGATCATGCTGCATAGCCTATGTGGACATTATGTCAAATTGAGATTGTAACCATCCTTGTCCACTACCTTGGCACAGAGTTTGTACCATACATATTGTTAAATGTAGTGGGGAATTTTATTTAGAGCATTTATAAAAATTGTGCAACTGACACAATTAATAATTGTAGCCAAATTATGTTTCATCATTTTAGAATATATGAATTAACAGCTATTATAATAAACAACTTTTATTGTACACTTTTATGGTTTATAAAAAATAAAAATAAAAAAAAATTATAAAAAATCATAATAGGAATTTACTTTAATGACCAAAATACTCAATATATGCATGGTGTTAAAAATTAACATCATATTTTATTATGATGATTTTTTCCTCATTTATGTAATATACTCATCATGAAATTAAAAGTAAAGAGGAAACCAGCAAGAGCCTTACCATAGTGAAGTGGTGTCCAAAAGTGAGATGAAAATCTTGCTTGCATAAAGATAATAAACACATTGGTACTTCAAGAGAAACAAAAACTACCAAACTATCTCTGTGTTAGCAAGATTTTCACCAAACTATAAGACATCTCTCCCTTACAGATTTCAACTATTATTTTTTATTAATTTTATCATATTTAACCCCTATGGATTATGTTTCTCAATTTATCATACTCTGAACACAGTATTTTACATAAGGCAGTAAAATAAAACTGTATACCCCAGTGTACATATACTTACTGGTAAACACTCAAAACCGCACTCTCTGTTGATGATATCTATAGATTCATCATCGGCTTCCAAGTTTAGAACTGGAGGATATTCATGCAGTTTCAGACTTAAGACTTGTTTCATGATGGCTCCAACTCCCTCTGGTATTTGATCCACATGATCTGCTTCATCTTCTGGTCTCAAGGGCTCCACAACACTCCCAGTCATCAGCACTGCATCAAACTCAGGGTAGTAGTCAAGATGTCGTAGGTCAAACTCAAGTCTCAATATACTGGCAATCAAAGAAGTCGTATTTAACAACATTTAATAATTTATTATTACTTTTTTTTTTTTTTTTTTTTTTTTTGTAATTCTTTATATTTCACATAATCTGCAGTGATGGAGGCAAGCGAGAAAGTACATTGTCATTAGCTGATTGACGACTAATAAAGGAACAACTGTTTTGAAGCCAATTTGAAGTCAACTTAAAGCCGTTGCAATATTATGAAGTTTTATTTTATAGAAGACTTGCAAAAGGGGGGATTAGTGAGAAAATAAACAAATTCTCAGGGTCTACAAATACTAACAAAATGCTAGCAGATGGCTTTGTGTTCCTGGCTTGATTTTAAATGTTTTCTTATGTGGAAATTAAATAATTTTCATTTGTTGAAATTCATGAAAACAAATAGTTATAAGTCTAAAAAAAAATCCAACTTAAGTTATAGCTGCTTTAGCTGATTCATTACCCCACACAGCAAGTTAAATTGAGACAAGAAACACAAAGCTGTCTGCTTTTTGTTGGTACTGTTGAGCTCTGATTGATTTTGTTAATTTATTTTACTATGCCCAGTATAGCGGTCTTTCTTAGCGCAGCAATAAAGTTTGGACCATGCTAATTTACTTAATAGATGCTAATGCAGGGGAGGAGCCTAAATTAAGTGTGATACGAATTATTAGGTGGCTTACACTTAAAACCTTTTTTTGTAATTCTTCTATTGCTTAATATCTTAGTCTCAAAATCAAAAGCTTATTTTGTGGTAAAAACAAAAACATGTTTTATAAGTAAAGTAAAAATAAAAATGCTACTCACTTTGTAGAAAACTGCGGTGTTTTTATTTTAGGAGAGAATATTCTGGATGTAGGCTGCACTGGCACGGGCTCAGACTCCCACAAGACTGCCCACTTGGACGTGCCATCAAATGCCCATATTCTTACAATGGCACCAGGATTATATGTCTCATATACATAAAGGTGAATTGGATAAACTCTATTTTCAAAACAGATATCTGGAAACAAAACAAGTTTTCAATATTATTTTGATTCCTAATTACAAATCTTTATTTCATAAAACACTGCACTGATATTGGCTTAATTATAAAGTAACAATAACTGTTTTGATGCTGACTTATAGCGATTTTGCTCACATCTGCTTCGGTTTCAACTTACTGTGCAAGCGTAGTACCTAAGTCCTAAGTAGAAGCAGATAGATTAGGAGCAAAATCGCTTTAAGTTGACCTCAAAACAGTTGTTCCTTTATTAGTCAATACATGCTGGTATTTTGTTTTCATGAATTTTTTAGTGTAGGCCTATATAGGTATACCAATTTTTAAATGCTCTTAATTTTTGCATATTATGAAATTATGAAACTCGTTATAGTGTTGAAACAATTAAGAATACAAAAAAAAAAAAAATCAATAGAACTGCGAAAATATATTTATTAGAGAAAACAAACACTACAAACAGCATCATTTTATTAACAGATTTTGTTTTGCCAAATATATAATAAATAGGTACATATAAATATTTGACCAGTAACAGCCATTTAAAAATTATTACTTTTGGCTACATAGAACATTTATTAGAACACATATTAAAATCTAAAAACACATAATATTTAATAAGAAAAAAACGTTTACATTTAATTCTCAACTTGGCGATGATAAAGTAACTCCTGTAAAACTTCCAAATTCACTTGCTGGACTACTTGACCAGTGACTTCCATCCATCGCAAATATAAGTGGTGTGCAGCTTCAAACTGATCCAATACATTATGTCCAAAACGTGCATTCATCAAACTTACTAGCACATTATCTGTAGGAATAAATATCTGTTGTTCTTGGACAGGATTTTTCAAATTTAAATATATTCTCCACCAAACGAAAATTCTTACTATCCATTTCAAACCCCAATAAAGAGATATTATAGGTATTCTAGTTGATAAAATATTAAATGTGTAGCTGATTTCATGAATAATCAAAATGATCATAAGAAGACGAGAATTTTTAAAGTAACAAGCTCCGAGTAAGATTAATCCAACACTTGTAGTTTTATACAAAATTGGGAGTGAGGTATAAATCATAATCAACTGATTCAGAGCTTCATTGAGATCATATATAACAATGATCATAAATAATATTTCTTTGTAATGCTCTATTATCTTCTTGGCTAAATGTTTTCTTTCAATCCAAATATTCTTCAGCATTTCACGCCATGAAAATTGTTTTAAGCTGGGTACATCACCCTGACCACGTTCAAATGCAGGATATTTCTTTTCAAATTTTTTAAATGCATCTTCTTCAAATATTTTATTTATTTTATATGTACAGATATCAGATAAAGGAATGGCACATAATCCAAAAAACAAGATAATTAAGGCCTGAGTATTTGTAGTTACAGAACAAACCTCTGTGTTATGATAATAAGCTATACACAGCAATATAACATAGTGAGTGTAATACGTGCAAATGGCAGTGATAGAGAAAGAAATACAGAATATTTTTACTAATATCTGAGCAATAACTTTTAACATTGTCATTTCTTCTTGATATTGAACAAAATTAGCAACTGCATCTTCTAGACGGTTATTATCATCACCACTCTCTGTAATAAACCTTGCTTCCACCAAGTCCATTTCTCGTGGATCCATATTTTGTCTTGCAAATTTTGGATTCTGAATTTAATATTGTTATTATTTTCTTTATCATTCACAAAATGTGTTGTTAAAGAATTTCATTGCATTTTTTAAATTTTTTGCAACAATGAAACATAATTGTTTGAGGTATGTCTGTAAAGCCTAGGACTAAAGTATTATCATATAATAAAGAATATTTATAACTCTAGACCATATGGACGGAATGTCGCCGTTTTTTCTCATTGTGTTTCTGTTCACTGGATGGCAGTAGTTGTACAATTGTCCCTTTTTCTTACTCTCGAAAGATCTTTTTCAGTATGAAAGAAAAGTTTATAATCTCCCTCCAACAGGGGAGGAGGGGGACGAGGCAACCGGAAGGGTATTTAGGGTAGCCACAGCATGAAACCGCAAGAGTAATAAAAATTCAATCGAAATATTAACTTTCTCAAATATTCATGATAGCCTTAATTTTATCATTTATTAAATAGTTTTATAAAAAAATAACTTATTTTCTCGTTTCATTCGTGATTCTACGACAATTAGAAGTCAAGTAATGGATTAATATTTTTCACTCCCTCCCAAAAAGGACTGGGAAGGGTAGTCACAGCATGAAACCGCAAGAGTAATAAAAGGTCAATCGAAATATTAACTTTCTTAAATATTCATGATAGCCTTAATTTTATCATTTATTACATCGTTTTGGAAAAAAATAACTTATTTTCTTGTTTCTTTCATGATTCTACGACAATTAGAAGTCAAGTAATACATTGATAGTTTTCACCTCCTCTTGAAAAAGATCGAGCAAAAGAAAAAAATATATAATATAAGAAAAAGGCAAAATGTTATGTACGAAAGGGAGGGATGAGTGTTCGAATGCATTGTGTGGGGGTGGGGTGGGGTGTTCGCGATGTCAGCCAGAGCCTCCTGGTGAACGCAAACAGACAACTGATTGAAAACGGAGACACAATTTAACATAGGGTATGAAGTAGCCTGGTATTATTCACATGACGCGTAAATTTGACGCGCGTCAAAAATGTTGTCAATATCTTGCTTGCGGGAGAAGCGCAATTAAGGTAATATATTTTTTAATAATATAATATTGTGATTGTAATTGTACAATCTTTCATGGGCTATATAGAAGAGAAGCTAATACCCCATGAGGTTACTGGAAAAGACTCTGAGAATCCATACACATTTTGTGTCCAGTCAACCTTGGTTGCAAATTGTTCTTGTGTTATCTAGGGCTCTTATATTTACCTAGTCTACAGCAAGTTTGGTTATAGGTTATAGGTTTTGTTTAGGTATTGATACTACTACAGTACCTTTAGTGCTGCCCGGGGAAAAAAAAAACAAGCAAAGATCTTTTACATATTGATATCAATTTACAAAAATTATTTCCAACCAATTTAAATGGATCGATAGTCGATATCTTGATCTACATGTATTTAGTTGATATGAGTCGGTACGTAAGCATCACCATCCATGGGAAAACTTTACTACATACATGAGCCACAAATATATACAGTACTGTATGTATAAAATTAAATTGAAACAATAATACATAATATACTTAATACTTATAGTATATACATAACATGTTACATTGTTATATTACATATATGTTAATTATTATTGTTTCAATTTAATTTACGTATAAAATTTATATGTACTGTACATACGTAGGTAGCCATTAAATTTATAATAAATAAATACTGTAAATAAATAAAAACATGTAATTCTCTTACCAATATAATCTTGACTTTTGATGTGACTAAAATTTTGACTGCAGATTTCTGTCCTTCCAGAAGGTGCAATCTGCCACCACATCCCATACGTCCTCTGAAATGAGAAATAAAAAGGTTATGAAAATTATATGTAAGCGATTGTAAGCAATTGTAAGTCCTATGTATATAAATTATAATTGAGAGAATCATTAATAAACATAATCAATGTAACAATGTTTTACCATGACATAAGCATGAGGAAAATCTCCATAGGCTGGAAAAATCTGAGGTTTTCCGACGATGTTGTGCGCAGTATAAGAGATACTACCTCCGCTGCCATATTGAGAAGTGAAATCTAGAACCTCCTCTACATACTGTTGCATATAAATACTGTGAGGAGAGCACGAGTTCCTCCTGTATATCATTGATATTTCCATCATATACATTAGAGATTCACAGTTTTATATTATATAAAAAAGAAAAATCAAATCAAAATTGCTATTAGCAACACTCCTGGTGCAATTTTTTGCAGTTCTGAACACACTCTTACGCAAAATCTATATTTTGTCATGAAATTTGAACATAACTCGAAGCACGAGTATCAAAAATACATTCTTCTAAGTCTTCATTGAAAGTAGAACTCTTAGCTAATCTTATAATTAAATTAGCGTTTTTAGAAATCACGCAACTACAAAACACGTCAAAAATAGATAGACAAAGGAAGCCATTATTGTTTTGGTTTTATTTTTCGCCTGTCATTTGCTTTCCAGCTGCTCAACTTAAGGCCACGCCCTCTTCCACGTCTACGAATCGGAACTTTCGACGCCGACACGTCGTCTGCTAAGTTTGCTTTCTAAAAAAAAGTTTACTGCTAAACCATGGCTGCCAAAAAAGACCAGAGAGCGTTTACAAAAGAAGAAGAACTCCTTCTTCAAGATTTTAGTAGAAATGTATCTACCAAATCTTCTGCATTATTTTATGGGAATGCATTTATTGTCTCTGCTATACCCATCTGTAAGTATCTCCGTGTACAAAAAAAATATGACTTACATACTACATCATACCTATCTTCTTCCAGCATGTGTACATAACTCAATACTGTATGTTATATGTTAACAGGGCTATTTTGGAGAATTCACATGATTGATCTGTACTCATCATTTTTCCTCTTTATCATCATCACATGTGTGAGCACCTACCTGGTCGCATTCGCTTATAGAAACACTAAATTTGTGCTCAAACATAAGGTAGGTTTGTACTGGTATGCATACATGTGTACATATGTTATAATACCTCAAAGGTCAAAGTCTTCAAATTTATGTATGTATGTATTACATTTTTTTTTACAATTAAAAATGCATAGAGTTCAATGGGAAGAAATACAACTGTTTATTAGTTAGTTTTATCTTAACTTTATGCATAATGCAAAATTTGAAATACGTGAGTGAGATTTCTGTTAACATTTTTTTTCTCCCCGTATTGTAAGGTTTTTGAATTGTAAAATATATTATCACAATCGTATGTACAATACGATAGGTACAGCTCTGGCTAAAAGTTTGAGAACTACATATTTGTACATATAGGATAGGCAACCCGCAAGTCCCGCAACCACCCAATACTATCTTTATCAGAAAACGCAGCGGCTGCCACAGCCCCATTCTTAAACTTATTTTGTCCAGAAGTGTACATGACTTGAATTTCAAAGTAAAAATGTTTCACCTTATTTTGTTTTGATTCAGGTTGCAGTGAAAAGAGAGGAAGCTGTGACACGTGAGATGAACAAAAAGTTAGCAGAAGACAAGAAAATGAGCAAGAAGGAGAAAGATGAGAGGTGAGATTTTTTTTTAAATCAACTTTAGGTTGGCTGTATCAATTGGCATTTTTCCTCCTTCCTCCTCTCTCAAATTCCACAAAGATATGACGAATGTATAATGCATGGTATTGGCTCATGCTCTCAGTCAGGTTATTACTGTACAGTATTTCATTACAGAAATACATGTCCTTACGACCTCATAAAAGTTTGTTTGAAGTTAATAGGCCTACCAGGGGCTGAGCAGTGAGCCCCGAACAAGAGCGATAGGGACATTCAAAATATATTGCACCTTATATGGCACTCACAAGGTTCTTTGGTTGAGAGGGTGAGCCAATACCATGTCTTAATGTGCTTACTATCTCTGAGAGGACCTCACTACACTATACCAACTTCCTCTCATTTTTTACTTAAACTCGTATATCATATCAGAACTTTGACAGTTCTTTTTCTCCCAATTTATATAACTAATTTTTAGTCATTGCGTTAAAAGAAATCTGTTTGGATTATTTCTACTGTAATTCACTGAATGTTTTGATACAATTACAAGAAAATATTTTAAATGTGTTTTTTTCAGGATCTTGTGGAAGAAGAATGAGGTTGCTGACTATGAAGCCACCACATTCTCCATCTTCTACAACAATGCTGTGTTCCTGGCGCTCATCATTTTTGCCAGCTTCTACATCCTCAAGTCTTTTACTCCAGCAGCGTATCCTTTTCATACATCAAACATTGATATACTTGTGATGTTGTTAAATTCTGGAGGTTACGTTTGTAGTGGTTTATGATAGATTATGGTGGTGGATAGATGATAGTAGATGGATGAGTGATAAATGTAGATTAAACATTACACTATTTATTCACTATAGGTATACAGTACAGAGTTCAAGTTGTAGTAGAGGCTCTTGCTTTGGCCGAAGTCAAGACTCTCTTATATGTCGCATACCGCACGGCACGCACTCACCAAATAATGCATCATATGCATTTCCTACACAATGTAGCAACATAAGCATATTTGATATGATATTTATTGAGTGTTGTTACATACTTAATTATTTCTTTAACTTTGTTTTTTTTGTTTTTTTTTTTGTTTTTTAAGTCTCGGACACTTAAAAGTGTCCCTGATTAAACTTTTTGTAGCCTAGGTGCTAGGAGCAATGTCTACCCCCCCCCCCCCCCCAAACACCAAGAAGAGGGTTGCCCAATGCTAAAAAATATAAAATTAATGGGAGTGAACTTTTTAACATGCCAGCCGTCATTGGCTATAGCTATATATTGCTACAGTACCCTTATTACTTTGGGTTACCCTTTAAATTAGGGTAAGGTTCTACATTCTACAATGTTAAATTTAATAATAGTTTTGATAGCTATATCACACCACATCAGGAACATCCATGACGTTACTAAATAATTGCAGCTCATAGCAGTAATATCTAATAATACTGAAGTTGATTTTTTAAATTAATTTTTAATACTAGGTTATTTTACTTGATTGCATCCATGCAATTCATACTTCAAAAAATACTGCACTGAGGCTAGAAAACTTTAAGCTAGGGCCCTCACTTTTTTGGTGTTTTGAGGTAATAATAATAAGATTTGTAACAATAATCAAGAAGCTAAAGCTCATAACTAAAGTATCTACACAAAGAGTAATAGGGAGATTGTCTCTGTGTCTGAATTAATTGGTGCTTAATTAAATTTCCTTGACTACTGCTCAGAAACTACACTTTGTCTGTGCTGACAGCTGGAGGTCTGCTAGCTCTCTTCTCCACAGGATCTCAATGAAGAGAATGATGGTAAAACATCAACGAAAAAACATAATATGAGTCGGCATTGACTCTCGCACAAGATAAATCAATAACACTCCAAAATGTCATTTTTCATAAGAAAAA
The DNA here is from genome assembly GCA_949318235.1 of Ecdyonurus torrentis. Classification (NCBI taxonomy): domain Eukaryota; kingdom Metazoa; phylum Arthropoda; class Insecta; order Ephemeroptera; family Heptageniidae; genus Ecdyonurus; species Ecdyonurus torrentis. The sequence goes on from OX439129.1 coordinate 46,038,691, forward strand.
AATATAATAACTAATCATCTTAATTGTTTTTACAATAAAGGGTATGGATTTAAAAAAAAAAATTGTCTAATTTTTACGTGTTCATTCAAATATTAGTAATTAGTTAGGTAGTGATAATTAGTCAATCAATTTAAGGAAAAAACCATCGCGGTTAGGATCAATATTAAAGAAAAGGATAAAATAACCAGCAAGGGCCTTACCACAGTAGAAGTTCTATGGAGCGGTCGAAGTCTCGCATGGCACAGTGTTTTGTTATAAAAAAGTTCATTTTATAACTGAGAGCTTTGGTCATATATTAATGACATTATCAATCAAAGAAGAAAATTACTTGAGCACATCACCGAGCAGTGTCTTGTCTTGTACTCAAGTACAAGACAAGACACTGCTCGGTGATGTGCTCAATGTCATTAATATATGACGAAAGCTCTCAGTTATAAAATGAACTTTTTTATAACAAAACACTGTGCCATGCAAGACTTCGACCTCTCCATAGAACTTCTACTGTGGTAAGGCCCTTGCTGGTTATTCTATCCTTTTCTTTAATATTGATCCTAGTGATAATTAGTAACAAACAAAAAAGTGCAATTTTTACATGTTCATTCAAATATTAGTAATTATTAGCATTTTTGTCAAACAAAAATACATAATAATATTAATTTGCAATTATTAACCTGATCTTTGGCATTCTTTTATTATTCTATTACCTACGTGCACATCAAGGCTACCTTGTAGCTACATTGTAGGCTCCACATTACAGCAGGGTAAAGATAGGCTTTTTTACCATGCTTTTCTTTTTATTTAGTTTCAATAACTACGATGTATGTTTCTTAATTGTATACCTAATATTGGAGTGGATAAGATGAAACGTATTATACTGGGGTTTAAAAGAAAGTGGCTCTTAAAAAAAAAAAAAAAAAGAAGAAGAAGATAAGAAAGTTAAGTTTTTTTTTTTGTTTTTTTTTTTTAATTTTGCTATATTGATCTCGATATTAAGGAGTTATTATCAATCCAGATAACATTGTCTGCAAAAGCGAATTGCTTGATTAGGACAAGTTTGGATTGTTAACCCAGATTACAAAATTATGCAAATTTTGACAGCAATAATGTATACATCTGCTGATGTGAGAGAACATGAGATGTTAGGAATTTATGTTGTTTTAAATTTTACACAGAAACCCCAACCTATTATTATATTATACACACACATCTAGGCTAGAAAATAGATCACATGTTCAATTATCTTTATAAATTAGAAAATTTTAATGCGATATTGATTTTAATTTTAACTTACTCTAATCTTTCTACATATCATATTTATTTATTTTAATATTATATAGAAACTATAAAAAGTAGGTATTTTATAAGGTTTAAAAAAATAAAAAAAGCATATTTTTTTTTTATTTTTATAACATTAGGATCACTTCAGTAAAAGTGGTCTTGGAAATTTTTATTCTTACAATATTTGTATGGCTATGTATAATACATTTTGTTTCAATTTATTATTTATTTTAATATAATAATTTTTCAGTTCGTACGTAATTGGTACACGCACTCTCTCGAAGTCACACACTAACAAACAACAACATCAAAGTTTTTTTTTTCAATCATTACATATTAACTTTTTTTTCCTTTTTTTTTTGGGGGGGGGGGGTATCGTTGAATGCACTATCATATAGGGAATTTATTTTACATATCGTAATGTTTTTGTGCCACATTATTATATTAAAGTAGCAATAATATAATTTTTATTGTTTACTTTGAGCATTATATATATTTTATTATTTATTTAAGATTCAGATTGTGAATTAAAACTTGAAAAGGGAGTTAAAATTACTTTTCAATGTAAAACACTGCGGTCTATTTTTTTTTTTTTTTTTTTTTTACAGGTTTTTTAATTATAAACTGTAATTTATATATTGGACCCACTATTGTTAATTTACAAAAAATTGCATCTATATTGCATTAACAATATAAGAATCAAATTAAGGTACAATACGTAAACTAACATTAAATTTGTATTCTGAAAAAGATGATAATTCATGAATTTATTCAACATAATTATGAATTTATGTTGCATTGTATTATACAGCTATTTTTTTACGTTGCAGCAAGATTAATAAGTGATAAAAATAATAATTGCCTGCCAATTCTTATAACATATAATATGGTACAATAGTTTCGTTGTATAATGAAGTGCAATAGGATAGGTAATTCCAAAATATCTTTAAAATTAAGGGTTTTATTAAAAAAAAAATTGAATAAATTAATGAAAAATTAAGCTATTTCAGAATATCATAAAAAGTTAAAGTCAGGAAGTAATTAAGCAAACATATAGTAGAGTGTCTGGGAGTAAAACGATAATTATATAAATATACCATTTAATTTTTATGTATGCATAACATAATTTTATCGTAATAAATAAATATAATAGGACAGATTTTACATTTTATTATAATTTTTGGTTCAGTTATACAGATTTATTGATAGAATAATTAATTTTTAATTCCATCACTAACCTTCATTTAAATATGTTCTATAATATCTCTCAATTTTCTTTAATTAATTCCTTCATTATTTATTTTTGCAAAGACATTATTTTTATATATATTACTTTAACTTTGCGGTTTAGTTACATAGTGTATTATGTTTTTGATAATGAATCGTCGGCTCATTTAAATTTTATTAATTAATATGCATTAAAATAAACATGCACACCAGAAATTACAAAAAAAAAAAAAAAAAAAAAAAACACGCATGATAAATCATAAATTCCAAAAAGAAGATCTTTTCGAATTTGATAACTTCAAAAAAATAATAATACATGAAGTTTTTTAATATTTTAAAATCGATCTAATTCTGTGTGCTTTTAAACTCGCAGTCACAGTTGAAACGCATTGCTTTTATAAAATATTGTCGAATTAACAACATTTCATAGAGGGGAAAATAAATATAATGATGAACATTAAAACATTAAAATAAAATTTGATCTTAGAATAAAAGTGGTCTAAAGTCTAAGTAAATAAAATTGTGAGTGTCATATCTATATTTTTAAGATCCTGAATAATTATTTAAAAAGTAGAATTGTCATAAATAAGAACCTACAAAAAAAACTATGAGTTAATTAATAAGTATAATATAATAGTAAATATTTTCTTGAGTTTTTTTTTTAAGATAAAATGCATTCATGGTTTTATTTATCTTCATAAAAAATAAATAATTTTCTCTATAAGAATTTTATCATTAATTATTTTAATTTTAGATTATTTTTGAGCTTTTTATGCAAGCTTTTTCATTTTATTTATATAAACTGTACTATTTATATTTTAATTTATATTTAAATAAATAAATAAATAATAATATTTATCTCTGTTTATACATAATCTTATACTGGATACAATTACAGAAAAATTATTGAATTGAACTTTTGACAAAATGTACACTATACATTTTTTATTTATTTATTATTGCAAACATCCCTCATTGTTATATCTTTAAAGGTGCTTTCACATGGTGATTATATTTTTGTTGTAACGAATTGTTTTCTATTTTGTCACATAAAGTTGCATATTGCTTTAATCAAAAGGTTAAAAAAATCTTGTGGAATTTTAATACTTTGAAACACTTTAATTTTTAATCGTCATAAAATTAAAAAAAAAAAAAAAAAAAAGACTTGAGATTACAAGATGAAATTAAATATATACTGACATTACCGACTACCGACATATTATATAAAAAAAATCACCGTGTGAATGCAGCTTTAATATAATATCGTTCGTTATATAAATGTGATTGTTTGATATGCACAGCCATACCACAATACATAATATGTTATGTTTACATAAAAACTGCAGATCATGAGTATATAGTGTCTTTATATTATTAATATTGGAAATACTGCGGGGGTTGATATTCATCTTTGTATTCGAGAAGAACGAGAAGGGAGTCATATTTAATATTACGTCAGCAAAGATTTCACACCACAACAGTTTTTATTATTGTTATTTATATTTACACAGGAATTATATCTTTTTATACTTCTTTTTCATAATAGTATAATATGTAAGAAATTCCTTCTTTTAATCACTTGTTTGGGGGACAATATAATAGCACTTAAACAAAGAATAAGAATACTTTTAAAGAAACACACCTTATAGGATATATAGTTGAAGGAGCAATTAATCACGTTGCAAAGTACTTATGTGTGTAACCATTTTCATATGGGTTGACAGAGTACATCTGATTTTGAATCAAAAACCCATGCTTGAAAAATTACAAAATAATGGTTTATGATGAAGTAGAATTATGTGAACTATTTTATTTGGTTCATCATAATAATTCGATTATTATATATTTGTTTATTATAAAATGTGACTTCATATGTTATATTGTGTGTTTCATATTTTTAAAGTATACGCAGAAAGGAAAACATATCCTACTTACGTATATGAAACAAATAACATTTTATCTTCTTCTCGGCCTAAAATATGTTGTTGTTTTTCTCTCAAAATGTCAAATCCCGCATATAATTCAAAGGCATTTTACCATTTTATATTATATCAACATTTATATATATATATATATATATATATATATATATATATATATATATATATATATATATATATATATATATATAATATATTTGGAAGCAGGGGAACAGTATATCGAATATCATTTCGTAGTGGTAGCGGAAAAGTCCTTAAATGAATTTGTTTACTATTTTTTGGAAAAATAATACATTAACGTACTGTATGTATGGGCTTTTTCCAATAATGTTTTAGTGAAATTGCTTCTGACCTTTTTCCGGCACCACTATGCAATGAAGGTTTGCTATTATGTATGGTTAAAAGATGGTAATATATGACCCTATAAAGGTGTTCCATTATAGTTTCTTTATATCTTTGTTTATATAATATAGTACGTATATACCCAGTATTATTAATTATAATTTAAACAATAGTTTCTCTTAATTGCTCAATATCCTCAGTAGCCGGAGACTGAGCACGAGTGGGCATGGGTCACACTGGTGTCACAGTACTAACAGACTCGATGTCACCAATAGACTTGACTCTACGATGTTGTTGTTGACGATGATGAGCAGCAGATCCTGAAGAAGTCGATGAAGAAGAAGCAGGTAAACCATGAGGTTCTGAATCACCGAGGAAACATGATGGTCCTTCAGAAGTGGGAGATGCAAGAGAACTTTCAGGTGAGGCTGCTTCGTGGTGTTGATAAAGTTGTTGTTGTTGTCGTTGTAACTCTTGTTTAACTCGTAATCCCAAAGCACGACTTAGGGAGCCCTGAAATTTTAAATTATAATTGATAAATTGTCATTTTTTTTTCAATTGTTGCATGATACTTTATGATCAATAATTATTTTCTTTATGTGAAAAATAATTTTGATTATTAAGTTTGCAACAATGGAAAAAACATTAATGCAAGTCATCAATTAACAGAAAATAAAATATTACAATTTTAGACACTATAGACCTCTTGCATATCTTTGCGCTCGATCGCCATCTTCATGGTGATAAATACATAAACCCGGAGAATTGAAAAAAAATTATTTTTTGCTCATATTTATAATATTTTAATGGTATAATATATTTAACTTGAATCAAAAGGAGGAATAAATTATGTTTTAAGTTGTAAAAATCATAGGTTTATTAAATTTTAATATTGTCTATGTTGGCGTATGTATTATTCACCATCAAAATGGCGTATCTGAAATGTGAGCACCATCGGTCTATAGCCATAAGAAAAAATCACGCAAAATAAAATTTAAAAAAATCTATCTTAATTTTTTTGAAAATAAAAAATAATACATTTTTTTTAATAATGATCAATGCAGTGCTTTCATAATGTAAAATCAGTCCACATGCTATAACTTAAGATTTTTTTACATAAAAAAATCAAACATTTAATTATAGACATATAATCAGGCAACAATTTCAAATTTATTTAGAAAGCGTTTCCATATATTTTTTAACATATATTATGCCAATTTTTTGTATGACATTTTTTATAAAGAAATTCAGCTAATATTTTTAAATGAGCTGAAATTTGTTATACAAAAAATTAATATATGTGACAAAACTTTAAGGCCTTCTCACACAAAGCAATGTTTTCAATGTCCAATAAATATGATATTGAATGCAATACGCCTTTTATAATAACATTAAATTTTCATGCAATCATACTTATTGCATTGCTTTGCGTGAACCAAGCTATTAAAATATTTTAAAATTGATAGTTAAAAAAAATCAAAGCTGTTCTCAAAACATAATTAAAATTTCATTTGTTGCGATTTTATTTTTAACGCAGCAAAATGAGAGGTATCCTGAAAGTTAGATTAATTTTGCGTCAGAAATGTCATGCAGGTTGCATAACCATCCAATGTAAAGCGGGCGCATGCTTCGCAAGCATGATTTTTTTCTTCTTTTTTTATAAAGCAAGCAATCCAGAATATAATTTTAATTTTTGTTTTTTGTTTGGTTTGTGTTATAATCGTACCTGAGAGCTTCTCCATGATGAAAACTAGAAGAAATTTTGATATTTTTTGTTTTCAGCGTTTTCGTGTGTTATGAAATTTTAATTAAATATTTTATATTAGTAAAAGTGTATTAAAATTAATGTAATATAAGAATAATAATTTTTTTTTGTTAATGTATAGGCAGGCAAAAAATATTAAATGTCAAACACCAGAAAAATAGACGTAATTTTATTTGTTGTTGTTACTATTTATCATTTTTCTAAAATCTATAATATAATACAATAATTTATTAATTTCAACCATAATAGATATTTTTTCTTTTTTTATACTTTATAATTTTCTCAACATGCAACCAATTTTTAACATTTTTTTTCATTAATTAATTTCAAGATATATATTAATATTATGGACCTACATTTTTATATATATATATAATATATTTCTATAATAGAGGTTCAACTTCTACAAGACAGATTTTGTGCAACTTATTATGATTGATAGAATGAGTTGCACACTGTATGGAAAAGAAGAGAGACTGTGCTACCGTGTACAGAGAGAAAGTAAGAGCAAGAGTGATAATTGCTAAAAAAAAAATTGTAATTATATTAGGTGGAATTTTAACTGATGGTGCTCGGAACACGATACGGAAAATAAAGTACGATATTTATACTAGCATGATTTTATTCAATATTTATTCATTACGACATATTTTGTATGTTATTGAATAATAATTATGTTGAACAGCATAATAAATGTGTTGTAAAGCATAAATTTATTTATGCAATCCAAAGTTACGTTACGTACAATAATGATAATAAATGCAGCATAAATTAAACAAATTCATGTGTTTTATATTTCGTAAGGTCAAGTCTCTATTGGTTTTGTTTTAAACAACTCTAGAGACATGACATTATATGGAAAGAAAAAATTAAGTTATTTATACTGTATTTATGTCATTATAGCATAAATGATGCTAAATTAGAAAATTAGATTTATGCTTTGTAACATAATTATTATAAAATATAGCATAAATTATGCTGTATTGAACAAACTGTGCTGAAAATGATGTAGCATAATTATTACGCATTTATTTTTGTCCGTGTACAGAGCGTGGTACATGACCAATTGTTTATAAACCATAGTTCAGAGCACACCTATACCACAAGGTTAAGCGCTTCATATATGTTCATAAGCACTAGGTCAAGTACTAGGGTATGTTCTCAGCGTTTTCTTAAATTAACCCGATCTAGAGCATGTCCTCACAATCTGTGCACGATCATCAGTTAAAATTCCGACAATTTTAACTACACTGAAAGAAACACATGATTATACTATTTTAGGGTTCAACCCACGCTAATGGTGTAATGACTAAAATGATATTTATGGAACTCATAGATGTATCAATTATATGTACAGACATGATTCACTAAAATTAAAAGAGCAGTTTTATTAATTAACTTTTAATTTTGAGTACCACGCAGGTTTCTAAAATTATAGTATCGTTTATAAAAATTAGCTCCCCTGCCCTGCAAAAAATGGATTATAGGTCATCAATTTTGCTTTTATAAATATGTAGGCAGGCAGGTACTGTCTAAGGTTCAAAAATTTTAAATAGCTGTTTTATATAAAATCCAAGTGTATCAATTTTAATAGATGACGCTCTTCGTAGTGTTAGACGAATCTATCATTAATATTTTATATTAGCTTTAACCATTTTGTGTTTTGAGGTCAACCATTGGAGAGAGTTGAAAAAAATGTAGGCAACATATGTTTTTTTCAGTGCAAAAATAAAAGAGTGGGAGTGAAAAAAAAAGGTGGAAGAAAAGCACTTTTTTTTATTTAGTGGAAAAAAAAAGGTGTTGAAAAAGCTTTTTCTTCTTAGTCTACTAAAAGATATCTACAAGAAAAACAAAATCACCCAAGAATACTTTACCAAATTATAGAAACGAGAAAAGAAGAATACCAAATTATAATAATAATACAGAAAAGAAAGAAGATATAAGATATTTTGTAGCCAATTTGGATTTTTTTTTTTTTTTTTTTTTTTTAAATCATGCCAACCTTTTTGAGATATAGGAGACTGTTGCTCTTCATGGTTAATTCCCGTGTAGGGGAGAACAGAGAGGAGAACAGAAGAAACGAAACAAACATATCAAACATGGAAGTCAAATCAACCAAAATTAAAATTATAATCCACAATAAATAGTTCCTATAGCATCAATTTTTAAAACGTACATTGTCAAAATTGAAGACAACCTAAAAAATAACGTATTTGCTTGTTTATTGTTGCAAAACCTAAGTAATTTTATTGGAAGTTGTATTATATTTATACAGTATGAGAACATTGCAAATATATTGTATGAATTGCAAAAATAAAGGTATTGAAAATAATATGTAGTTTTAAAATAATTACGTTGTCCAATTAAACTTTAAAAATCGTACATTTCACTGTTCATATTTCTTGTAAAAACAATGTGATTTTAAATTAATAATTTATAAGTATATATAATTGCTTCTGAAATTATTTAAAAATGCAGTTTTTTTTTTTTTTTTTTTTTTCAATTTGCTGCATTTTTAATAAAAATAGAAACTATTTCATTTTTTTTTCCATTCGTAATAAGCATTAAAAAAAGATACAGTATGTACATTTTTAAATTATGCTATAGGAGTTTTATAATTACTCTTAATAATAAAAATAAATTAAAATTGTTATCTGTACAAAGCAAATCAGTCTCAAATCAGTATTTTTTTCTTTAATTATCACATTAATTATTTATATATTTATTTATTTTTTGGTAAAATATAATATTACTAAAAACATTATTGATATTGCACTCATTTTTTTTTTCTTTTTTTTTTTGTAATAAGTTTCTCACAATTTATTAACACTCAACACGAATACATTTCAGAACTAATATATAGTTTATACTTTTGTCCACTATAATTAGGTTCTTTATGCAAATCAATCACTATTTGTTTTCATGCAATTTTTTTGACACAATTTTTTCACTTTTAAAATTTTATATTTTTAGTTTAATTACTAAAAATTATAAAGTGGTTCTTTTTTTTTTTTTTTTTTTTTTTTTTTTTTTTTCGTCAATTTTTTTTAACCATATAATAATGTACATTAATTATTAAACATCGAGATAAACAGCAAGAATTAAAATTTGATAGAAATTGTGAGTAAAGATAAATATACTTTTCAGCCGTACGGTGTGTATCAGTAAATATTATTGAATCTGTGCATTTGATGAGTGCAGTGAATGACACATATATAAAAAAAAGTAACTAATTAACATAGAAATGCAAAAAATTAATAATAAAAAGCTGAATATATATTTAAAAATTAATAATAAATATGTAAAATAAAATAATAATAAAAATAATGAACATGAATGAAAAAACATAAATATTAATTAGCAACAAAAAGACATTTATATATATAAAAAAACATTGATTAGTCTGAGACAAATTTGTGTACTTTACCCCTAAATATTTTTGTAATTTTGTTTAAAAGATGGAAGACGTACTGACTTTAAAAATATGCTGCATAAAAATTATTTTTTCAAGTTGTATAATTTTGGTTTTATAGGAGAGCATTTTAATTTCGTTTATTAAAATGGGGTTTCCTTTTTGATTAATTATTATGAGACAAAATGTTTAAATAATTTTTCTTTACAGCAAATTCATTATGCATACCTATCACTCTGTTGGTTCTTATAACGTGCTTTAAAATAATTTTTACACTGTTGGAAATAAAAATAAAGTTACCAAGTCGCGTTTGAATTATGTTTATTATTAACACAATAATGTAAAATTGCAGTTGATATTGGATTTGTCATTATGATTTGAATAATTAGATAAATAAAGAGATAAATAATTCAAAAATACATTGATCATTTATCATTGAAATTCCTGAAATTCTAAGTGCTTCAAAGTTCAAATTTTTAAACAACCAACAGAATGAATAAGAGTATGATTTTGTACCAAAATAATAATAAAAAAAAAGAAACCGATATTATTTTCTATATCCAAAAGCCAAAATCAAAGTATTGGATCCAATGTTATTATTGTCATTTTATCACAAACTTAAATTATTTCATGTTTTATGAAAATATATAATATATATTTTAATTTTAAAATATCACTTATATATAAAATATTAGAATTAACATTAAATCGAATACCTTGTTTTATTGAGTTTGAGTAGAATAGATAAAATTTCATCTTAATTGAGTTTTATGGTTGAATTTATTAAACAGCACCGATATTTTTTATTGCGTTGTTGTTGAAAAGCTCTGACGTATATTTCAGATATGATATTTAAACTGTTATATTTCATAAAACTTAAAAGTATATGATTTCGTAAAAATTGTTATTGTATGTATAAAATATTGATCATTATTTCAGAGTACCTTAAGTGGACTGCATTATTTTGTCAGGCACGGTTAGAATTGAAATAAATAGAGAGTATTCACATGCTGTTTTGCATGTAGAAGGGAAAGAGAGTCATTGCTCATTAAACGCCATGTTATAAGTATATGTACACTCCTCCTGAATTAATATGACCACTGGCGTTAAAGTTTCCCCATATATTTAACATTATGAGAGATTAACGCTTCGGTCAGATTTATTCTGGAGTAGTGTACAGTATTAAAGTAAATCTTTACGACCATTGTGAATACGACTTTTTACAAGCATTGCGGGATTATTTCATTTTTTAAATAATTTAAATTAAATAACGTGTCGAAAAAAGGCTCACAATGACAATCCAGTATCTTTACAGCAAAAATGCAATTGTTTACGTTACTAATCTGCCGCGTCGCAATTTAAGTATATTTTCTTAGGTATAGGTTCCACAACGCGGGCAAAAGCTTCCGTATTTTGTTATTGTTGATAATACGTCAATTTACTCATAATCTCACATGCTTTGTCAAATATGGATTACGACGATACTGCGTTTCATGGTGTTATACTGCGTTTTGTCATATGCATTTTTTTATATATAACATGGAGTTAAATGAAAAGCGATAAAACTAACAAAAAAATCGTATAAATCTACCATTAAATATGTATTTTTTATTTGAAAAAGTAAGTCATTATATGATGCTGTTAATTCTAAACAAAAACAAAAATAATTAAGAGAGCGAAAGAGAGAGAAGATGAAATTTACCTATCCTACTCAATTAAGCAGTTTTTAATAGTTGTGATATAGGCTTACTCGCAAACTAGCGCGTCGATTTCTTTCCTTATCATGTTCTGCTCTGTCAGCCGCCGCACCTCCTGCTCCATGTCCAACCCCCGCTGCGCCGCCATGTTGGTGGTGCTCATGCTCATGTTGTTGTAAGCCGCCCGCGTACGAGCGAGAGAAGCTGCGGCCAAGACTTCCCCCGCCAACCAACTTCTCTGCGCGTCGTCGCTCAGCCTTGCTTATTTTCATATAATGTTCAAATGCAGCTCTATATATTTTGTTGGTATTTTTTTATATATATATATTTGTGTAGTATATATTTATATATATGTACGAGCGAGCGAGCGAGCAAAGCGAGAAGATATCAATACGTACCAGCAAAAATTTTTACGACACCAGCAACGGAACATAGAAAACAAACGGAAAAAAACACCGTCACAAAAAACACCGACTACTTTCTTAAATATAATAATAATAAAATACACAGATCACATTGTAAAACATTCACTCTTCATTCATATAGCTGCATATTTTATGCGATTGCTTCATTTATTTAAATCATAGATATAATTATACTTTTTTTTTTAAAGAAAATTTATATAAAAAATAATTAATTAAAATACGTCCATGCAGCACACTAACATTCCAAAAAGCAAAATAATTTTTTAATTAGTAAATTATTAATTTCATAATTATGATAAACTGAAAAAGAAATTAATTAAGAATTTGATTCAAATTCATTGATTTTTCAATTTCAATCATACAACATTAACTTTCATACCAAAATAATAACCTTCAACGCTCCACAAAACTGAAAATATGATCACGAGAAAGAAAAAATAATAACAAAACTAAAAATCAAACTAAAAAAAAAAAAAAAAAAAAATGGACGTGTGATTTGTGCAATTTTTGTTGTTGTGAAATTCTGAGTATTTAGCAGAATATATAATATAGTAAGCTAAACAATAGCTATATAAATGTTAACAATTTTTGTAAGACAAAATTTTGTGTTACAATCCAAAGCAAAACAACTGTGTATAACTAGCGTTACGTGTGTGTGTGTGTGTGTGTGTGTACGTGTGTGTTTGTTCAAATATGTAGCTGTTTTTTTTACATTAATTAACTACAGATTAATAATATTTTTTTAAATAATTTACAGGTAAGTGACTATATATATAATTTGGTGTAAAAACATTTGAATATTTAATTAATATTATTATTATTAGGTTTAGTAAAAAATAATTCGGTTTTCATTAAAAATAATTGTAAACAAATCATGCCAAAGTATTATTTTAAAAAACGTAAGAAACGCGTTTTTTTTTTTTTTTTTTGCAGAGACGAGCTTTTTTTTTTTTTTTTTTTTTGGAAGACTTGCTTAGCAAAAAAGTTATTTACATTAATTTTTTTAGCAACAATATTTCTCTAAATAACGAACTAGTTATAATAATGTTATTTTTCGTATGAAGAAGTTGGTAAAAGAAGTGGACCTGATTTTTTCCCCATATTTCGCACTGTAGACTTCTTTAGACTTAATTAGATAATCCATTTAAAAATTGATGGTTTTCACGACCAATTTTCAATAATTTTCAATTGTAGGTGAATTTGAAATTTTATTCTTTGTTTACTTGAAATTTACAGTATTTGCAACTGATGAAAAAAAAATGTAAATTTATATAAAATTTGACACCGAAAACTTATAAAGAGATAACGAATCCTCTACTTCTATTTTATGTTGTATGCACCAAATACGATAATAACGTTCTTTTTTTTTTAATTACTATTTAAAATAACGCAAAAAAATGTGCATTGAAAATTAAAAATTATAGCAAAAATAGAACTAGGGGAAAAGAAAAAGTAGCGCAATATTTAATTACATAAACTGGTTGCGAAATATTGTGTATTTCCCTGATACATTCGCTATAAAGAGAAATTTGTTTCAAATATTTTTGCTAAATCGCAAGCTAGAATGGGGATATCGGAATTGCTTGCTTGCATCTCTGTGTTATATATTCACACTGGGGAAAGAGAGATATAAATACGGGGGGTAAGGGGGAGAAGAAGGTTAAAACATTTCACTTGGGGCTTCCTTGCTGACTCATTTGCATACTGTCGTAATGTTGCTCGGAGTCGACTTGACAGTAGATGACGTACCTTGCTGGAAGAACCAAAGCTTCCAATTCTGTTGTCAAATGTCGGCGAATTATGTTTTTAGAAGGTGGAATTCCAAGTGCTGTAGCCATAGTGTCACCATTAAATGAAGGTTCTAATACAACCAATGCGCCATGTACACCGCTATCTGTAAGTTTAAATAATGATACTTTTTTCCATTTTTTAAATTAGTAATAATAATTGGTAATAATTTTAAATTAAAATTAAAGAAAATAAACCATCGCGGTGAGGTTCTGATATGAAGCAGCAAGGGGAAAGCAGCAAGGGCCTTAACATAAAAAGAGAGTCTAGCTCAACGAAAATCTTGCTAGCACAAAGATAAAAGAAAAAAAAACTAACATATATATTAGATAGCTTTCGGCACTGAACTCCATGAGAAAGTGAAGTGTGTGTGTGCGTTCTTCAGTCGTTACAGACTCAGAGAGAAACTATGAAACTCTCTGAGTCTGTAACGACTGACGAAGGCACACACACACATACTCCGCTTTCTCTTGGAGTTTAGTGCCGAAAGCAATCCAATTTGTGTGTTAGTTTTTTATCTCTGTGCTAGTAAGATTTTCGTTGAACTATGGAACTCTTTTTCACTATAGTAAGGCCCTTGCTGTTTTCCTCTATCCTTATTTTATATAATTGAAAATTAAAAGCTAATAGAATTTTATAACTTTTTTTGTAACTTATAGAACTTATAATTATTATTATTATTTATTTATTTGTATTTTTCAGATTTATGGTATCACTAGAAGTATATTTAAATAAAGGGATAGCAAAAATGCCACTTTAGCTCAATTTAAATAACATATAATTATGCTATATTTCATAGCGACTATGTTACATAGCATTATAACAGTTATGTGGTACAGTATAATTATTAACATTATTTCAATTTTGCATTATTTATTTATTAAATAATAAATAACATTATCTGCAGCGTAAATTATACGTTTAATTTTTTTTCTGTGTAGGACCTAACTTGAATTTTGAATTTAAATCAATAAATTTAGAAATTTCTTTCATTATTTTTGAGTTAAAGTAATATATATATATATATATATATATATATATATATATATATATATATATATATATATATATATATATATATATATATATATATATATATATATATATATATATATATATATATATATATATATATATATATATATATATATATATATAAGAAAATCGTAATAGATTTCTTTATGTATGTACCTTTCAAATTATCTGCATATTCACTGAGATCTATGTTTCGAGCCCAACGTATAAATCGTTGATTCGTCCATACGAGGGGGTCGGCATCCATATTTTCACATTGATGTCTCCTTACAGCTAACGCCTGTAATATCGTAATTTTAATATCAGTGTCACACATTTTTTATGAAGGACAAATGGGGATAAATAAAATCATAATTTTTCATTATAGCTTAACATTTTAAATATACACTCTAAAAAATAAGTTTTGACACAGTTTTGCAATGAGTTAAATATTGAAGAATAACGGTTATGACGTCAAGAAGCGTTGCAATTACCAAAGGAAAAATGTAAATGACGTCACAAGTGTTAAAACTGAATTTAAAAATGTAGGTTTGCAACGGTTAATTTTGATATTTATTTCATTGGGATCCTAACATTTGTAAGCTTTTATTATTAGGTTGATGTCAACGCTTATTGTTAGTGAAATCATAACCGTTAATTTCATAATACTGTACTTGAAACATTGTGAAACTGCAGTAAAAATTCAAAGATTTTTTTTTTTTTTTTTTTTTTTTGCTTCTTTCTTTCTTTCTTTCCCGTGTTATATTTTTAATTTAATGTAAAAATAGCAAAAATTACTACCAAGAAATGTTAAACATAAGCAATTTTATTTATGATTATTATTTTAATAAATCAAAAGTTTCAAGTCAGGCTGTATTCACGTAGTGCAATATTGTCAATATGCAATAAATTTGATTGAATAATACTGTTCTGAGTATTCTGTGGATTACTTATTTAAAAACATGTGTAACTTGATGTTTTGGTAATTACCTGTCTATCGTACTTCATCATGCGAAGTAAGTGAATACCGTGCACAATGGAAGCTTGATGGAATTTTCGAGTAACTCCAAGGAATTTCTCCAATTCCTTCTTACTAAGATGGTCCAGCATTCGAGCATCTACCATGTTAGTGGCAAAATTCTCAGAGTACTGAAAAATAAAAATACAAATTTTAGTTTCAACATTAAATATATTAAATTTTATTTATTATCATTATTTTTTTAATATTATGTAAAACTAATGTACAATTTTTATCAATATAAAGCAAGTGCGTATAGAGATACTTTTTACATTATCTGTTGAAGTTTTTTGTTTTACTGAAAAAAACAAACATGCAACTTCTTAAGATGACATGGGTTAGCGCATTACCGAGCTAACATTAACTCAAAATTGGTATTTGCCAGTGATCAACTTCATTAAGCTTGTCAAAGACGTAAATTTAATTAAGATTTTTCATAAACCTTGCCCTAGAAAAAAAATGCTCAGTCCCATTTATAAAGCATTAGGTCATTATATTTACGTGCTCCGGAGCACAAAAGGTTTGCAAACAAGCTTAATTGGTGGAGTTGTCTATTTTGCTGCATAGTTGTATTTTAATTTTAAGTAAAATTTAGAGACAATAATTAGTTTTTACTTTTTTTTTTATTTATTATTATTATTTTTTTTATTATTCCATTTAGTAGTAGACTCGCGATAGTGTGACGCGAACTCGAACACAGATCTCCCTCGTGTTGATCTCCACGAAACTTTATACGTAAGGTGACGTACCTGTGCTAGACCGAGATCAGGTAACCACTCACTGGACACCCACGTATGTCCAAGCTGTGCAATGCAAGGATATCGGACGAGTGAAGGATGTCGATGTTCCTCTATTGCAAGTCGAAGTTTTTTCCTGTGCATCGGATGTGTGATCCCAAGTCCAACTTCAAGTTCTACGTCGCTTAGCTCGAGCAGCACCTGCAATATTTCATCACACATTTGTATTAGGTTTCAATCAAGGAAATGTAATTGATATTATATATTATATAGTTTAAATATTAAAGGAAGTTTTTTAAAAGCAAAGAACACAAAACGTGAGTGTTACCGCGGCAAAAAAAAAAAAAAAAAAAAAAAGTCTAGCAGCCGTCGCCTAAAATTTTTCTGGCCTTGGTGCAGCAGTTTTTCTCATTCAATATTCGCTAAGAGGATGATTACGTAATGCTAAAGGATAGGAAATTAGTAGAAGGGCACCTTTTTTCAGTGCATTAAAAAAAACTGGTGTGTCTTATTTAAAGTGGGTATAGTAACAGTATTATATAGTATATTATTATCCATTGAATTGAGACTAATATTCTAAATTCAATGGTATATGCCGCTATTTTTGATAAATACTGTACTATTCATTTTCATTACAACAGTTTTACAATGAAATATTGTGAATTTCTATTATTTTTATATATGAACTTATTTATTTTTTTGCATGAAGAATTTTTTAATGAGAAAATGGAGTAATAAAAAAAAGTAAATATTAATAATAGTTATTATTTCAAATATAAATCATAACACAAAACTATTGTTTTCAGTATTTTATTATGTAAATTTATTTATTTCATACGCAAATCTCATTCAGAGAATTTCAGATATTTTAAATGTAAAAACTTCTACAGTTTGAATATAAAATTTAGTGAAAATGTTTGCGTTTATAAATCACAATGAATATATACAAGTTAAAACAGTAAAATAGTTGTAATGAAATTCATAGTGAAATATTTCAAAAACTAAAATCACAAATTTACATTGATTTTATTTAAAACGTAGTTGTTGTTGTTGTTGTTTTTTATCTATCATTCTTGAAATATTTTCTAAAACTAGAAAAAAAAATACATAATAATTATGCTAGCTCAGTTCCAGCAACATTTAATCTTAACAACATAATTTATGCTATATTATAGCGACTGTTGCATAATAATTATGTTACGCATAATGATTTATGTTATTCCAAAATAGACCATTTTTATGTCATTTTATAGTTTAAGTCATTGAATAAAATGCAGCATAAATATATATATATTTTTTTCTTTGTGCAAACATTTAAGGCGGGAAAGCAGGTACTGCGGGATTTGACTAACAAATTGTAAAGAAGAAAAATCTGAAATTTTGCACAGTGATATATTGGGATATGGTATCTTCAAAAATGTAAAAAATTTAGGGGGTCACCATGCTAGATTTAAAATTATGATTTTTTGAAGTTTTAGTGCCATAAGAGCCCATGTTAATTTCAATAACTATTTTTTCTCTTATCTGATAGTCACGGGATCTGAAAATTTTACCATAGACCATAGGTAGTTATTGCTATTAACTTTTAAATGGCATCATAAAGTGTCAAAGTTTTTTTTTTTTTTTTTTTTTTTTTTTTTTTTTTTTTTGAGATACAAGCCATCTATATACAACCCTTAAAAAGAAACATGCATAAATTTCAAGCAGTTATTTTAATAGAACGAAAATTGCGATATATACGACAAGTAGTAAGATTAATCGTTGGCCTTTTTTTTTTTTTTTTTTTTTTTTTTTTTTTTACGTAGAACGTTTTGTGCGTGCTTGTTTTGTGTTGACAGCCTAAGCGACTTTATGTGCACTACTTAAAAAAAAAAAAACTTCTCTCTCCAGTCCAGACATAAATATGGAACTAAATATTTTATAACAAAATAATAACACGCAACAGCTGCGATCGATTTTAAATTTAGCTTTCAATATTATTTTTCTACGTACAGTACAATTTCATGATAAATTACTCTTTTTTTTTTGTATTGTATTGTATTGTCAAATAAATATAAATCAATATCGCTATTTGTACAAAGTTTTGTTTGCATGCAAGGTTCTGAATGTTAACAAGCAGTATACGTATATAGATTTTTATATTTCAAATCTATATGACAATATATTTCTCAATACCCAGCACTTAATGTAACTTGTATAATGTTTGCAAGCATTCTGTCCAACGTATGTTGCAACATGTAATCTCTATATAACCAAGTTAATTTTTTTTTTGTAACAAATAATTAAAAAAATTAATTATTAATAAATTTTAATTAGAGTATTTTAATTATTCAGAATTCTTAATTTAAAAAAAGTCGGCAGTGTTTACTCCGTTTACGTAATTTTAATTGTTTCTGGTGACCTTGGTTTGACATAGAAAATAACGTTACCAATCCTTTTTACAACAGAGGGTATCTTATTATGATAGCAAGCACTTGATGCCAATATTTTGTGAGGTGGATGACCTCCCTATAACAAAAGATACCCTACCTTCTAAGTTATAAAAAAAAAACTCCCAGTGGAGACACTAATTTTCTTATTGTTTGATAAAAGAGAGAGAGAAATTTGACCCATGTCTACAAAATGAGCTGACGTAAGATTCGGAAGACAAGTGAGACATATTGAAGTAAATTTTTGCAGTGGACGCCAGTAGTGAGACTGGTGCAAGTGACAGGTTATGATTGACATGTTACCTTGCCGCTCTTCACATTCTCCGCACACCGTGGTCCATACTGCGGCATGCCAAGAGCAATCTCCAGCCAAGCTAGCACAGTGGGTGCACGCCACCGCTCCATGGGAATGGTTGAAGCCTCACGTAGCAGACGTAGTTTTTCAGCGTAGCCTTCTTCAGTTAGTGGTGACCAACTGCGATAAGGGTCGACTGCTTCTGCTGTGAAATATATTATAATTAATAACACGTATATATATATTTGATTTCGTACTACAATAAGAGAATGGATGTTTACTGAAAAGATATGAAAATTGTTTAATATTATTTCATGCAGGCAACAGAGTTTTGTTGTTTTTATTGACGAGATGTGTAAACTTTTTACTGTCCAAATTTAATTTAATTGTTTCCACCTCGAGTATTATTACAAGTTATTTTGTAATTAAAGGTAACATTGAGTTACAATTGTCTATAACTAATAGAGCGCAGCGAGCAAACATTTTAAGCATTATCTCATCTCTAATAGTGAATGTTGAACATTGTTTTCAAATCTAACTTATGCTTTGTTGTCCCATCAAAATTAATCGTGTGTACTCTCTTTACATTTTTATAATACATAGAGAAAAAGGAAAAATGACATTTTCTTTCAGTGAACTATTCTACGGAAATTTTAAGGTTCTAAGATTCAAATAAATAATAATAAAACAAAAATGGTATTGCCATAATTTGTTGGATTTATTCAGATTTTTTGAATACTGGAAGTATTATTTAAAGCTGCAACGAAAGATGATAAAAAGCACGTACCATTATTCTAGGTATTTCTATCATAAGCCAATAGGATATTAAATATAAAATAAAATCTCTTTTAAAATCACTTCAAAATAATATAATTCTTTTATAAATTCTAAAAAACAAACAAAAAACATTTCAATTAATTAAAAAAGAAATTAACCTCTATATTAGAATAATATGCAATCTTATTTTTATCTTACGATAAAATTATGCTAATTATGCATAAGGGACTCGTTTAATATATTTCTTACATATTCGTGAAAATACGTAGTAAATCATTAAGATTAATTATAAAATGTTCACGCTACGATTTTTAATCATTTTGTTTTATTTCTTCATTTATAGCATAAATTATAGGTCTAATTTGTTTAAGTTTTTTGAAAACAAAAATGCGTTTATCAGAATTCATATACGTAAGAGATCATGTGAATCGATTCGTTATAGAAATGTCGATTATACTTCCAGAAACATTTAGTTTTCCAGCAGAACTCTATACCATTGACTTTTAAATAACAAAAAAGTATAGGGCCAAACTTTTAATTCCCGAGAAACCAGCCTTCTATATAGCCACAACGTTTAAAAGATAATTTCTACTGTTTATTTTTATGTAGCATTAGGTACTCAGGAGAGTACTGCAGTTAATAAATATAGTAGAATAATAGTAATAAGAAAAACCTGCCCGATTACTGCATTTTTACTATAAAACCAGGTCTCTTAACTTAAATCAAAGTTATATTTGAGTATAAAATAAAAAATATATATCTTAAGATTTTCATACGTACAGACAATTTGATATAAAATTTTATTATATTGTCTATAATAAAAAATACCATGTATTTACATGGAGCAATATGTTGATTAAAGTTGTTATAGTATCAAAATATTATAAAGAATGGTATCTATGCATTGCTTTTCCATGCAAGATAGGAGAGTAAAATTTTATATCACATTGTCTGTACTCCTCGTATATTCAGTTTCTAGCACGAAATCTGTTTAAAGATCATAACGTTTTGTTTTAATAGAATTCATTAAATAATATTTATCTCGCATTAAAGAGCTTTCAACTTGAATTTCTAACAATATAAATTTATATCAGTTTAAAAAAACATTTAAAAAAACTATATTTTATAGTCTGTATTTTATAAGACAAAAACTTGACAAAAAAAATCTCAATAAAAAATCTCATTCGCGCACTCAGATTTTTATCTTGCGTATTTTTTTATGTTTCTAGCGTGCTGATAATCGCGTTAGTACATTGTTTTAATATACTTCTATGTGTATTTTTTATTTTATATATATATTTTTTAAAAATTATAATAAAATTTGTTATATTTAAAAATAAAACTTGATACTATTAAAAAAAAAATTGTAACGTGCACTGAAAAATAAAATAATTTATGACCAAACACACCTCATATAAATATATTGACAGGACTCGTATATTAAATAGACATTGAGAAACAATACTAACTTTAACGTAAATTGTGATAATAATTTTTGGTTTCTTTATTACAGCCCCATGGACTAACCAATGACAGTGGAGATACTGAGTGGTATTTACCAATGGTGACCAAGTGCTTAAGGACATACGCTCTGTGTATCACTACTTTGTTAGGTACTGTCAATTTTAGGAAGTAAGTCTTAAAGGCCTAGACAAGATACAAAATAACTTGTCTGTTGTCTGATGAAAGATTATGTCTTAACTCTACACTCTACCATAACACTTTGAACTTGTCTAATATCCTAACATACCTAAATATCAACGTTGTTTTGGCCCAAGTCATTGATTTCTAATTTATTTTCTATTCCCGAAATGGCAGATACGGTTTTATGAAGTCACAGCTTGCTTGTTTCCACGCGCTTGGACCAGCAAGCTGTGACGTCATAATACCGCATCTACCATTTCGCGAATGGAAAATAAATTAGAAAACAATGACTCCGGCCAAATCAACGTTGATATTTAGGTATGTTAGGATATTAGACAAGTTTTTTGCTTCACGTGTTCAACGGCTTTACTTAACAGCATAATGATGCTATTAACTTTTAATGATCATTCACTGTAGCATAAGTTAAAAATAATTCATGTTTTCTTGCAGTGTAAATTTTCCTTAAAGTCTAAAGCTAAATAATATTTTATTATTTTTAGTTCTTTTATCTGTTAGCTTTTTTTGAATATTATTAATAATGGTGAATATTGCTTTTTTTTATTGATTTGAAATGTATATTATTTAACTAGCATGCTATTGTTGGAAAGAAAGCCCAGATGCGCAAGCTATTCTGCATTGAAATTTAATATTATCAAGAAGTATTGTATGTCTTCTAAGCTCTCGGTTTGTTGTTCAATTCCATAGGGACAAAAATATCAGCTTTTTTCATTTTAAACGCCAGTGTCAATGAATAACGTTTTTATATCTCAAAGAAAAAAATTCAAATGTCATATTCTTTCTCTCTATCTCTGCATTTTATATTTAATATATATAATATAAATTTTTTATTTATAATATAAGATATTTTTACTCATAAATCTATATTGCATTTTATTGACATTTAAAGTTTGTTATTTATTATTATTTATTTGATTTTCTATTGAATTATTATCATAGAATTACTTTTCTTAAAAAAAAAACAAAAAAATCTATATTTTTACTTCACGAATCCATTTGACTCCAGATTGAAAGCATAAGGTTACGCTATCCAATATATTCAATCTCCACATAATATCAATAGCTTTCTTATATATATTTCTAGCTGCGTATTTTCAGCTATAGATTTCTCTAGGCTGTCGTGGCAAAAGCTAGACTGTGTATTAAGGCCGTGGCCAGCCCATGTTTGCGGTTTTCATTGTACGCGTCGATAAGACTGTGTCTTGATGGGACTTTGGGAAAAGGCAAACAAGCATAATATAGTCTGACCAAGTTAAGAAAGTAGGTGTCATTTTGGCATGCTATGTTAGCAAGGTAAACATAGGCTAGACCAGTTGCTTCTTCTTTTTTTATTTTTTTATTTCTAAACTGCATTTTAAGATAAATATTTAATTGAAGTACTATTAAATATCTCTTTTGTTTATTTATCTATCTATTGTTTTTGTAAAAACTGTGTTATCTCTTAATCATCCCAGTAGTTGCATCCATATAATTCTAGAGTTCAAAAAAATATAATGTTTATTTACCTTCATGACTAGGGCTGGCCATCTTACGATGCCTGCTTCTAGCGAACACACGTGATATGCTTCCCCAGGTACCACCACGACCCAGACGTCCCGCTCCCTTGCGACGAGGGGGCTCAGGGGGCTCCTGAGCACCACCTTGAAGTTGCTCTACAGACCTACAAAATATAACAAAAAATATATGATGAAAAAATTCATTCCATTCTCTATAAAATATCATCGTTTAATTTTACAATTTTGCATTTTTTTTTTCTGCTTAGAAAAGCATTTCTAGTTAATAGATTAATCACCAAGATTGCAAAAATGAAAAACTTTAATGTAAATCATCAATTAATATACAAGTAACGTATTATATTTTAAGCTTTATGTTCAAAATAAAAAATAATACATCAATCAAACGATACAACTACTCCTATAATTTAAATTAAATAATAGTCTTTATTCATGAAAAAAAATAAAATAAAATATTTTTCTTGCAAGATTGAAGTTCAAGCTTGTCAACAGTAAGTTAACTTTTATACACTTTTACACTATATAGTAGGTCGTATTCGTAAATGATATACTCCATGGGAAAAAAATAAATTTATGATTTACTGAGAACAGTTATTATATTTAACAAAGCATAAATATTGCCTCCGTAATTAGATAGCATAATTGATTAAAACAAAGATTGATTGATTTTTTGCAAAAGTGTGTACAGTAGTGTAGTATAAAATTTTATTAGTATAATGGAAATCACATGTATTTATATAAGTAGTGGGAGAAATACTCTGACCATAAGATATTGTTAAGCAAGTCAGGGGACCATGTAAGTGGGTATGTACCTTTTTTGACCTCTTAATAAAAATTATTTATTATTAGTTAGTACGTAAGTTATAGTCTCCATAAGATTGAATTGTATTTCCATGAGATAATATATTAAAATTTTATATCACAGTGTGTCTGTACGTATATGAACATTGATGACTATTGATTATACTATAGAATGTCACTAAATGCAGGTGAAATTTCATCTAATTTAGATGAATCACACCTTTATTGTAGTGTGTTTTACCTGCATTAGATGTTATTGCAGTTTATCAATCAGAGATGCAAGAAAAGGAGGTTACGTCTCAATTTGGTTAGGTTAAACAGGTTACAGTAATACCTATATAGGATGTTAAGTTTAGCAATTGTTATGATCTGTTCACATTGATGCGTAAATCCACGTAACTTTCACGTAAGAATCCAAATAACATTGATTGTTGTATCTTCATGTAAGAGAATTTATGAATCATTTACGCGTGAATTAAGCGTCATTGTGAACAGCCCATTACGCTACACTTGTCTAGCGTAACTAAAATGTTACGTAACCTCCTTTTCTCGCATCTATGATATCAATACTTGTTTGAGGCAATTGAAAGTTACAGGATTGGTGTAGCTGCCATAAATAGTAATTTTGTTCCATACGAGTAAGGATTGCATACCTTGATAACGAGCTGCTGTCGTTCATGCGGGCAAATGGGTTGCTGAGAGGTGACAATGTTGGGCTGTCCTTAGGCGTAGTCACCGCTGAAACACAACACACGTTAACTCTTGAGCCTCAAGCATAAGTCTAAGACTATAATATAAAGGAAAAAAAACTAGGCAAGCGGGAGCATTGTTACTTCGTCATATTCACTGCTTTTACTGTTTTTGTATTCTTTTAAGGAGGTTAGGTACGGTAAATGGCAGCACAGAGTAGTTTTTATAAGAAAAAAAATCAAGCATAGGTAGCTTACATTACAATTTTACTGTATACATTACATTCGTCTCGTTAATTTATGGTACAAAATACCATACTGCCACGGTTATCTACCTCCTTACGTTCTAGTATTAATTTTACTTTTCTATCTCTAAGGAGGGTACAGGTTATTTGACGTGTCATACAATACCTATATGGAAAATGAATGAATAAATATATTTTGAGTTTGAAAATTAATTGTGTTTTTATTTTTGTTTATAATTTGCATATAAATTGATACAATGTTTATTTTTTATTTTCTGTTTTTGTTATTTTAATCTCCTTACGAGGGATTTTATTGAAAAAAAGCTTTTATTAAATTAGAATTTAAATAACAGTATAATTGCGTTTTCTTTTTTTACCTTATATGAATAATTTGCAAAAATAATATTAAAGAATATACGATGACAGTTTGTGTTAGAGAGTTAAATTATGAAGAATTTTGTTATTTTTGTGAATATCCTCAAACCATCACCAACATTTATTATAATATATTATACTGATGCTGTAAAACGTACAAAATCAAATTAACATAGCAAGAAATTGTATTTAACGGTGACAAATATAAAAATACTTCATGAACAAAATATCAACTTATTTATAAATCTGAAGAACATCACTCTATAAATTAAGCGTTAAAAAGAGCTTTGTACGGGTAGTTTTGCAATGTTTTACGTAATGTAAAATTAACGGCTACGATGTCATTAAGCGTAGATTAATATCTAACAAAAAGAACGTGATAGTAACGTCACAAGCGTTTTAGGACCTAATATGAAAAACATCCGTTAGCAACGGCCAACTTGGAAGTTTACTGTATTCTCATTTTAACAATTGTGACGTCATTTACGTTTTCATCTTTAGAATTTCCGCTAGCCGTTAACTTTACAACGCTCTAAACATTGTATAACTTTGTAAAAGCTTTAACGCTTATTTTTTTTAGATCATAATGTCGTTAGTCACCGTGATTCTTTTATAGAGTGTTATAATCACAAATTTATAAAACTGATTTCTATGATTATAACTTCTATTTTATTTATTGCTTTTTTATTTTATGTTATTTTTCTTACATATCGAAATCTATAACAATTCTAATTGCTAATGAAATCTCTTTAAAAGCATTAAGCTTTCATGGAACTAGATGCAAATTTGGTTGAAATGAGCTTAGTTAGAGCTTTAAAATTTACATTCACATAATCTTTTACTTGTTTTAACTTTGCGCAATAAAATAATTATTCCCATTTAATACTACACTATTTAACAATTTGCTATGCAAAGTTATAACAAATAAATGAATAATGTATATTTGCATGCACCTATACAATCAGCCATGAAGTCTTAAGTGCATAGATGATATCTGATTCTTATTTTCCTCTCTAACTAGAGTAGTTTTTATGTTTGTATACTGTACGTATATTGTTTAAGATTGTTTACGGTTATGAGCTATTTTGATGAATTTAGAGTAGAGACTTTTTTTTAAGGTAAAAATGACGGTTGCGCCTGCAAGTTTGATATAGGCTTTTTGCTCCACAAGCTATATTATTATTTTATTTTTTACAAAATTGTGTACTTCTCAGAATATTTTGTGAACCTTCAAGTATAGAAATATTTAAAATCAAACTTACAAACGGATAAAAGTAAATTACGTAATTTATGCTGTATTTATGTCTTATAGAGCATCATGTTGTGCAGCAAACACATTATTAACGAGAAAAAAAAACTACTTACGTCAGGTATATAAGTTCTGCCTATTGGAATAGGCAAAGATTATCCTGGAACAGGTATTGGTATACTACAATAATACCTAATGCATGTAAAGTTGTAAATTCACCTAGATTAGATGACATTTCACCTGTATTAGGTGACATTGTAGTATATCATTACCTGTTCCAGATTAATGTTTACCTATTGCAATTTACAGGATACGTGTCATATAAGTAGTATTTTTTCCTGCGTATGTTGTTATAAATTAATATTGCTTAAATCGGGCTATCATAAATATTACTTTATTAATTTCTTTCCACACTATACAAAAATAACGCTAGCTCTTTTCAACACAATTTGTTCAATACAACATAATCTATGCTATACTTCATAATAACTATGTTACAAAAAGCATAAATATTTTGATGTACGGCATAATTATTTATGTTGTAATTTAGCACATCATTTTTGCAAGAATGACATAAATGTAGCATAAATTACGTAATTTATACTTTCCATGCATGTAATAGATTGTAGAGCAGGTAAAAGACTTGCAATTTTTGCAGACGTAAACTGTCATTTTCTCTTACGTTCTCTAATGCTGAAAGATGCATGATGATGAATACTTACATTGATAAGTATGTGGTCCAATAATTGATGAGACGACCGATATGGAATCCATGTCGATGTTTCCTCCACTGCCCTCCACTGTAATAGTCGGTGTTCCTGTGAGAGCGAGCGACCAATGCGTGACTAAAAGGGAGACTATGTACAAGGTGCATGTGTGCAAACTTGCTACTCACCGTCCGTTGTGGAGTCCGAGAGATTTCCTCCCCCAGCTGACGTTGCACCGGATTCTCGGTCAGAACTGCCACGTACTCCGGAGTCTGCACTGCTACCTCGGTCACCGGGAAGTCCACTGCCCATGAGTGCGCTACCTCCACTCAATAATCCGCTGCTTGTTGGAGTACCGGAGCCGTTGACACGACAGTCTTGTTCATATCCAGTCTGTCGACGTAACTGGAAGCAAAGTTATATTGTTTATAAATAAATGAAATGAAAACAAAATAATTATGCTCTAAGTATTTTGATTAGTAATAAAGAAAAAAAAATGCAACAAATGTTAAGTATATTCTTTCATGTAAAAATATATGTTTTAATTGTTATAAATGATATGTTAATGAGATTTAGTAACAATGTGTAAAGTATAATTGTTGAAATGATGAAATACTCTAACTATTGAATATTGTTAAAAAACAAAAGTCAGAGGACCACGTAAGAAGCTTTGTACCTTTTGTGGCCTCTAAATAAATTGGGAAATTTAATAATTTTTATTTATTTCCACCATATTATACATACATAAACAATAAGAAATATAAATAAAAATAACTTACAAAAACAAAACAATATAAAAATACAAAAAAATTATAATACAATAAATGTTTGGTTGGTGGAAAAAGTGCAAGAAAGGCATTAATAAATACCATTGCCACAGAGTATAGACTACACATGTGTGGCTCTTTCATCCAATAATACAACACAGCCATAAGTCATTGTAATAAGCATACTACATAATATGTATTGAATAATTAAAATTCAATTCTTTAAAATCAGTTAATTTAATTAAATTACAGGTGAACCATTAAAAACAGCTGTATAGTAAGTAACAAATGTGTTGTCCGTGGCTTATATTCAGTTTAACTGGACTTGTTCTGTTACTGAAAGCTGGACTATTTTCAATTTGAAATCGAACTGCTTCTCATTTTTACGCTTACTTATGCATATTCCAAATATTTCGTACACCTTCTAAAAGAAAAATGAACTTGATAGATCAAAATTTGTTTTTTCCCATGCCACCAAAAAAAATCAATTTTTATTTCTTATTCTTTACCTTGCATATCATGTGGCTTTGACTGTTTTTATCTGATATCATTTTATATATCTCCTACATTTCACATAATATTTAGAACTAAAGGATCAAATTTATAATATATTCACAACTTTTGCGGTTTTTAAACCTAGACGTAAATATGTGTTTATGTATGTAGTATATAAGCCAATTATATGTGAAAGTCTTTTATAACAGTCAAAAGAACATCATTATATGAGGATTTAAGTATACAAAGAATTTTATGGAAAATCATTTTAAAAAGCATTTAATTATAATATTTTCTAAAATTGTATAGAAAATTTAAAGACTTCTAAGTTCTAACCTTTTTTTTTTTTTTTTTTTTTTTTAATAATGCTCTTATATTATTCTCTTAATTATTATTCCAGTGTAATTTTTCATCCATTTATACTTGATTTGTTTTAGAGTTTTTATGGAGTACTGACTACACTTTTTTAATGCTTCTTATCTAAGTATCAGACACAAACATGGCAAAAAAATATATGTCTTGGTGTATAAAATGTATGTATATGTATGTATGTATATTATGTAATATAAAATGTCAAATTATAAACCTCTGACAGCAAGAATATCAGAGGACCCATAGACATAATATATAAACGTATATAAGTCTGTGAGAGGACCACTTCAGTGGGTTTTGTACCTTTTGTGGTATCAATAAAAATTATTATTTATCTATCTAAAATATAGCTATTTCACTGTTACAGCAAACTACTATAATGTTGTTAGGTTTATTTGTTAATACTTATTTAAGTTGTAAGGTTAGATTATATTTTTAAAAAATTGACGATACGAATGTAGTGTAACATATTATTTGATGTGATATTATTGTAATGTACTAAGCCCCCCCCCCCCCCCTCCACCCCCCAAATCATGATTCTTTGAACATAGAAATTTTGCAGTTCAAATTTATTTCTTTTGCGGTGAAAAGCAGCTTGCTACAAAGCATAAGTTGAGCCAGCGTAGTTTATTTATTCTCTCTCTCTCTCTCTCTCTCTCTCTCTCTACAGTCATAAGAGCTATAGTTACAAAGAAATATTGACATTTAAATCCAATATTTAATTAAAAATAATAATTACAATGACATTCTTCAATATTTCAACAAATTTATTTATTTTGATTAAAAATTATAAAAAAACAACTTTAATTTCCTGTATTTGCAAACAAGATTTCAAAATCATATCCGCCAATTAATAAATTTTGTAAAATCAATATTAAATACATTTCTTGAACATTTTACTGACGGGTTTAAGTCTGTACAGACAGTATGATAGAAATTTTTACTTTTTTACCTTATGGAAAGAGTACCATGTATTTATGTGAAGTATTAAGTTCAATTAAAGCCATAGACCACATAAACATCATGTAATTTTTAGTGAATAAACAAGAAATGGGATCTTCAGAATTGATGACATTTTTTACCAGAATGTTAATGTAGCCCCACGAGAGAGCGTGAAAATACTGTAAAGTATGCAATTTGTGTGAAATTTCATGTTTATGACGTCAGAAACATGCAAAAAATAGTATGGAAATGTTATGCGGGTTGCATAAATTGAATTTTCTGATCACTGCTACGTGGCTACTGTTGGGTTTTGAGACAAACTAATGTTATTTATGTAAGTCCCATCAAATGTTTTGTGATAGAAATGCTTATGTTTTTCTCTGGTCTATTCCTTTAATATGAATATGAATGCATGATATTTTCATAAATATTAGAATAAAATTTAATTTTTCAGTGTCTTAAGTATACTTTATTTGCATAAAAATTTATTACTATTATTTTAGATCTCCAAGCTACACACTAAGGTACATTAAAGCCATAGACCACATGAAACATCATGGTGCTTTTTAATGATTAAATACAAAATGGGATCTCCCAAACTGATGACAATGTAAATGTGGCCTCACAAGAGAGCGTGAAAATACTGTTAAGTATGAAATTTTAGTGAATATTCCTGTTTATGACGAGAAACAGACAAAAATTAATATTGAAAATGTTGTGCGGGTTGCATAAGTTGAAATTTTCTGATCACTGCTACGGCGTTACAGTTGGTTTTTGAGGCAAACAAATGGCAATTGTTATACTGTAACATCAAGTATGTAAGTACTATCAAGTGTTTTGTGATATATATAAATGTTCATGTTTTCTTCTGGTCTATCCCTTTAAGACTCAAAAGTTAGTACCCTATTTTATAATATCATTTGAAAGTATCTTCGTATAATAAAAATTACATGATCAGTGTCCTTCACATAAGGAAAATTTTCAAAAATTTTTTATTTAATTTTTTTGTTAGTGACTCCCCAAAATTTTTACATACTTGAAACTTTCTTATTATGCGTAATGTGTAAAAAAAAAAAAGAAAAATCTTGCTGCTTCAAAAAAAAAAAAAAAAAAAAAAAAAAACTTTTAAACAAAACTCCGCAGTACTGTACCTCATTTTTAGCAATGAAAAGGATAAATAGAAGTAAAGTAGTGTAATATTTTACTTTTTTCCGTACTTTGTTCATGACAAAAAAAACTGTGGAACACGCAACGCCAACCGCTTGTTCACACAAAATGATATTTCTCGTCCAAAGTATGAAATAAAAACACATGAAATTTACCACTTTTTATTTTATTGTATAAATGATAGTAGAATATATATATATTTTATCTTTTTCAACTTCATTGATTTTTTCATTTACACAAAGTGTTTTCTCTAAAATAAAAAATATATATATACATCCAACATCATGCATTCGAGACTGACTATTTAAATACAAAATGTAGAGTATATTATGTAGAATGGAAAAAGAAAAAAAGAAACCTAAAACATTCATTGAGTATAGAATAAACTACACATAAAATTTTATTTGTAAAAAGCAACTTGCTTTTTCTCTAAGAGATTAATGAAATTTTAAACAATGATTGTTTCATATAATTTTTCTCTGTATATTGTTTATTTTATTTCATGAAAATTTTACTCTTTTAATGACAATTATATGTATTTTTTTTAATATATAACATTTAGATGTGCTCTATTCTAACGTATATAATACAGTTTTAATAATACGAAACAAAAAGACAAAATAATACGCTGACTTTAATGTTGCTTTTTTATTATTATTTTTTTTTTAACTGCTTGAGGCTGAAAATAAGGTACATTTGGTGATATAACTAAAAGTCACAAAAGCAGACAATCTGAATTATTTTATACTTAAAAATAAAACAACTATAATTATGTAAAATCTTTAGGGAATTAACGCACAACATTTTTAATTTTGAAGTTTTACTTTCATACGACCTCATTTCCATTTTAATATTTTTTGTTTTTCTTTATCTAATGGTCACAGGTTTTGAAATTGTAATTTTAAGTAGTTATTTTAACTGACAAAAAAGTTAGGGGGTCAACTTTTAAATTTTAGACATGCAATCCTTCTAATTACACACTTTAAGTTTACAAGGTAGTAATTAACATGATTAAATGTATGTAAATAGACCTTATCAACAAACGAACTTCAGTTGTTTTCAAAACAACTATTCACATTTTCAAAAACACTTTTAAAATGTGTTATCTTAAAAATATGATTTTCTGTTCAATGGCCATAAAAATACAAGAATTTATTTACTTATTTATTACACTCAGATTTGTTGTCTTGAATAATAAAAAGAAAAAATATAAAAATATGTTCTAAAAACTCGTTTGATTTTCATGTATTTTTATACCTAAATGTTTAGAAATAAGATATAAAGTATGTATGGTGCCTTCAGACAACAACAAAATAAAATTTGGATAAATCGATTTTGACTAGAGAGTATTAAGACGATCTTTATAGATTTCTGTTGGTTGGTCTAAGAAGATAAAAGGAAACTGTTATTACGGGAGGATATTACAAAAAAATAGTTTCAGTTTAATGTTTGTACGATGGAGAAAAACGTTTTATAGACAAGCTGTGAAATCTATTCGCTTTCTAGAAGTAATAATAAAAAAATAAAAATAAAAATTGAAATACTTTTAGATGTCTATAGCTTTCCATTTCATATAATAGTAATAGTTTATTTGCTTTCTTAGCTTTTTCTTTTTAAGTATTTATGTAAGCTATTTGTGATTTTATTTCTTATAAACTATATAAAAGAAAATTGTAACTACAAATTTGTTTTATGATCTATTCACACAGTGCAATATGTTCAATATATGCAATAAATTTTATTGTATACAATCTCCATTAAGCATATAATACATTATATTAACATAATGAAATTTTTGTTTATATAATATATAATTTAATATAATATAATATATAATAATAATATATATATATATATATATATATATATATATATATATATATATATATATATATATATATATATATATATATATATATATATCAGGGGTGTAGTGGAGGCAGGGCGCGCCAGGGCGCCGCCCTGGCTCGTGAAACTTTGCATGCTTTGCGCCCTGCTTCGTGAGAATTGAAAAAGGCGCTATGAGGCGCTCCATAAGGTTTACGTACGACAAATACACTGCAAACTTCAGTAAAATTTATACTTTTGAGTCCAAAATTAGAAAAAGTACAAGTAAAAATATATTAGTAATCTGACAAAAGAATGCACATTACATTTGCAGCAAATCATATGAATGAAAGAATAGAAAAACCGAGGTAAGTTAAGAAAATAGACAGAAACATGTTCATACATGATAACCACTTAGGTAGAGTTTTTATTTAGTAGCTATTTTAAGCATTGTCAAATTATAATTGTGCATCTGAGCGCAATTTCCTGGGACATTCAGGTGTATACGTTAATCCCTCTAAATCGACTTTTTTGGTAAAAAAGAAGAAAAAAAAAAAAAAAAAGAAAAAAAAAGTGATTGTATACTGTATAGTATGACTATCACACTGACAGGCCACAAAGAATTATTGACGGAGTCAAGCTTCAAATCTCTCTCTTTCTCTCTCTCTGTCTTTCTCTCTCTCTCTCTCGTAATTGTTAAAATATATAAAAAATTACTTCTAAACAACATGCTTCCCCTAAAAAAAGTGAGGGAGAAAAGTACGAAGGGGGTATAATTTTTGCTATTTTTTTTTTAAATAGGTACCAAAAATCAGGTGTTTCTCGCAGTAGGAGTACAATTCTCTAGGTGACCGCTTCTCGCTATTTTATAAATGGCAGTACGTTTTTTAAAAATGCAAAGTGTTAGAGTTTTCAATCAATCATTCAAAATTAGTATCAGTGATACATAGTTTAATGCATAAAAAAAAATAATAATATGCTACGGACTAGAGGTTCTCAAGATCGTCAGTTTAATTTCTTCAATTTAGTGACCCTATGCACTAGTATGTACTATCTCTAGTAAAGTGGCATCCAAGTCGATTACACTGGTAAGTAAATAAAAATAATAAATTATTGTTAGCATAAACTATTTTAATAATAATAAGTTCTTATAAGTCAGTTTATAATTGGTAGCAAATTAATACATATTAGGGCTGTAGTCGTATGGGACCGCAGTGGGACGGTGTCCCAGAGAGAGAGAGAGAGAGAGAGAGAGAAAGAGAGAGAGAGAGAGAAGTATAAAACTTATAGGCTACAAAATTATTTTTAATTTGCAACTAGTGCAACAATTTTCATTTATTATTAATAAAATTTAGGTACAAAATGACAATTAATGCATTGAAAATACCGTTTGTTTGTTTGTTGTTGTTTTTCCCCTAAAAATGGGCGTGGCACTCAAAAATTTCGCGCCTGCGGCGGGCCTAAGGGGGCCTTCGGCCCCTCATAGTAATCACCATTGGAGTTAAATAAAGCGCCCTGTTTCGTAAAACTTTAGGACTACAACACTGATATATATATATATATATTAAAATTTAACTGACTGTACTGTTAAACGGTTGGGCTAAATTAAGAAGTTTGTAAACTGATTTCGCCCAGTAAGAGCCGTTAATTATTATTATTATATACTTTAGGCTAAATAACGTGACCTTTTATATTTTGTAAGACAAAATGAGACCTCCGAAATGGATGCTTATTTTCACCACGACCCAAATGCTACCATTCAAAAGAGAGCTAAATGTAAAACAATGCAATTTGCACGATGTGTTGTCTAGCCTTAATGTTAGACGATATTCAATAAAAATAATGTCCTGGTTGCATGAAAGTTGAATTTTTCTATGGCAATTTGGGGACAAATTTGTTATTTTTCCAGTGCCATCTCGTAATTTGTATAGTAAAAAACCAAATGTACAAATAAAGGGTGTTTTAAATTAGCATTAAATCTGAAATAATAAAGCAGACAATTTTATAGATGAAACTTTTTACTTTAAGAATACTTCTGAAATTATTATGAAATAAAATTATTGTTTGCGTAATAACGTAATATTCCATTGATTCACGTTTATATAGTAAAATGGATCGATTTCTTGTGTTTTTTGTTACTTTACTTTTTTAACCCCGTCATAATATATGAAATAAATCATGTGTGTTTTATTTTTAAACTCCTGTCATGCTCTGTGATAAATTTTTTACCACTCCACCACAAAAATATTAAAATATTTAAAACAATTTATTGATTATATGTATAAAAATAATTCATAGTGGAAACGATAACTTTAAAAAAGTAACACAATAATATATATATATATATATATATATATATATATATATATATATATATATATATATATATATATATATATATATATATTTAAATAATATTATATACTTTTACTATATATATATTCGTATAGTACACACACACACACACACACACACACACACACACACACACACACACACACACACACACACACACACACACACACACACACACACACACACACACACACACACACACACACACACACACACACACACACACACACACACACACACACATTGTGGGAGAACCTCATATCTAGCATGAGTGTATTTGAAAACAAATGCAGATGAATACACAGGTGCAAAAGAAATTACGTAATTTTATGTTGCAAGTAATAGTTGCAAATATATTTACATTAAAGCTTTTTTTAAAAAGAAAATTGTCATGATAATTTTATTTACAACTTAAGTGTCTTCTAGAAAGTCCCAAGCCTTGTAGCTCCACAGAGAATTTCTATGATCATTATTATTTCATTGTTGTGAGATCACAATTATCATCTAAATGAGGTTTTCAACAATATATAAATAATTTAGTCAGAGCATACTACTTGGTATTTTCTAGTAACTTCATTAAAAACAATAAAAAATTTAATCACGAAAGTTCAATATAATTAATGCAATACATTCATACGGTTTATCATCATTTATTAGATGAAGAGCATCTATAGATGCTAAAACCCCTCATTTCTAAAAAGTTGTAATGACAAATTTAAAACTATTCTGTGGAGTTTACTTTGACTCTCAAAGTTTCATGACTTTTGTGGTTTTTAGATTAAATCTCCGCAGCTTCAAACTTCAACATTTTTTTTTTTTTTTTTCATATCCACTCAATAGAACTTTTTGCTTCTCTTTCTATTTCTCCCAGCTCATCAGCTTTGTGGTTTTTTTGGCTTCCATGGTTTTTATAATGCTGACTTCATATAGAGAAAACGTTTTCTTTCTTATCTTTCCGTCCATACGGTCTACATTATAGCTTCTTATTATCTCCCATCTATTGTACTTACATTTCACTGCACAGTCAAATTATATTATAATAATACTCTGTGCTTTGCTTTTGCAATTTCTTAATCTGTGAGATTGTGTATATTAAAAATCAACTGCGGTAACATTATACGTTATTAAGAAAATAGCTTATTTACACATTATTTCTAATTTCTACATTTCACTCGTCATTTTTGATACGAAATAAAAAAAACTAATGAAAATGGATGTTACCGGCATTCCGCACTAGCCAATCGCTGACGTCGTAAAAACGGGACCTAGTTTCATTATCTGTTAGTACGGCAAAAAGTTTTTTTTTTTCTTCAACTGATGTTGGTAAGCTTTGTGTAACATTTAAAAATTTATTTTCAACAATTCATTCATATTAATATTTTTTTACTGAATTAATAAAAATATTAAACAAAATAAATAATGTCACCAAAGAAAACTGTTATTTTGAAAAAGGAACAGTAAAATTTTTCATCCTGCAGGTTAGGCAAATTTTGCGTCCGCTATGTGACGCAGGTTGCATATAACTGAAAATTTTAGGGGCTCATGAAGCAAAGTTTTATTGTTAATATTATTATTTTAAATCTCATATTCAGTATATTTTGAAATATTAAATTAACGTGTAACTTTTTATATCTTGAGAATTAATGTTAATCTCAAATTTGAAAATTGGAAAAAAGAACAAAATCAATAAATTGTCACTATTTCAGTAACAATAAAATGAATATTCTATTCAATTCTAAAGACTAGTTTATACTAGGAAATATAATTATGTTGATATAAAATTTACTACTATAAAAATAAAAATATTTCATGAAAAAAAAAACTTCATTTTTTTCATCTCGACACAGTTTTATGTTACAGCATGAACTTGCTTTAATAATGCCTACGTGCGCCTTTCAAATTACTCATTAGTCTCATTACATTAATATAAAACTAAAAATAAACTAAAATAAATAATAAAATACATGGATTTTTGTAACGAATTAGACTCTGAATTTATTTGGAGATATGAATATAATTTATATTACTTTATCTTTATAATAACAATGAAAGTAATAATAGAAAATACGAATATTACAATACGTAGTTAAGTATTTAAAAAATGGCATTTAAATTCTTTCATAAAAACTGAATCAAAAAACATTAAAGAAAATAATTAGACGTTTTTGTTGTTGTTGTATTGAAAGCTATTAGAGTTCTATTTAAACAGTTTTTAAAATCAAATAATAAGATCTTGAAAATCAATTACGAGATTTTTTTTAAGTAAAAGCAGACTTTTTTTCTCTTTGATGTTTTATATCTATAAGTGGTTTGAAATTATTTTTAAATTTTTATATGCAGGAAGCTTAAAATATTCAAGTATGTACAATTATCGTGTCGTTAAGCAGGAATAAAAAATTTAAGTGGGCTGCAAGTTTAATTTTTCAATTGCATTTTTTATTGTTTCGTGGGTGCGTAAATGAATTTTAATGGTAAAATTACTGTTTTACATTTTCATAGGGAGTTACATATTATATATAAATTTGAGTTGAGTTTGCGTGTTATTATAAACCTGATTTACCCAGCCTTTTTCTTTTGCCATTTTATTTTTATTTTATACAATTACAGTTGAAAAAAAACACAAATGGGAAAAAAAAAAGGCGTTGGCATTATTTAAAATCCTTTCTTTTTAAAGTTTTTTTTTTCAACGTTTTCTTTTGTACTATATTATAAGTACTTTTTTTTAAATATTAAAAAACAATTGTATTTAAATATTAAATAAACGCTTCATCAATATAAATTTACACTTAAAAAATATTTAATTATAGGTACAATGTAATATTTACTTTTAATCAAGAGCAAACCAGTCTTACGTGCAAAGGTAAAGCTTATATAAAATTGATTACTACAGTGAAGTAGCTATCCAGGTATAGTGCACTGAACAATGCATATTAAATTTAAGATAAATAAACTTAAGAGGTATATTATTTAAGAGTATTTTAATTAAATCTAATTATGTATTTTAAAATTACAGTTTTCTTAAAAAATTACAAAAAGAAAAAGCAGTCGGTGTCGCCTCTCTCTACCTTGAAAAATGACAGATACTTTCTTAATTTGGTCGAATATTGAAAATACATCAGTCAACAAAAATATAAAACTAGATATGAGCGATTTCTCTTGGTGTCTGTGAAATAAACTAGTTTTTTATATAGAAAATTAATTATTTAAAAAATATATATAAGGTATTTTTTCCTTCTTTTTTTTATCTTTGCTCATGTAGAGTAAATTAATTGCGAGCTAATTAAATTTTCTCTTAGCTGCTCTTGGATAATTTAGTGAAGAATAAGTTTAGTTCATGAAGACTCTCTCTCTCTCTCTCTCTCTCTCTCTCTCACACACACACACACACACACACACACACACACACACACACACACACACACACACACACACACACACACACACACACACACACACACACACACTTTTCTCTTCTCTCTTTGTGATTAGTTGGTTGTATGGAATCTCAAGTTGGTACATACACGAGTAACAATAACTTGGCTTTAACGTCAAGGAACTTATCTAACTATTCTCTCTCTCTCTCTCTCTCTCTCTCTCTCTCTCTCTCTCTCTCTCTCTCTCTCTCTCTCTCTCTCTCTCTCTCTCTCTCTCTCTCTCTCTCTCTCTCTCTCTTTCTCTCCAATCTTATTTTCTACGTCAACCTATGAAAGTAAGTGTAAGGATTAAAGTTTTCGTTGCCAAGTCAGAGTGAAACTATATGTAAAATTTTAGAATTAACTACAGTATTGTTCTTGTGGCGTAAACATTCTATAAGTCTTAGAGAAAGTATTAATTTTGAACTAAGTAAACTTATATACACTGAACATATTACACTGACAAAGAGAACACATATCTATATAGCGTGTACACATTTTGGTTGATAAATTTTATAATACTAACTTCCAGGTAACGTGTGGTGGAATACCAGTGGATAGCTACTTCCCCTGCAAATATATTTTTTATAATGTTTTAAAAATATATATATACACGCAATGTACCGATTGCTTTGGTTATTATAATGTAGCCTGATTGCATGTTTTCTCACTGCAGTATTCTTACTACGAATAATTATTTGCTATAAAATCAAAATGCCACAGTTTCCTATTGTTCTTGTATAAATGTGTATGTTCATTCATTCAGTATAACAAGATTTGCAACAATATTGTTTTGTTTTTGCATTGGTTGTCGCAATTTTCTTTTACTGTATGAGAAAACTAAATTGTGAAACATAAGAAAAAAAATTATATAACAAGTCATATTCTACTGTTCTCCGATTACTTCTATTGTTTGAGCAGTAAAAGATTTATGATTTTATTATATCATCATGCATTAACCATTATGTTTTTTGTGCAAATTTATAAATAGATACAAAAATTTTAACAAAAAAGGAACACAAATTTGACTATTTTCAAATTAATGCATACTTAGTTTTTTTTTTAAATAACAAATGTAATTTAAAAGTTAGTCGCGTCAGCACATAAGTAAGCTAAACACGTGTGTGCGGTTTCAATTACATTTATTTATTAGGCACAGGTAGTTTGCAGTAACATTACACATACAGTATAACATGTTACACTTTATTCGTATCATCAGTCTTACTTAAAGCCATAGACCACATAAAACAACATGTGTTTTTAATGAATAAACACGAAATGGGATCTTCAAAACAGATGACAATTTTTACCAGAATGCTATAATGTATCCCCACGAGAGAGCATGAAAATACTGTAAAGTATGCAATTTGCGTAACTGTTCATGTTTCTGACGTCAGAAACATGCAAAAATTAGTAAAAAAATGTTGAGAAGGCTGCATAAATTGAAATTTTCTGATCACTGCTATACGGAGCTAGTTGGTTTTTTGAGAAAAAAATAAAGTTATTTATGTAAGCCCCATCAAGTGTTTGTGATATAACTGCTTATGTTTTCTTCTGGTCTATTCCTTTAATAACTAATTCTTAAATAAAACACGTCGATAACACAATGTCTTGACGAAATTATGGTAAAGGTGTGGCACGAGAGCACAATATGGTAGGTTTGGTAGGCAAGCAAGTATTACAGTAAGTAGCCGACAGCAACTTATAATTCAAAATTTCTTTATTTCAATAAAATTCTTAACCGCTCTCAAATAAGGGTATTCATAACAAAATTTCCATAAAAAAAAACTAATTTTGAACTATTTCTATTCCTACAATATTATTCAATATATTTTCTATATAAAACGCGATTTATTTTTAGTTGTTGCAAGTGTGTAATTATGTATCGTCGGACGAGATAGTAAGTAATACAGATGCAAGTAGCAACTGCTCACCTCCATGAGTTGCTCCTGAAGTTGTTGTAGTTGAGCCTCCCTGGCAGTGAGTTGAGCAGCAAGGGTAAGACTTCTCTCTGCTTCATCACGTGCATGTCTAAGTAAGCTCCATCTTTCTCTCTCTCGCTCCTCACGCTCAGCGGCCAGTTGTTGTGTCGACACCTCGGTCTCCCGCATCCTCTGGGGGCACGCGACACGCAACGACACTCAACAGCTCGCCACAATCCCACCAAACCCAACACCCTGTACAGTACTCTATATCAAGTAGACTCGTCACCCAAACTTATACCCACTTACCCACCATATAAAGTGATCATATAGTATGATCTCACCACCCACCTATGCCATATCACCCCGTAACACCCAAACCATACCATACTAACCTAAAGTATACAAACATGCAAATAGTACACTGGGAAAAACACACGAGTAATAACAATTTATATCAATATGATTGTTGTACCAATCAAACTA
Organism: Ecdyonurus torrentis; assembly: GCA_949318235.1. NCBI lineage: Eukaryota > Metazoa > Arthropoda > Insecta > Ephemeroptera > Heptageniidae > Ecdyonurus > Ecdyonurus torrentis. The sequence continues at coordinate 46,079,823 of OX439129.1, forward strand.
ATAAATGAAGAAAACGAAATCAAATAGAAAAACACATGAAGACAGGTTGAAGAAAGTAATGCTTACTTTTTAGTCCAATAAAAAACAGTCATACATCGAAGTTGATTCCACAAAATGTCCTGTCTCCATTAATAAAAACTATCATACATGTCTTAACTATTTTTTAAACATAGCAGTTATGAAATTTTATTTCATGGACACTTTGAATTAGGACATTTTACAGTATCAAATCGATATTATGATCTAAGAAAAAAAAAATCAATGGCTATTTAATTCAACATGCCTTACAACTTCTAAATAACATTCATAAAGAAATAACATAATTTATGCTGTATTTAAGTCACATAGAATAAACATTATTCATTTAGAATTGCATAAATGTTTATGCTGTACAACATAATTTTCTAACTAGACAGCATAATTATTGTTGAAATTGTAAGGCATGAAATAATTCGTAATATTTATGCTAACTTATTTTCAGCAACATTTGTTAATTACAACGTAATTATGTTGCATAGCATAAATATTATCTTGTATAGCATAATTATTAGTGATATTCAAATATGACAACCTGTATTATGCTAAATACAGCGTAAATTGTTTATTTTTTTCTTTATATTCATTTTAATTCAACATTTTCAATTGCTAAATAAAATAATATGAAAGAAAATGATATTAAAAATAATGAATATGAATATATATTTTAAACATTAAAACTATTCACTAATATTAATTTTTTCGATTATTATAAAGAAAAATTTCACATTTTTGCTCATTCTAGACAAAAACCATAAAGAAATAAATTAAAACTTATTATTTTAGCATTTATAATTGTTTTTACTAAAATATTTTTTACAATCATAAAAGTTAATTGTTTCAAAGGACTTTTTTGATCTTATTATTACTATTATTTTTTTTAGTCTTGTATAATATTTTAATTACAAGAAACATAAGCTATAAAACTTTTTAGTTTTAAACAGTTTGACCCTCTCCATTAAAACTTGTTGTATCTTTTAACATGCACGAGTATTCTACAGTAAGAAAAAAAATAAATCTTAAAACGATTAAGAGATTACAATTTAATGAGAATTTATATATATGTATAAAGTTTTTAGTTTGAGAGAAAAAAAGTAAAAGAAAAGAAGAGGCAATCTACCTGTTCGTAATTTCTGATAAAATCTCGAAGTTCTTTTTCTTTGTCTTCTAAAGTTCCATAAAGTTGTTTCATTTGATTTAATAAATCAAATTTTTCTGCTTTTAATCTTTTGCGATCTGCTTTCAGAGCTGAAACATAAGAAGAAGAAAATACAACGATTTAGTTACATACTTTTTAGTTAATTTTCTCAAGAACAAAACATTAAAAAGAAAAAAAACTATGTTTGACTCACTTTGTTATTGAATTCACTCCTAAAAAGCAAAATTGTGAGTTGTTTTTCCAAAAACTACAATAAATCTGTAGATCTTGAAATAAATACGTAATTACATTATGAAATAAGACGAGTATGATTACTCGTATTCTGTAAAAAACGTATTTGCAACTCCGAAGTTGGCAACTTACGTTAATGCAAGTTTTTTTAAGGGGTATAAACCTGGTATAAAATAAATGTTATCGATTTTTTACTTGCTTTGTTATTTACAAATTTGTATTTCAATTTTTACATTGTTTTGATTATTTATATCAGAGCAGAACATTATTTGGCCAGTTTTTAAAAAAACAACAGATAATATGTGACTGAAATTTTAAATAAACCATTAAAATTCAATCATAAAAATATTTGTTTAGCAAATAAAACTAATTTCATTCAAAATTATCAATTGACGTACACACAAAATGTAATTTAAAACAAAGCCAACTACAAGCATACCATATTTTATTTATAGAAAAAATATATAAATTTATTATTTAATATATTTTCACATAAAAATGCCAAATATGATATTACAAGTAAAAAGTAAATAAATAATAAAAAAAGGGAAATAAAACACCATACATGTAGACGTTATTTTAGAAACTAACTATGCTACAATAAATATTTTTATGCTGGTTCAACGTAATTATTTTTCAATATACATAAATAATTTTGTTGCGAATAAATTTTACTGTAATAAGGCTTGCATAATCATTAAATGTTTATTTTTTCCGTTGTGGTAGCTGCAGGTAAATCACACGGAAAGAGTCACGTAAAATGTCCTGCAGATGTCTCTTGTCATTTTAGTGATGAATTTATTCCATATTCTGAAAGAAAGCATCGTCCTGAATCAATTGATATGTGATTTTCTAATTTTTTTTAGTTCATTACTTAAAATTAATTTCGTAAATTCGTATAATACGACGTCACGGTTGATAACTTTTACGTGCACCCTCATGCAAAAGTTACCGATAGTTATATCAAAGAGTGATTTTTAAAAATAATTAATTAAAAAATATTTAATAAGCTTAAATTTTTTTAATCTCACATTAATTGATTCCTGTTAATTCTATCTTTCAAAATATACTTTACAATTTTTTTTTGGTATTCCTCATTTATAGTGAAGCACAAGTTTTAAACTAATGATTCTTTCTGTGTAATTTAAAATTATACAAACTACCTATATAAAATGAAATTATGACAATTTCCTCAAGTACTTATACTCAATGTATTGTTTAAAACTTATATATTATATTCATACCTAACAGCTATATGGTCAATTGTATTATTTTGTTCTCAATGGGTTAAATAATATACATACGTAAAGTACACTTCTATATAATAACGTATTGTGTGTGTGTATATATATGTATGTACAGTACAGTACTTTGGTCAATTGAACCAAAACAATAGAACAACGGCGCTTGCTGTTATATGTATAACATATGATAATGAAAATCCGCAAGTATACGTGTGTGAGTGACTGTGTGTGTGTGTATATATATATATATATATATATATATATATATATATATATAAATAAAAAAAAAAAAATATATATATATATACGTTTATTATTGTATGACATTTTACAGTCATGCAATCTATTTGAAAACCACAAAAGCTTCGGTTAAATCATATTGATTAATACTTAAAGTCATGTCCACAAGGTTAGAAAATCTCTCTCTCTCTCTCTCTCCATCAAGTGATTTTAAGAGAAAGAGAGAGAGAGAGAGAGAGAGAGAGAGAGAGATTTTCTAACCTTGTGGACATGACTTTAAGTATTAATCAATATGATTTAACCGAAGCTTTTGTGGTTTTCAAATAGATTGCATGACTGTAAAATGTCATACAATAATAAACGTATATATATATATATATATATATATTTTTATATATATATATATATATATATATATATATATATATATATATATATATATATATATAGTTCAAAAAACCTTTTTAGTACAGTATTAGAAAAACAGGCGTCAAAATGATTGAAAATTCAATCAATCACACAAAGAAACTCACACATTTTGACATTTTTGATGTGGCATTATTGTTGAAAGTCAACACACAAGAACTTTATTTATAAGTAAGAAAGTGACTACAGAAGTGTTATTTTTGTATGATATTTGTCACGTTTGCGCGTATTTTTTAACAAGAGAGGGTAAGGGAAACAAAAAGATCACTCTTATAAACAGGAAATAAGTTCTTCAATGTTGAATATGAATGTATAATGTGAGAATATTATGAAGTTTTATACACCTATTTTACAACATAATGGACATGGGGTGTTAATTTTTAAGATGAAACGTGCTGTATCTAAAATAATAATAATAACAACTTTTTTTAAGTTTCTATTTTCTTTCAATTTTGTTACAAAAAAAATTCATATAGTAAGTTTTTCGTTGGATTTTCCATGAAAACACGGAAAAAACAATTTTATAACGCAAAACTTTGCTTCATAATATTATAGAATATAATAGGAATATATTTCACGTGTTATTACGATCAAATTCAATTTTTTTAACCTTTCATTTGGTTTTGTCTACCCAATTGTAAATTAACTTATTAAAGCCTACTGTAAATATTAATTAAAATTATTGATATGAAGTTCAATGTTTTTTCAGTGTATTTCATAGGTTTTAATATCGTACCATATGTTCTTTTTTTTTTTTTTTTTTTTTTTTTTTTTTTTTTTTTTTACTATTTTATGTATCAAGTTTTCCATTTGTTTCACTATTTATTTAGGACTAAAGTTTAATATTTTATATAAAGTATGTTTGATATTTCTGTATGCTTGTTTCAAAAGCTCATGGTTTCACTGTTTTTCTTTTCCATATAATGTTATCTCCTATATGATTTGATATTCATGTTAAACCAAGATAGTTACAAAATATTAATTAATTTCTTTCATGTAAAGCCAGAAATATGAATATTTTTAGTCACGTAATATTTATTTCGTTGAAAATCATCAGCAAACTAAAATTCATTAAAATGAGCAATAGGTGGTTTTATAATTAAAAAAGTAACTATTTTCAATTACATTATATATATATACGTATATATATAATACTTATTTCAATAGTGATTTATAGCCTGCAATTTTTAGCTATTTTTAGCAGTTGACACAATAAAATTAAAAATAATATTCAATTTGATAGATATGAGATAGCATTTTTATATATTATACGTATTTAATTTTGTCTGCATGTTATTTTACATGATTAAAAAAAAAAAAAAAAAAAAAAAAAAAACTTTATGGACAACTAATATTTTTTTAATTCCTTTCATACTTTGAGATACGCATTTAATTAATCAACTGGGGCTTTTGCAAAATTATCTTCATTTAGAATATCAGTTCATCAGTACAGAAATATATATAATTTAATTTCTCTTTTTATAATATGCGTATTTATAATTTAGTATTTATTTGTGCGTATATATATACTCTAGTATATTTTATAACGCTTTTTCTTGCAAAATTGTACTTCACAAAAATAATTAATTACAAAGTCAAAATGTGAAAATATTGGACTATAGATCTCTCCCATAAAAGGGATCATGTACTGTACTAAATAATAATTTTAATAATAAATAAAAAGAACAATCTTCTTATTAAAAAATCAAAAGATGGCACCTTTATATACATACATATTATGTCTCTGAACTCTTCACAAACTAGGGATAAAACTTGTATTTAAGTATATATAGACAATCGCTTTACTTTATATATATTGTAAAAACTGGATTTCGTAACGTCATGATTTCAAAAAGGTTATACTTAACAATTCTTTCAACTCCAGTTTGTAAAGGTTCAAAAGGGATTTAGGGACAAAACAGGTGATCCTATTTCTTGACTTATTCATTTGTTTTTAGTAACAGGAGAACTTTAAGTTTGTGCCACGGATACATAAACGATAAGAAGCTCTTGTTGGAAAAGCTTTCCCTTCATTATACATTTTTTCCATTAATAATGCATATAAAACGTAATGCAGCGCAAAATTAATACAGCTGTTTATATTTTGACTGTTACGGTGGAAATTGAAACTAATTGATTTATTAAACATTTTCGGAACTATATAGAGCAATAATACAAACATGAGGAGAAATTTATATGAGAAATATTATGATCAGGTTGACTCACCAGAAAGGGCATCCCTGGTACTCTGTAGTTCTTCAGTGAGCACCAATGCATCAGGACCAAGAAGAAGTCGAAGTTCTCCTACTTCTTGTCGAAGTCGAGAATTTTCTTCACGGAGTCGTCGTCGAGTAGAACCATTTTCTTCTGGAACAAAGTAATAAGAACGATCAGTTTAAGTTTCAGTTATCTTTTTACAATATAGATTTCATGATTAGAAGGTATGGATTAAAGATTTTATTACGTTCCATGCTTTTACTCATTAGAACAAGTCATACACATGGAAAGAATAAATTATGTTATTTGTGCTGCAATTACGTCACTAAAGCATAAATTATGCTTCATTAGAACAATTAACATAAATAACTATGCTGAACACATAATATTTATGCTTTATAATATAGTTGATATAAAGTAAAACATAATATTGAATAAATTGTGCTGAAAATGAGCTAGCATAAATATTACGTATTTATTTTTCTCCGTGCATACGTAACAAAAAAACAAAAATACAATCTGTGTATGAAAAGTAACAATCAGTCAGTATTTTATTAGCTGCCAGATAGAATGACATATTATAAAACATATATCATCAACTAAGTATTTTTGAACCAATTTATTTAAAAGAAATGCATTTAGGGTTTTATATCATTAAGAAGTGCATTATTATTTAGGGGTGTAAAATATTCAGCTTTTTTTTTGGGGGGGGGGGGGGAATAAAAATTTCCACTATTTCTATTTTCCTATCATTTTTTTTTTTAATTAATCATCTTTATCTGAAAGATGGTGATGTATGTGAGCTCATCTGCATTGCATCTGCATTTATCATCGTGTTTTAATAGAAAGAAAGAAGGAAAAAAGAAATCCCGATTTCAAAGGTGTGAATGTGAATATACATACATACATACTGTAACGAGCAAAACAGAATGATAGAAATAATGCATGAAATTTTTATATACTGTTCTATAACAATCAGGTCAATAATATAAAATGAAAACATAAAAATTAAACATGACATATTATACTCGTAGTCCGTAAATTTTTATTCACTACTACACTGAAGGAAAATAATAATAATAATAATAAAACCGACGAAGAACCCTGAATCCGTTATGTTAAATTTAATTTCCTTTAATTTAAGTTTATGTTAAATTGTTTTTTGACGTCTGTTGATATTTTCTCAGTTGTAAATTATATTGTAAATCATTTCTGACAAGACTAACGCTTGTTGTAGCATATTGTTACTATATGAACTGTCTGGATACATAAAGAATTCTTATATCTTAAGTTTTTTTAACGGACACACCTATAATAACTTATATAAAAAAAGTCATAACTGTGCTAGCTCGATTACAGCAACATTTATTTATAATATCATAATTTATGCTATATATTGTATAATAATACGCAGATATAATGATAGTTAATTTGTTGTTTCTATTTGAGAAATCCAAAAGCCAACCACATAAAATAATACCAATTTGTGAAATATATATAAAAAAACAACTTATATTTTCCCCTAATTTTTTTTTTCAGTGTACTGTACGTGAATGATGTAAGCATACTGTCATTACATTGTAATCATGACTGCTAATGATTTTGACATCCTCGGAAAAGAAAATCAATACTCATCATTCATCAATAATTTACAATTTAACTCAGGAGACAAGCTTGTCAACTTTAATACAAAAAAAAAATAACTTTCATTTCAAACAAAAGCAACAACAAAAATGAACTAACACATTTTGTTTTACGACGGAAAATCATTAAATGTGCTGATTTAGCGATTGAAACATACAATAGGTATGGAAATTACGTGATTTTAGGAACTATTCATTTTATGAAAACTGTATATTGGTGCAAAAATAAGAGAGAGAGAGAGAATATAACCAATAATTGATGTATCTGCAGGGTATGAAATAATGAGTGATATTTTAAAATAGCTTGAAACACGTAAAAATATGCCTAGTGTCTACTATAGCTCAATTAACAAAAATTGGCCTCGGTACAGTAGCTTTCAGACGAAAGGAAAAAATGCGCACACTAAAAATATGATTCCGCACAATGCCTATACGAATAGATAATTATGAGTCTCTTGTATTTTTAAGCACCACCTGTGATTGGCTAGCGTGTGAGCTCTATTGTAAACCCGATAAACCCCATTGTAGTTCGAACAGAAGGACAATAAGAGATAATGCTACATTTGAAATTTTAAAATAACGATTTAAAAATGGATAGTATTTATTTATTCAAATAAATATTAAAAATGTCAATATCAATTTTATTATTGACAGCTATAATTTAATTACTAAAAAAAAAAATCATAAAATATTTTGCAGGATATTAAATTTAATATTTTACTCTCTCTCTCTCTCTCTCTCTCTCTCTCTCTCTCTCTCTCTCTCTCTCTCTCTCTCTCTCTCTCTCTCTCTCTCTCTCTCTCTCTCTCTCTCTCTCTCTCTCTCTCTCTCTCTCTCTCTCTTGCTGTGTAGAAATAAAAACATTTTTATGATAAAAAAATAATCAATACAGTTACATTACTTAAAACCCAAGTTGGAGTTATTCTCGTGTTTTCTAATGCTGCATCTTTTGTCTTAGGCTTATGTAGGTTGCAAGATAGAGAGCAGTTTATTGATTAACTTTGGGTGCAACCCTCACATCACTCCAGTTCTCTCTCTCTCTCTCTCTCTCTCTCTCTCTCTCTCTCTCTCTCTCTCTCTCTCTCTCTCTCTCTCTCTCTCAGCTGTTGCAACATACGAGTACTTCTCTGCGCCTTCAGCAAACAACGGTTGTTGAATGCAAACTCTCATCTCTCTCTCTCTCTCTCTCTCTCTCTCTCTCTCTCTCTCTCTCTCTCTCTCTCTCTCTCTCTCTCTCTCTCTCTCTCTATTCCCTTAACTACAGGGTCGGTCTGAGCGGGGAAAAAAATTCAAAATAAAATTTGAAGACTTTTTTGAAGTTGAAAACGAGGTACTTATATGCTCTGCGAATAAAAGTTGTAAGGCACAAAAATATGATTTTTTTAAGGACAAATAAGTCAACATCAAATTAAAATAATAAAAAGGAAAAAAAAAAGAAAAAAAAAGATGAAGAAGAAGAAGAAGAAGTAGTTAATGGAGGTTACAGTGCAAATTTTTAAATAACGAAATTTTGCAATTTTGCTCTCATAAAGAATCGTGTTTATTTTTTTGCAAAATAAAAACTATTTGATAGCTATACGGGTCCAGTGAAATCTTTATCATCGTTACCATAGTTAGGCTTTTGAATTGACATTAAAAAGTAGGGAATCAAATTTTCAATTTTAGAGATAATATATTTTATATAAAATATTAAGATGGTTTTCTCATAAAAAAAGCTTTGAGGTCAGTAATTTTGTAACAAAACGATGAGTTTATTAATAACGAATATCTTTTGTTAGCAAGTTATCATGAATTAATCTATACCATACAAGATTTACAGCTTTATAAACCTTGATGTTACTTTATGTAAATATATATAGTTTCGTAAATTCATATGAATATTCTATAGTTTTCATTTAAGAGTAAGTATAGAGCCTGTGACGTCATTCATAGAACTTTATTTAATTACGATTATCAATATTTAAAAATAAATTGATATATAAGATTTGTTTATCATTTGATTTCATTTTCCATATTTTATTAATTCTATTTTTACTTTAAATCATAATAAACAATATAAATATAATATTCTATATGGTTGAAAACGTATGTAATGTGGTATCGTTTTATGCTTTATAAACAACCAGACTGAGTCTGTATTCTCTCTCTCTCTTTCTCTCTCTCTTGCTAACTAACCCTCTATACCTCTCTCGTCGTTTCTCTTCAATAATTCCACCACACACAGAGCTTTTGTTTTTGGCCAACCTCAGCAAAGATGAATGTACACACACATAGCGTTCATTTGTCTAATTAAACTATAGGGGAATTACCTACAGTACATTTATCATCACACGATCAAAATAAATCATTTTATATCTCTGCTCGCCGGGGAGCTAATGTATTTTTAATGTTATGTGCCTAATGAATGAATGAATGAATGAATGAATGAATGAATGAATGAATGAATGAATGAATGAATGAATGAATGAATGAATGAATGAATGAATGAATGAATGAATGAATGAATGAATGAATGAATGAATGAATGAATGAATGAATGAATGAATGAATGAATGAATGAATGAATGAATGAATGAATGAATGAATGAATGAATGAATGAATGAATGAATGAATGAATGAATGAATGAATGAATGAATGAATGAATGAATGAATGAATGAATGAATGAATGAATGAATGAATGAATGAATGAATGAATGAATGAATGAATGAATGAATGAATGAATGAATGAATGAATGAATGAATGAATGAATGAATGAATGAATGAATGAATGAATGAATGAATGAATTTTATTAAATACGAAGCTTTTGATTTACACAAAGCTATATAAATTATATTGTAATCCCTAATTACCCTTGGCAAAGACTCCTTTTATCGCGAGTTGCTATCAATTGAAATAGCACGGTGCTGTCACATTCTTGCCGCATCTTTCTCTGTATTAAAACTAACGTCAGTATAATACCTACATGATGCAAAGAGAGAGGGGCAAGATTTCGAGGCCTATATATTATGATATAATTCAATTCACCTATGTTTATTTACAATATTAATACGCTACCTGACCTGAATGTGATGAAATTCACTTGGAAAATAGAGCGTATGCCACTAAGAAAATAGAGCGTATGCTATTACATAACATTTTTTCATTCATATCATTGATTGGTTATTGAAAATCAAGTGGCATATTAAATTTTTTTTTTCATACTTTGATACTTCAACTTTAAGCCACGTTCGTGTTTTAAATGTTCACACCCTGCAGTATTAGATAAGTGGAATAAATTTTATTGCAAAGGTCCTTGGTTTAGACATTAAATTGTCATGAAATTAAATTTTTAAAAGTGCATTAAAAAATATTGCGCCTTTTGATCAGGCTGTCAGAGACGTGGCGTCACGTCATTCCGGTATTCACCACGACCACCGTGGTGAAACCGTGGAAACATTAAGGCATATCATAGTATACAGATCGGAAAATTCTCATCATCTATATATGCACCTCCTGAACTTGCACATTATGTAATAGGCTAAAATTGGCTATGATAGCCTATATAAACCGTGGAACCATCAAGAAAAACTAATTTGGGAAATCTTATATATATATATATATATATATATATATATATATATATATATATATATATATATATATATATATTATTTTTTATTTTTTTGCTTGCCATATTGTGTTATCGTGCTATACACCAATCCCAGTCCCAGTCAAGACATTGTCTTATCGACAGGTAAGGACTTTCCAATTAATGGAAAAGCACACACGGGCCGGCCACGGCCTAAGTACACAGCCCGGCATTCGCCATGACAGCCTAGAGAAACCGTGGAAACATCTAGGCAGGGTGGTCGGTGCAATCACATCAATCATGCACCTTCCGAATACTGTGCGTCGTCATGGAATGCATGTAAACATGCATCGTGCAACGTGTTGTGCTCTCACACTTCACGTACGCACCCAGCAGTGGCTCGAACCTATACTCGGTGAGGAGTACAGAGTTACGAGTCAGCTGCCTTCACCACTCGGCCATACCAGCTCGGTATACCTTCTGAGATTTTATATGTGTCCCGACATTTGCCATGACCTATGAAAACCTAGAGAAACCGTGGAAACATACTAAACTTATGGGTTGGTCGGAGCAGTCACACCAATCCTCCTGAAAGTATTGCGTTGTCGTGAAATGCACGCAAACACGCATTAAATTTGTATAATAATTTGTTATACAATATTTAACCACACACTATATTTTAACTAAAATATTGGTTATTATTAATATGTTTATAGTTTTATTAGCTTTGGGCAAAGTGGATTAACTTTTTATTTTTAATGAAAACATTTCATCGATTTTACATCCTTTTTTTTTTGTTTTGAAATGTTTAATAATTTTGAAATAAAACCATGTTTTGTGGTAGATCTATATGGTAATGTATATATTGAAGTGCCGAGTATTATAGTATCCCATACGTATATACCCACACACACACGCACACACTTACTTACTTTTATATAATAACAAAATAAGTTTAAAACCATTTGGTTAATTAGTATAACATACCATTATTAGCTTTTCCAAATGTGAAGTACTCCCACATCAAAGTATATCATAAAAAAAGGTTTAAATAGCTTTTAATGCTCTCAAACAGTTTTATGGGCTTTTTTTTTTTTTTTTTTTTGTCTCTTCCTGGTCTATATTACTCATATTGTCTAGCTCCCTCTCCCCCTTTTTACAGCACTGTCCTTTCGTGTAACTACCTATTTAAAAAAGAAACATTGGCATGTTAATTTTTTTTAGATTTCATGTATACTGTGTATTCATTCAATGGTTTGAGATTGCACTTCTAAGTCAAAGAAAAAAAATTAATTAAAATAAAAATGTGGGAAGTATTTGATTATAAAATAAACTTCAACGTGTTAAATTAGTTTCTTTCTTTAAAACATACAACATAAGCATAAAGGTAAAACATAATGCAACAAAGGTGTGTTTCACCTAGATTGAGGTGAGATTTAACCTGCAATAGTAAATCAATACTTGTTTCAGGTTATTACTATATTACAATTAAAAGGATTTATGTCCTTGCCATTAGTAGTAGTTTTTTTCCCCCGTTTAACAGTTCTACTGTTACAGCATAATTAATCATGCCGCAATTCTAAAACAGCAATATTTATGCTGAAATGATGATATAAAATGTAGCCTACAGTAGTATAAAGTAATTTATCTTTACATAACCGTGCACTATAAGACGAATTGCGTGAAACCACTTTGTTACATATACCCCTAATTCTTTACTTGAAACTTGAACCCCTAACCAACTTCCGGTTACCTGTTAAACTCAGGTAAGGTCCTACATTTTACAATGTTAAACGACTGAACTAAATAATTAAAGTTTGTACACTGATATAATTTAGCCAGGGAATCTTTAATCGTCCACAAATATCGCCCATTTGAAATTACAGCTCTTGATTAAGTAAACGATTATTTAAGCACAATCGAACATTCATGAAATCTCCCATAAATAAGAATAATAAATAAATATGGAAATATCATGTATAACGTCAATTAAAGTATGAATTGCTTAATACACTGTAAATCCATAAAGAAATGGAATATCAATTTATGTGTGCGTATACGATAAAAAAAAAATTGCCTATACTTTAAACTATTGCCATATTTCTCAATGTATATAAAAGTTTGAAAAAAACAAACAAACAAACAATATTCTGAAATTTTAAATCGATAAATTTACAAATTCAATATAAGAAAGATAGAAAGAACGAAGACTATATTTTAACTGTCTGTATAACATTTCATTTTATGCTTGGCGTTGCATGTTGCTGCATTCATTCAATTTTATATTCATATGGAGTATTGGAATTGATTTTTATGTGATGTTTTATATAAATATATTGCTGTAAAACATGTTGCTGTCACTCTGTTTTTATATGTCTTTTGATATATTATACAGATCAAATACGTCACAATCAAAACTTTTCTTTAGAAAAAAAAAATACAAAACATTCATGAAAAAAATGTTTTTACTCCAGGCGTAGATGCTAAAGTTTTTATGAGCAACATTTTTTTATTTATTTATTTCATATTCTTGAAACTGGGTTTTTCAATTTTTAATTACAATTTGACTATAAAAGTTATACATGCATGTTTTTGTCAACTTAATTATTATTACTAAATATTCTTTTTACTTGTGAAAAATTGTGTTTATTATCTTAATTATGTTAATATATGTGAGTATAGGAGTCATTTAATTTTGTTCGTCTTATCAGTAGTTATTGAAAAAATATATATTTAAAGTATGGTCCTTCAAGTTATCTGCAGATAAAAAATAGGGGTTCTTTGTCGCTTAATTGATTATACATTGCCACCACTTAATGAGGTTATATTTTATGTTTATTATTATTATTATATAGATCAATTTTATTATAACATAACTTTATGCTTTCTTGATAAACAAAACAGGAAGCGGATGTGAGTAAAAAAAAAAAAATAATAATAATAAAGTCAGCAGCTCGTAAGTTGACTTTCTTAATTGATAATGGCATTTTATGTAAACTGATAAAAACTGGAAAAGGAAGTGTCGGAATCGGAAATCACGTGACGTTAAAAGTGGGAGGAAACTTCGCGCTAGCAGCAAGCTAGGCCTGAGCTACCTCCCACTTTTAACATCACGTGGTTTCCTTTTCTGGCACTTCCTTTTCCTTTTCCGCATTTTAGCTTTACATAAGCATCAAATGTACTAACCTCCTCTCGTGAATCCATGTCTCATATCAGAGCTACATCCTGGTACCGGCTCTGGCTCTGGCGAGTTCTCCTCCTCTTGCTGACTGGTCGAGGGACTGGGGTTTGATGCTGGGGTGGAGGTTGTCTCCGTGGTTAGCACGTGTTGGGGAGAAGTGTCTGGGTCAGCTGACTGCTCGGAGGGTGCGGTGGCAGCCACGGCTAACTCCTCCAAACGTCGATTTGTATCTGCAAGTTCACCACGCAGTACGCCAACATCTTCCTGCGCTGACTGAATGTCACCGTCAATACGCGAGGCAAGTTGCTTGTTTTCCTCCACCATCCTGCGGAATTTTGCCTGAAACATCATCATAATAAAAACAATCGTTAATTTAAATGTATAATTAATTAAAATTAAACATGCAATATATATATATAAAGAAGAGAAAAATTGTGCAATTAAATTATTTTATAGTATTAAAAAATATATAAAAACATTCTTATAAGTAAATTTCGATGTTACAAGATTTTTTTATATATACGGTTACTGTACTCAAAACAAATTTCTATTCACTGTTAAATGGTACCGTTGAATAGGACCTACATTATACATGTTCGTTTGCAATCTACAAACTGGGGGAAAATTGTGAAGTAGGAAACTCGTTTTATAATTTATATCATATCCTTGTCAACGTGATGTTACTTTTATACGAGATTTCCAGTAAAATTTCCCAACTTTACACATTTTTTCAATCAGTTTGTTGCACCACAAAAGGATACATGAATAATTAGTATGGTCCCATCTCATGACTATGCTGTTTTGAGTATAGTAGCCATTAAATATATTTTTAAGAACAAACCGTTGAGTTTTACAAATATTTATATACATAAAAAAATGACATACATATTCATATCCAATATACAAAGTTATACATGCCTCTTCCCTATCTTTTGTTATAGAAGTTCCAATTTTTCTACTGTTACATAATTTCATAAAATACTTGCGCATATTAATCATAAATTCGAGGAGAAAAAAAACACATTCATTTTCTACAAGAAAATTGAAATAAAATCATCCACTAATATTTTTATGTTTCAATATACTCTATTATTATTTGAAATATTAAAAATATATTCAAATATTTCAAAAAAATGTACTGACTTGATTCCATATCCATTCCATTTCTCTAAGTCTGTAAATAGAATAGTCACTTTAATTAAATCAAATAATGTAAGCGATGATAATTATCAATAGATAAAAACACCTAATTGACATGCGTTGATTTTTTTCGTTAATAATTTTAAATTGCTATATTTCAATTTCAATTAAAATTGTTATAGTTTTAGAAATTATAAATTAACACATAAAGAATTTGTATGTTTTAAAACTTAATCACAAGTTCAAGGGCGCAACATTTATATTTAATTTAAATAACAAAATAAATATTTATATTTTGTTGGTTAAAAGCTTTATAACCTCTTTTAAAATCAACAACAACAATAACACAAACATCTCTTTTGGTTCAAAATTCTGAGAAATATTTTATTTTGCTTTATTTTATAATGAGTTTGATAATTTGTATCATGAAAAATGTGGTTTAGAATTTTTTTTTAAATAGATTCCTCATAACAACTAGTTTTTTTTTTTTTTTTTTTCAACACAGAGGCGCCTGTGGCTGGAGTTATCTAAGAGGAGCGCGGCGTCTGTTACTGGCATTTAATTTACCTCTCTCTCTCTCTCTCTTTCGCTCTCTCTCCCTCCTCAGAACGTCTTTAATCGATCCTTTGTATTTTATTGCTCAATATATCAATACCAAACTTCCAGGTTCATCAAACTAGTCAAACTTGATAAATATAAGTTTAGTAAATTCACACATAGTGTATAACAGATTTCATATATATAATCAAGAATTTAGAAGTTAACTTTGTCAATAAATGACGTTCTACAAGAACTATTACATTTAAGAGATTGTATACAGACACATAAAATTTTATACTTATAGTATTGTAATATAGACTTTAATTAACACAAATCTCCATATAAACTTATTGTATTTCCATAAAGGCACTATAATAAAATTTTATATTATATCGTTCCGTATGAGATTTAATATTATAATGAAGAAATTTAAAGTTAGTCAATGACTCTCCACACGAAACTGCCATAATGAAAGTTATTTTATATTTTACAGACACTTAAAGGAATAGACCAGAAGAAAATATTAGTATTTACATCACAAAACATTTTATGGGACTCATTCAACCCATATAACATTTTGTAATATTACTTTGTGTTTAATCATTAAAAAGCACGTATTGTTTCATGTGGTCTTTGGCATTATAATCATGTTTATACGGTACTATGTTCTCAATTTGCAATAAATTTGATTGCATTCAGTCTCATTTAAAAACTATTAAATTTCATACAGTAAAAATTATGGCACAGCATAGACAAAATATTCCTGCGTGCCAAAAGGCCATTAGGCTGTCTTTTTTTTTTTTTTTTTTTTTTTTTTTGTCTGTGTGTGAAATGCACTTTAACCCTAAATTTCTGTATAAAAAGGCAATAAAAATACAATCTAATACTTTTTACGGCTCTTTTTTGGTGGGGTTAAAAATCTCTCAATTTAACCTAACTGTTTCACAGTTTTATTTATTTTTTACAAATTTAAATTAATTTCATTTCATTATAATATTATATAACAAGTTTAAATAATTTTTGTAGAATAATATTTAATACTTTCAATGATTAACAAATTTATAAATGTCAAAATGTCGTATCCAAGCCCTCTAGCACAATCGGGCACAATCATTGTCATATATGTATGTATAATATGCAATAAACATGCTTATCAAGATATTATTTTACTTTCACAAACAAAAATTATATCAATATGAATAACTTTTGTATTCAAACGAGCAGAACCTTTTCAATATAAATATATTTTTTATTGAACAAAAATTGAACTCCAAAACATTGATGTACTATATATATATATATATATATATATATATATATATATATATATATATATATATATATATATATATATGAAAACTTTTTGTTCATAAATTGTTTATATTCGATATTTGAGAGGAAAAATGTTGAAATAAATTTGTCAAATTTGCCTTTTTGAATTGAATATAAAGAAAAAATTTATTTTCCCATTTCTCCCCATACATCCTATAGACCTGTAGCAATATACAATCATAAAAACACGGGAAAAAAACGTTTTTATTAATCTGCTTATTCATTATAATTTAATGAACGTTCCAATAAAGAATAGACTACTATGAACAGTATATTTATAAACATTTAAAATTAAACTATACCCTTGTTTTTTATTACTATTGTTACTATCATTGTCTGGAAATAATCCATTGAATGACTTAATTTTACAACTTTTTTTTTTCTCGGTACTGAAATTTAACTGTACATTACACATTTACACATTAATTTTTCATTCACAGAACGTATAACATTTAGTATATTAAATTATGTTGCTTTAACTGCTCATAAGAAAACATGTTAAATCGAAAACATTAACATAAGTCTTCTGCTTTTTGTTATTATTGTTATGCTATGAGTTTGTTTATTTTTTCAATAAACCAATTTGTATCAAACTTCTTTTGGCATGTGGATATTTTAAGTTATTCAGACGATATAGGATGATGATAATGGTCACGTGATCTCATTAAAATGTCGTGTATAAAATGCCTTTAGGACGGAACTTTTTATGTATTGACAATTCTCTTTTCAATTTCATGTCAAGTAACTATCATGAAATAGAAAATAAACATCATTATTATTATTAGACTTAAAATTACATTTATTTAACGTATACATATATATATAACCTCTTTGTATGTCTGTAATGATAATCGATGTACCCTAAGACTTGTTTCTTTTTCTATTTTTTTTTTCAATAACTTAATCAATAAAAAATACGCCTCAAGAAATATAAGCTTCTTCTCTCTCTCTCTCTCTCTCTCCATGCAACCTTATACAGTCGCAAAAGCAACAACAATCTTGCCTAAACTGAGATATAAAATAAAAATATTTTATGCACTTTTTACGACAAAGTTATACAAAATATAATATATAAAAAAATGAGGGAAAATAATGTTCTACATCAAATTTTAGAGAAAGGGAGAGAATAATACAAACCTATATCTTTTTTAAAGGTAATATGTGGGCTTTTTTTTTTTTTTTTTTTTTTTTTTTTGCAAATAGTCAAATAGTTATGATTGTATTAGAATTTTACTAAAAAAATATATATATATACTGTAAAATTAAGAATTACATAAAATACTATAACGAAGAAAAAAAATCCATCACGTTATTAATGGTCAGTTCAGAGTAGGACACAAAACTTAACGTCAACATAACATTTTTGCATTTAAAAATATTTTATAGTATTTTTTTTATCAATAAGTATAAATTGCAGTTTTTTATCATAATATGAAATTATTACATTAAAATTTTAATTAGAGATATAGAATTAGAGATCCTATCCTAAATTTGGTAACGTATGTATGTAATATATAGTTTCCTTTACAGAAAGTTATTAGAACATGAATTTGTCCATTCAAATGTCCAAAAATACATAAAAAAGCACACTTTTAGACATACTGGTTGGAGTTATTATACAGCAAATACTAATGACAGGGACATAAATCATATAAATTACAATTTAGGTACATATTAATCTGTAACAGGTATATGTTATGTATTTATGCAGATATGTAGTGTATATTTTAATGGTATCTGTTTATATGTTAAATAAAATACATGCAATGCTTTTTTTTTTTTTTTTTAATTAGTGCAAATTTTTAGCCTGGGCCTAAGTCAATACAGAAGAAACAAAAGCTATTATACATTTTAATGAAGTGTATAAGACCAGTACTACCAAAAAAATATACAAACAATGTTGTCGAAATGAGCTATACGTTTAATGATTTTTTTCTTCTATTGTTTTCCTTTTTTTTTTTTTTTTTTTTTTACTTTTGAAAAAAAGAAGAAAAAAGCAAAAGTGAAACATAACATGGTATTATTACGATGCTTTTATACACATTTTCATTGTTTTATTTTAACAAAAACAATTATTCATGTTTCAGTTACTATTATGAGTTATAATAATATAAAATAGTCTTGCAAACCATCTGTGACCAATCAAGCGTTTGGCATTACAAATTACAATTGATTTTGTTTTGGATATATATAGTAATTAATATTCATTCAATTTTAATGTTTATGTCAATAAATTTTAAATAAAAAATTATTAACTTTTTTTTATTATTAATGTTATTTTTAGTTTGATTTATTTAAAATATTGGATATTTAAAAATGTTAGTAAATTATGACACTGAAATAAAACGTGAAAAAATTGTGAGAAATATAATTATAATATTGTATTTTAAACATTATTTTTTTTTCAATTTTTCTGATTGTAGGAGTATAACTAAAAGGTACAAAATTTAAATAGTTAATTTCATTTTCAATCTCCTATACACAAAAGCAGTGTAACAATTTGTTTGGCAAAGGTGGATAAATATGATAATGGGAAACCCAACTCCAAGTTTTCCAGTTTTATTACAACATTCTTAAATTTTCTTAAAATTATATTTTTATAGTTTATACGTTTTTTATATAGAAAATTAAATGAAGAAAAATAGTATACGATGCAAAATAAAAACAAGATTGATTTTCTAGTGAATAATATGAAATTAAGACTTTGATAGTTTGCTCACCACCACTTCACTATAAACAACATGGCAAGTTTAATACCCATATATACATGACGTTGATGTAAATTAATTGGTTTTTCTCATCTGGGTGACGAAGATTCATGACTTAATACACACGTGACCTAAATAATTCATGAAAAAAATCATCGTGACTGTTGAACACATAAAGAAAAAAGTGAGTGACTTTTTTTTTTTTTTTTTTGTTTACTGCAATGCAGTAGCAAATTGTGAGTCTTCTTGCATTTTTCATAACAGGTAGAGAGAAATAGGAAAATTATGAGGATACTGATGCTTCGGAATATTGATTTTTGTTTTTCAAATGTGTACACTGAAAGAAAATGTATCGTCGTGGTTACGTAAGGATTGCGCATGTATTGATGAGTAAAAGAAATTGTGAATTTCCAAATATAAGATTTTGTTGAGATCCGCTTTCGGTTTAATAAGCTGCACCGATATGCAATAGTTTAAATCGGTAGAGGATATGAACAAAAATTTACAGTTGGTAGCTCATAAGTTGGCTTTCTTAGTAAAATGTTGAAATATTTTTACAATTTTCTGCAGTGTCTATTCATGAAGCTAATGAAGTTAAAAGAGTGCAAAAAAGTCTAGAATTTTTTGTCTCAATACAATATTTACATTTCATTACCCATGACTAACATTCATAATATAACCACCTAGTATCTTTCAAAGAAAAATACAAGAGGTATGTTCAAAAACATTTTTACACCGCAATTTGAAATAGAAAAATACGTATAAAATTTGATGGTTGTATTGTATTAATTGTATTTATATGTTGTTTTGTAATGATGACATACCTTATATTGTAAAATCATGTTACGTAATATAATCATTAATGATTTCTTTACACGTTAATCAATGTGGAAAATTGAGAGCTGCTAAATATACCTGACGTTTTAATTTTCAATCTTTAAAAAATGCTGTCTATAGTTACATGTCAGTTAAAAATAGAATGAATAAATTATATAATAATAATAATAATAATAATATTAAAAATAATTAACATACGTAATAAGTTATATTAAAAAAAAAATTGTGCAATAAAAAGTATGTTAAAAATGTGACAAATTCTGTACCTTATAGATGAGCTTTTTATTTATTTATTTATTTTCTATCGCAGCCATTTGTGCATGTTTCTTGAGTGTTAGTGTTTTGACTTTTCCATTCCGTTAATTAACCTTAATTGGAATATGTAACCAATTGAAGAAATGAACATAATATATTTTAATATACCTGTATGTTGTATATCGAAACACTATTTTATAAAAATAGCACAAACAACTTGTAATGAACTTAATGACTCATATAAAGTAAGTAAAGAAAATTTTATGATAATGTGCGTAACATGCTTTTATCTTTAGTAACTAATGAATTTCATGTTCTTATACTAATTATTTTTTATGTTTATTATTTTTAAAGCAGTTAGTTATATAATTAATGGTAATTTTATTCTTGTATACCAATGAAGTGCATTGAAGTATTAATTCTAATTAGAAATACTATATAAATAATTTTTTTATTATGCACTTTTATGAGTTTTTGTTTGAAGCAACTCATGTTGATAATTTGAGAAAACTATACATTGGTTTATAATACCCTCTCAATAAATAACAACAAACAATTTTATGTTTTGTATTTTTAACCAAATAAAGTATCATAACAAATATAATGTTTACTATAACAACTCTTGTGTTATTTCAGTGTATTTTCTTCTACAATATATTTATATTTAAAACACGTATTTTAAATTTGATATATAAATATATTTCAATCAATAAAAAATGAATAATAATATGATAAAGTTTATTTTATTTATTAAAAAAAAACTTTGAATTTTAATGACTTTATGGTTTCTTTTTAAAATATAAAGTAGAAATATATAAGATTATAAATATATGTATAATATATATATATATATATATATATATATATATATAGACTGTATATATTTAATATTATTGTCATTTCTTATCTTAAGAAGGTTCAAATATTGAATTGAGTGTTGCCTTAATATTGATATAGAAATTTTATAATTTTTTTATTAGGATTAAAATATATGAAAATATTTGCAATAATAATTTTGCTTCTCTATAACGGTAAATATATATTTAATTAATTCTTTTATTCAAGATTTATAGATTCACAAAGAAGTTAAGAAAGAAAAAAAATATCTTTCTTTACAAAGCTAAAGCCGTACAAGTTGATTTGAGAAGATGGTAATATTTTTACATTCTTGTGGCCGTGAAGTAAAGACTCGCAAGTGCTTCACCCTTATAAGCTATTTTGTCAATATTTAGATTTGTAACAACTAAAAAGCATAAGTTAAAAAAAAAAATCTTTCTGTGCTTCTAGATTAATAAGTTCAAGCACTTTATTATTTGCTTCTTACGAAACTTATCGTATTATAAAGTGTGTTTTTTCTTTATAATATTTTAATATTATTCAGAAATGATTGGTAAATAATAATAATAAAAAACATACAATAAAAATAGTTCTTTAAAAAACACGCAAGATTATTTTTAAGAACTCTTTCTTGTATTAAAGTCTAGTTATTAATTGCACTCACTATATAATACTGATATACTTATATACATAATGAAAGTTTTAAATTAAATAAAAGTCAATATTTACAAAATTAAATATAAATTTGATTAAATCGTCATTATTTTAAATAAAAAAAAAAGCTTTTAAGATATTGTATATAAAACTTTAAAAGTAAAAAAATTTCATTTTAATAACAACATTAAAATAATTATCAAAGGATCATAAAACAATTATGATAAGACTGACGGCAAAATTTCATTACTAATATATTATATGGAAACAACACGGCAGTTTTAACACACTAATTTTGTAATATACTGTAGTGTGAAGGAAATATTTTCAAACTCAAACAATTTTATACTCATTTTGAAATATTGAATATATTTTCATTAAAATCAGCTATTATAAATTTTTGATATTTATATACATTTTGAAAGTAATAAACTAACTCTCAAACATAATAGTAATGTGATTTTTAATCATTAATATATTATAGTAGAAATGTATGGTGTAATGATGATGAAATACCAATACAAATTTTAATATTTATAAAATAACCTTTGCATATTTTGTTTAATATAAATGTTGGATAAAATGAACGAATGTATTATTAAAAAAGAGGATCTGTAGTATAACATATTTTAACAAAAAGGAATAAACATGAAATGTACATAATAATATAATATAAAAACAATGTAAACAGGGGTGTATACTGAATATCAAATGTATTTCTAGATAAAATTTTGCATAATAAATTTTCAAATCATTTTATTTATTCAGACAAAGGCCCACAAGTATTGAAGTAAAGTAAACAAAACAGTAAAAACATTAATTTTTTTTTTTTTTTTTTACACATTCATTTATGACCAGAGAAATTTATCATGGTCATAAGTCTACAATTATATACTTTTATGAAATTGCTAAGAACGGTAGGGAAACTATATATTATGCTATATTTTTAAAGAAATTTGATAGATTACACATTGAATTTTGTAGTGCTAGGTGTACCTGCAACGATCGGTATATATATACTGCTACAAAATAAAAATAATACAAAAATGCTACAGTACTCTGATTAATAATAGGAGGGCGTGAGAAAAGAGAAGACACCCCTTTATAAACCTTATTTTCAGCAATATATTTTAAATAATAATTATAATAAATGATTTCATTTAGGAAGGACATTTTTAAATAAAAAAATGATATACTTTTAAGTGATTTGAGCACATAAAAATTTATACGACAATGTTGTTACACCAATTACACCTATTGTACACGATGTAATAACACGGCAAACTACTGTATAACAATTACAATTACTGTTACAGTGACTTTAACAGCTACTATTTCTTGTGAAGAGAATTCTGTGGTAAAGTAAAATTTACTTTACGTGAAACACATTATTTGCTACATTAAAAGAAAATCGTATTTATTAAAAAATATATAGTTTTAAAACAATACAATTGAAAATGTGAAGTTTAGGCTCGACGAATGTCTGGTCCATTCTACACCTAACCCATATCGTAAAGATTTTTATTTTGTTATTTTTTTACTATTATTTATGCATGTGTGTAGTACCTAAAACTCATTATTATGGGCTCATTATTTCACAATACACTTTTTTTCATCTTTTGTAGATTTCTTTCAGTGTATAATATCCACAAAATCGAGAGTAAAAAAACAAAACAAGATTTCCCTCACGTAAAAACAATTATGAACATTGACAATAAAATTGTTTACATTATGACGTCATAATGATCACGTGACTGGACTATTAAGACAAACAAAATCTAACAGTATATATAAGTATAAAATCCATGGCGTGCCACAATAAGAAACACGGCACCCTCACGTCCCTTACATTGTGGCTTGAACCCCCTTACACCCCTCCTCTCCACCCCCACCCCCATCAAGTCAACATACAAACCAGGTTTAATTAAAAATACTGTATATATCAAGGTTTAACTAAAATAAATAACCTACTATATATTATATAATGTACTATTTTTTTAATGATAATAATGGTTTAATTATGTTTTTTTAATATATAAATATATTTTATTAAATACAACGAGAGTACTTTTTTTAATGTATATGCCAGCATTTTTAATATTTTGTTTAAAAGTTATATATCATACTTTAATGTGAAATTGTATTTTTATTATAATTACTTTGTTTTTTTAATAATAGTAGCTCATTTATAATAATTACGTTTCATATCATGGAATTGCATTTTTTTTTCTTACTAAACAACTTTTTCATTTTTACAAAAGTAATTATTTTCATTTACACAACCCAGATACATTATTAAAATACTTGTAAGTGCAGTTGTTATTATGTTGTTGTTTTTAGTATTCATTTTGCATTATCTACTACATAGCAAATTATTACTGCTTCGTTTCACTATATAAAGTGGCTAAAGTGAAGAAAAACATAAAAAAACAAAGAAAAACATTTAGTACCTCGTCAAAAAAACGAGGTATACTGTAGTAATTTTATACTTAAAGTTCTCAAAGCAGAATATATTGTCAATATTTTCAAAGTTGGAGCACTGCTTTTTTTATATTATATTTCTTCCGAGCTTACTATACTCGACTCAAAAAACCTCAGCCAATTTATCGTTTTACCACTAATGTATCGCCCATTTTCTCGCGCGCATTTTACAGGGGGTCGGCTGGGCGATACCGTAAAAGGTCAAACGGCAGGTAACTCAGGCCTTTTGAGACGAGTGTAGAAAAAGCTACATTAAAAATTAAAACCCTTTAATTATATAAACACAATCGAAAAAGTTTTTCCACCTGTAAGTACTGTAAATTATATACGAACCTTAATTAGCAAACCTATTAAGTCACGTAATATCTTATACTAGATATATTATTGGTCACATGCTACAGGTTCATCTATCTCTATGTATCTATCTATATAATATCCTTCGTGAAGTGATAATTGAATGTACTAGAAGAGTCACAGGTGTTGAAAAGCATAAGGTCAATTGGTCTGGATCACGCTAGCTATACCTAGGTCATAGGTCAAACTCTATATCAAGATATTTAAGTGTACATAGCTGTGAGAGTGATAGATAGTTTCTACTGTTTGATCTTTTACTATGTTATCTAAAGTTATATCTAAAAATATTTAAGCTTCCTATATTGAAAACATGATAGTGAGTTTACTTTTCAGGAAATATTCATATATAACTGTGAAATAAAATTTTACTTTATTAATTATATGAAAATACCAAATTGTTGTTTTTATAATATATATTTATATACAATCTAAAAATAATAATAAAAAAAAAAAAAAAAAAAAAAAACGATGCTGAAAAGTTAGTAAACCATTCTATTACCAAGACAAGATGAGAGATAATTTCAATAGGAAGTATGTCCTTTTCTTAGATTCTAATCAAGTTATAGGAATAAAATTATTTAAAAGTACCAACTTCTATATTTACATTGTTCACCTGTGATCTGGGGAAAATTGTTTGAGAAAAAGGGGAGCATCTGATTGTAAAAATTTGTGACCTTCTTTTGGCCAGGGTTTACACAGTTTTACACTGTTATAAGCAGGCACCTTCTACAATTAAGATGGTCCTGGTTATAAGTGTCATAAAATTAACGATTCTGACGTCACTGGGTTGAATTTCTAATGGTAAATTTAGTGACGTCACAAACGATAAAACCTGATGGGAAAAACAGCGGTTTGTAAATTCTAACTTTAACGTTTGTTTTACTGGTGATTCTACCGTTTGTGACGTAATTTACGTTGTTATCGTTAAAATTTCAACGCTTTTTTTAGTGATGTCATAACAGTTAACTCTATACAACACTTAAACTATTGTGATACTGTGAAGCTTTTTAACGTTTATTTTACTTAGAGTGTGTGGATATATTGTGTTGCCTTGAAGCAATGAAATAATTTTTTTGTCTCACAATGATATGTTACTTATAATATATGGCCTCCAGAGCTAATAATGTTCTATATTATAGTACATGTGTAAAAGCACATGAAATGTTTTTTTAAAAAACTGCACTTATCCGTCTTTATGAAACTGCATGCAAAGTACGTTGTTCTGGAAAATTTACATAATAAATGCCAATCTCACGTGAGAATGACACACTTTTATGAGGAATGGAAACCAAGACTACGATAGAATTTTTATACAATGTAAACTATCCACATTTATTCTTATTATAAATTTGACGTGATTATTTGAATGGTAAAAATATTAATCAATTGTATATTTAGACATTTCAAAAAAAAAAAAAAAAAAAAAAAAAACTCTGACAACTTAATACTTTGCAGAACTGTATTTACTGGATTATATCATGATATAGCACTAGCAGCATATCAGAATACCGTTTACTATAAAGAGAGACAGATTAAATAAAAATTAGTTCTATATGCCCCACAATACAGGATAAACCTATCAATGTATGATTTAATATAAATGAATGAGGTTGAAATAGATTTGTGAACGTCCCGTGATACCTCTGACTTGGCGTGGGTCACTGCTACCATTGCCAGGACTGGCTGGTGACATGAAAAGAACTGTCAATCCTAAACATCTCTCGTACTGCATGTGACACACTGACATAAACCCCTATTCCGTATTCCTATTCCCTATATTGTAGAAGCGCATCATTTACGTCATATATAAAATAATTTTTGATTTTATCTGTGTTATCAAATACTTTATATTATACTTGCTAATTCTAAAAACATTAGCAAATCCAATGATACAATATGGATGTTCTAAAATATTATTAAAATTTCAATAGAAAAATTTATATAGTAATTTTATAAGGAAAAAAATCATTTTCAGCAAGTTTTTCCCAAATTACCATAATGCTTTTACATTAAATTTAACATTCTGTACTGAACAGTTTATTATAGTATATATAGTGGTTGAGACTTCTACACCTTTCAGAATTCACACGGTTAACTTTTCCATAAATTCCATATTTGTGCCGCTTGAAGCTACTGCACCTTTCATAATATAGTGTACATTTTGGCGTTTGAAGTATCTGCAGATTTTTCATTAGAATTGTAGTACTCTTTATCAAATACACGATATCGGATTGCCCTATGAAAACCATTGAATAATTATAATATTAAATCAAATAAATAAAACGATGATAATATAGTGACACTTATAATTTAACCCTTTTTTTTAACAGTTTAAAAATTATTCACCATTTTACAAAAACTGCAAGTAGAAATGCTAAAAAATGTACAATGGAAAAACTTCTGCTGTATATTATGTATTTAATGGTATATAATTAAATGTAGTGTCGATTAAGAAATATTAAATCGATCTTACTTTTAAAAAAGAAAAAAAAAACATTTCATTACCTATGGTCATATTTTATATATCCTCCGATTTAAAGCAGACATGAAAACTAACAAATTTTACTTATGCTTATTTGAATGAATAAAAAATATATATTACATGTTTTTATATTGTTAAGAAATAACTTTACACTTCTGGGAGTAAATTTTATGCATAAATTTGAATTTTTACAACATGGCATGCGCTCACTTCACGTAATCCAAGTTAAACTGAGTGACTGAGCTAATAATACTCATGATAATAATATGCGGTAATACTACTTATACTTTGTATAATGAACTTTAAGCAAAAGGACATTAAAAGTAGTTTCCTAACGTTTATATTTTATAATTTTGCATCAATTTAGTTTGTTAAGGGAAACATTCATTCAATTTTTTATAGTCTTAAAACGGTTTTATTATTGTTATTATTTCGCACTCAATGTTACTCCGACATAATAAAAATATGTAAGATAAATCTTCATTTCATTCCAATATTAAAAAAATGTAGAAGTATCAAACTATAGCGTTATATGATGAAAAGTATCAATGCTAAATATAAAAAGTGCAGAACGACCAAACATATAGAGCAATCTGAAAGGTGCACACATGCTTCATTCGTGTGTATTTTGAAAGGTGCTGAACTTTCAAATTGACGAAAAAATTCATTTTTATTATACTCTTAAAATTAACACATTGGAATTCCTGTATTAGTTTTCACATTCAAATCTAATTGTCATAACATAGAAGTTGTATGGATTTACCTGTGATGTAATTTAATGTATGTTAACCATGTCTATGATATTATTTATATATTTATACTAAATGAACCTTGAAAAAAGCAATTAAAACTTTGATTTGTAGAGCTATCCAATTAAAAAAAAAAGCAATACAAGAACGTAATTTCAAATTTTAAAATAATCAGTAAATTAGGCTTTATATTACATTTTAAATTGCATAATTTAATTTTCACGTTATGAGAAATGACTGAAGTTGATTGAGTTGCTGTACCATAAAAGTTACTTTTCAACCACTTAAGTAAAGCTCCTCAGCACGATTACTCAAAATAATAAAATAATAGTTCTTCATTTCGTTATTAAAATGAATGATACGTACTGTACATATAGAAACGAGTGATGAGAAAAAAATCCAAAGTAAAGTAGGCAACCTGTGCTACAATTTCTATTGTAGACCCGGAATTCATGATACTATAAATTTCTAAAATTGTCTTTTACAGTTTTTTTTAACCGCAGTTTGTGAGGATATAGAAGCGTTGAAGTAGGACATAATATGATAATACTCCCATCCCATCTCATGAATTTTACGTTTCTGGTTTAAGAATTATTCACCACGAAACAAACCCTGAAAGTTTGTTGCTTTCCTCAAATTTTGCAGTGAGAAACCCTTAAGACCCCTATATAGCTAATGTGATCTCTCACCAAATCAGAAAACATTGCTTTAAAATCAATTCAATAATAAATATTAAAGCAAAATATATAAGAATAAATGTAACAAAGTAGTAGACGTCCAGCAGCAAAATATGATGTTCAAAGAGCGCATAAATATGTTGTACCGTACAGCAGAGTTTATGTTTTTCGGGATCAAAAACAATTTATCTTTAAATATTTTGAATTAGTAGGCTATTTTTCGCATAATTTTTTTTTCTTTTTCATCAATTCTTTTTAACGCTTAGATAAAAACGTCAACATTTAAAGTGTCATCAACGCCTTGCAGTTGTTTAGCATTTCATCTCACTTTATACACAGTGTGAAGTAGATAACTTGAACATGCAAGACTATATAAAGAGAGTGCACTTTTGTTATAACATGAAAGTGACTTGAGTAAGGTCAGTTTTTTTTTTAATTAATTAAATTATGTGGTTCTCACCTGGGCGTCAACAAGAAGACGTCTCATTAAGGCCATGGAGGCGTGAAAGGTAGGTTGCTGGCAATCGCCATGGTGGGGAGAGCAGGTAAGCTCAGCAGTTGAGAAGTCGTTAACTTGTTGTAAGCTCAACTGTTGTTGTGAACCGTGAGTGACAAGTGGGGGAGGTGGGTGGCAACTTGCCCCCGCTGTAAGAAGTACTGACTCAGAGATCTGGACATTGAGGACGTCCAAACAATGGATTGCTGAAACATAAGAGAAAAATTGAGGGTTTAATTAGTTTTGTGACGATCGAAACAAAACAATCATGATAATTCCCACAGGAATTAAAATATTAAAAACAAAAAATTATGTATTGATATAATTAAAATAAATTGTCACTGATTTTTAATAACACAAAATGTATCAAATGTATAAATATTAACAACTATAAAAATTAAATAAATTGATTGTTAAACTTGAATAATTTTATTATTAAAGTTTTTATTTTTAGTAAATCGTAGTCAAACTGTTTGTATAACGTTCATGTGTCTATAATATATTATACTACAAAATTGTAATGAATTGTAAGAATGTAAGTGGGTATGTACTCTTTTTGGCCTCGTAATAAAAACCCTTTATTATTATTATTATTAATTGAACTATAAAACAGTTGAATTAAATTGAGAGCTTATGTATATAACTGATTTTGTCCAATAAAATGATGTTAATTAATTATTATATATGAGAAGGTAGAGTACGTCCTTTATGTTAAATTATGTGGCTATAAAATAGGACTGTAAATCATAGTTATTTATTGTATTTATTTTTGTCTGGATATCTTATGATCCAAAAATGTTATTTTATTCAATTCAATCATTTTTATTTTAGGCAAAGAAGTTCTATTGGTCTATTAATTTGGTTTTCTATTAATTGTGTGCTTTTAATGTATCTGTTGTAATATTACATTAATTTTCAATTAATATATAATAAAAAATTTGTTGTTGTTTTGATCATATTTTTTAATTTTCTTATTTTTATTATATGCCATAGTGTGTTATCGTACTTCATACATTATAGTCACACCAAAACATAATTTACAGACTTATCGACAGGTGCCATATAGAATCGCTATAACGCACGAGATGACCTAAATATTTTATAACCCCGGCATTCATCATGACAACTTATAGAAAAACCATAGAAATCTATCTAGTCAAATGGATGTAATATTTGCAGAGATGCAGCGGCAGTAATATTTTATATTAATATAAAATATTATTATTTTTAATCATAATTTTAGTATTTTCTAAAAATACTTAACGTTGAAATGAAAGAAGAGTGTTGAGCTATATAAATTTTGTACATACTGTATAATTTGGAGAATTGTTAAGGGTGTATCTGCATTAAAAATCGAGTAAAAAAAAGAAAGAAATATGCCCACTATAAAAAGAAAATGCATTGATCATTAATCTTACTTAAGGAACAATATTTCATAACTGCATAAAGATAAAAAAAAAAAAAAAAAAAACTCACATTAATTTTGTTATATGACTCACATACTTGACTTTTAAATATATATTTATATTTTTAATAAAATGTCATTTTATCTTTTAACCTTTTGTGTTACATTATGATATGAGAAATAACGTTATATAACAGTAGTGGAATATGTGAGGAGATCACAGAATATTATCACGACATCGATCGTATATTCTGCGCAGAGTAAAAATTAATCTACCTTCTCCACCTACACTTCACAAAAATACCATCACTCTACCTACATCGAAAATTGTTTATCAACTGGTATAATAATATTTTTGCAAGTGAAATTTAACAAAATATATATTTATTTTTACCTCACTTTATATAATGTTTATGAAATAATAACAATAAAGCCTTTTTCCAATTATTTTACGTGAAAGTCTTGAAATTCTTAATTTCACGTTTTTTTTTTTTTTTTTTTTAATTAAGAGCTTTAAGTATTTATCAATATTTTGTTTCAGAATTTACTCACGGTTCTCTCTCTCTCTCTCTCTCTCTCTCTCTCTCTCTCTCTCTCTCTCTCACTATGTATTTTTACACTGAGAAAACAATTGCTGACGATAATTATATTATAATCTTTAATATAAATCATGACCAAATTTGTCACTACGTCATGACTAAAACAATCTTATAAAAATTATAAGAAATTATTTAGGAAATACATAAAACTTTCACTGAAAGTTAATATCATATTAACCTGCATTGAATAACCTTATTTAATAAGGCGTTCTTCCAGTGTATAAAATAAATACATTGTTTTAGTATAAAAAGTCTAAATTCCGAAAAATATATAGATATATACATTTTTTTTTATTAAATATTAAAATATCTCATACAAAAATTATTAAATTGTCTTCTTTAATATTTGAATAAAAAATATATATAAAACTCAGTTGGGAATAAAAGTGATACCTAAATGTTGCTTTATTTTTGTATAGTATGGTATTTTACCCCCTCTCTCTGTAATCTTATTATACATATGTATAATATATATATATATAAATATTTATTTATTTATTTTTTGTAAAAGAAAAAAATGTTTTGCTCTAGTGGTATAATATTGATCTTTTTGACACAACTGAAAAACTATCGACTTCTCTCTCTCTCTCTCTCTCTCTCTCTCTCTCTCTCTCTCTCTCTCTCTCTCTCTCTCTCTCTCTCTCTCTCTCTCTCTCTCTCTCTCTCTCTCTCTCTCTCAACTTTTCTTCTACCTGTTGTAGCAACGTGAATAAAAATTTGGACCACAGCCAGAAAAGCAGAAAAGAAAAATATAAGAAAGGAGAAAGTTTAAATGAAAACACATGACATTTCATATTTCACAAAAATTCTATTAATTTTCAAGATAACAATTTTTTTTCTTCTTCTTTTTTCGTTACAATAAAAGTGATGAAAAGTTACAAAAGAAAGACACATTTTCTTTTTAACACAAAACAGAAACTTCTGTGACTCAAAATTAAAAGTTCTCTTCCTCCTTCCCTCCCCCTCTCACTGAAATATTGTCACGTTATATAACAGAAGAAAAAATAGAAATAAAAATGTAATTTATATAAAAAATATTTCTTATCAACTTATCACTCCTTTTTTTATATGCTCGAAAAAAAAAAATAAGAAGAAAGAAATCCACGCCCTAATCTGTTTAAGTATATAAAATGTACTATCATCAATTTTTTTTATTATAGTATTGATTATCGATCACTTATATCCTTTTTCAAGAAAAATAAGGTATCTTATTATATAAAAATAAAAAAGTTCAATATTATACCACGATAAAAAAAGAAGAAAATTTGATATTGAGTTAAAAAACAAAATATTATAGTTCTAATCACGTAGAAAGGTATATGTCTGACTTTTTTCTTTTCTCTCTCCCTTTCTTCTTACTATACAAGTTAATAAGGATTTACCAGTATGGTCGTCATTTCGCTTCATTTCATGACGAGGTGATTCTGACCACGAAAATCGTGCGAAAGAGGAGAGAAATAGGATGATGTAAGAGAGAGAGAGAGAGAGAAAGAAGGGAGAAACTCCTTATATCAGGAGAAAAATAAGAAATGAGGAAGGAAGGAAGCAATAGTTGCATAGAAGTGTGAGGGAGTATCGGCGTATACGTAACAACCCCCTTAAAGCCTTAGGGGATGCAATATATGAGTCATACACCATGCATTGCATGACATAGCAGTACAACATGCATTATACTATGTTACTTTAGCATAGAGGGGGAGAGAAAATGTAGTAAGAGAGAGAGAGAAAGAGATGGAGAAAAGTGTGTAAACTTCTCAAATAAAAAAAAAGAGGGTTGATAAAAAATATGTACTGTATACATATATGAGTGTTTTTGAGTATTCCATATGGTATTCATACATTTAGATAAAACACAATGTATACTATAAAATAATTTTTATGTGTATATAACATTTATTTTAATTGCATGCTTCATTTGTGTAATAAATATTATGTTTATTATATAGATGGGGAAATGTATACAAGAAAATTTTATTTTAATGTGATATTATTATTTTTTGATGCAAGTAATTATATTATACATGATTTTTATGCTTATTGATTTTACAAGTGTAGTTTTAAAAGTGATTTTTAAATGTATATTTAAAATAGGTATTAGAAAAAAAAAACTGTAATGGCATTTTTTTTTGTCAATATTATTATGATATGTTTTTTAAATCTGAAAAAATATTGATTTGAATCCTCTTTTTTTTTTCTTTCTTTCTTTCTTTAATACATGTTTAGTTTTTTTTTAATTCATTATGTACATAAATTAAAACATAATCCTAATTTGAATTTAAATCTCTTTCTCTTACAATCATAAAGTGTTTTTGTCTATGAGACATTTTAAAATAAGGTTTGTTAAATGTAGAACAAATTTATCATAAAAATAAAAGCAAAGGTAAAGGTTATATATAGAGAAAAATGAAATCCTTAGAACAAATTTCTATGTATTATATAATATATATATATATATATATATATATATATATATATATATATATATATATATATATATATATATATATATATATATATATATAATCAATTTGACGCTTATAGGTATTGACACAGACAAAATGCCAAGCAATTTATTTGAGCACAAAATTGTATGTTACACTACCCCTATACAGTGTACAAGAGAAGTTTGATAGCAGTCATGTATCTACGTCATTGTGTATACGTGGAACAAAACGTCAACATATGCCAAACTTGCGCATGCATCACTGGCGACAATTTATGTGCCCACTTTTCAACTAAATCGCTCGTAATTCTATGCAGTGAAATTTTTGTATTTTATAAGAGATTTCATTTTTTTGCCCTTCATATTTTCTTTTTATCATGTTCATTGTAGAGTGAGATGAATGTATATTGTATGTATAAATAATAAACTGTAGTGTCATGTTTTTACTTATTTATATGCAACGTGAAAAGCATTAAAAAATTTAAAAATGAAATTTACAACATTATTTTTTAATGACAACTTTGCAAAAAAAAAAAAAAAAAAAAAAAAAAAAAAAAAAAAAAAACATAATTTAATTTTTCATCAAAAGTTAAAAATTTCACTAATTTTATTTGAATTAAAACTTCTTTTTTATAAAAATTAACACGGAAAGTATTTTATAATAGAAAATTACTTTTTAAATCTATATACTCAAAGTGGCTTTAAAAATCACTTAGAATAACATGTTGGAGATCCCATTAACAGTAAACGGGGTGGGGTGGGGGGAAGGTAATTTATGCTATAATGGATAAATTATAATTAAAATATTATGTCTTAAATGTTGCTATTCTGCAATGAACATAAATATTTATGTTGTATTAACCTAACTATACAGATAACAGAGATAACTGTTATGCTATTATATGTAACACAATCGTAACACACTATATAGCAGACTTTATATCGTTATGTGAATAAATATTGCTAATATTGAACTACATAACACTGTAGCGTACAGCATAGTTATTATACGTGTTTAATTCCGTCTGTTTCCATAATGAGTAGTAGTGAATTTGAAAATTATAATAAAATAGTATAGATTTCAGGATTTCACTATCAACAACATGAAATTTGTATTAAAAATTAAACTTTTTTTTTATGGAATATGTTTAAAAATTATGCTGATTTAGATTTAAATTTGAAAAAGTTTGAAAAACAGAAGTTTATTTTGAAGTGCTAAAATATTTCTTTTAAATTGATTTTGGCGCATGATTTGATATTGGAAAATTGAAAAAAAAAAAGAAGAAAAAAATGAAAAGCTTATTGAGTTAAACTTTTTGCAAACTTTTGAATGAAAATTATTATATGAATACGTTCCAGAGAGCGTATATATATATAATAAAAATTGCTGGCATATTTTCAATACTTTATAATAACGTAGGAATATACGAATGTATTGTAATTTTTAAAATTAAGATTTGAATGTTGAAACGTTAATTTAATATAACAATTCTTTTCAAAGTGATTTATAAAATTTATATATAGGCTGAAAGTTACACTATAATAATTAATAAATTTATACTTAAAGCGTTGTTAGGGCTTCACAGCCCTATTTTTACATTACAGTAAATTTTGTAGTATTTTTATGTGAAAAAAAAAAAAAAAAAAAAAAAAAAAAGAGTTCAAAAATGCACAATTTATTTTTATCTTCATTTTTTTCCCTCGACAATCAAAACAAGCTTTAAAATATGCATGTTGTATAACCAATCTGATGAGAGCGGTAAAAGGGGAACGCTATATATAGGAACCCCTAATATCTTGAGAAAACAACAGAACGTAGAAATTTATCTATTTTCCAGTAGTCTCACTTTTGCATATTTTATCGCAAATAAAAAAAAGGCAAAATATTTTTACCATTAACATAAGCATTCCCTTAACATTTCATCAGATATTATTACTACGTAAAATTTTGAAGCAGTTGCACGAAGAAAGCAATTGTATCACGTACATCATAAAAAAAAATGTAGATTTTGAAGTATTTATTTTTAATAATATAAACAGAAATGCTGACTTTTGAAATTCTTACCATTTTCAATATGCTGATTCTGTCGTAAGAAAGCTCTAGAAAACGCATTGTTTGCATTTTTAGAACTTTGTGATGATGGTGTTGTTGTTGGTGGTGAACCGCCGTTAACTTCTTGATATGCGATCGTAATTGTGGTTGATAATTTGTTTTGTACCGCGGTATTAGCTTCAGGGGTAGTCACCCCATTGGTGGTTGGAGTTTCACCCATCACAACCATGATAACGATTGGGAATCACAACTCTCATTTCATTACACCCAATCTATAAAGTGTAGGAACATTCATGAATATTGTATATTGGCGAGAATTTATGCTTATTACAAGAATACACTGAAAAAACATATGTGGGGTATTTGAACTAGTGACTCTGGTATTTTAACCTGGTAAACTTTACTCTAACTTATATTAAAAACATCCCCTTAAAGACGCAGCTTCAATTTTCACCACAACAATGACGTTCGTAAACCTTGTTTTGTATGCTCCAAACCACGAAAAAAATGACGATGCACCTGATGCTTTTTAAATAAAATAGCGCATTTTTTTGGAACAAGGAAACAGAGTTTATTAATCATTATTTATGCAAACCTTCTTTTTTTTTTATTCATTGCTATTGCAGTGTTTATAAAAGTGAAAATGAAATCATGGAGCTTCTTAACAGATAAGCAACGTACAACTCTATGTTTTAGGCTGACTCACAGTACTCCAATTTGGGTACTAGAAGCCAAGTTTAGCAGTACCCAAATTCATTACATTAGGTTGTCACTTTTCTGTCAAAGATTTCTAATTTAAACACAGCACTAGCATACCAAAGTTACGATTAAATAAATAATGCTGTTCGTAAACCCTGTTTTCTGCTACTAAAATGACGTTTAACTCTAGCTATTTAAACGGAATGCATATTTTTTGGTGCAAGAAAACAGGGTTTACGAACAACACTATACATTGTTGTGGCAAGAATAGAAATTACATCGTTACGTGGACTAAAAATAAAAATCCAAAAAGGGCTGCCAATCTTAGTTTACAGATCCATGAACCCAATCTTTAGTGTACGTTTTGGGTCATTTACTTGGGTCATGTCCTTAACACAACGCTAAGGCAATGAACCAACGCGTAAGCTCTTATGGGCATGACCTAAAACATTTTGTATTCCAAATTCTGAGTCACCAGAAAAAATACTTACCAGTACTCACAACTCAAATATGGTTTAAGTTTTTGATCAGATACATAAATGGGTATAGGAAAACCACATTAAAGTTGATGTAACTCATTTTATATTATGATTTTCCACCTACCCATTCATATAAATCCAGCTAAAAAAAATACAATAATAAGTTGTGAGCTTACTTATATATTATTCCAGATTTAGTTAATTTATGCAATATAATATTGGGTTTAAAGCTTTGGCTAAATCCCAATAATACAATAAACATAAATAAATATGTCATTTCTTGTAACAAAGCAAATTAGTTATATTATATATATATATTTTTTTTTTGCAATATAAGCATTTTAATATTATTTATTTAAAGAATACTATATGTTAAGTTGTTCATACAGAATAATATTTACAAGGAACAATAAATTTCATTGCATGAAGTTAAAATAGTGCATGATGCAGTAAAATTTATTGCACATTAAAAATACTGTTCTGAGTGAACAATACAACGTCATTCATTATAATCAAATACTTATATTGAACTTTAAGCACTCATTTAATTATAAAAGCCATACTTTATATCATAAATGTTTTTTCATGTATATTTAAATAATGTGTGATCTATATTGTGTAATCTTTGTTATATAAGCTTTTTTTTTTTGCATTTCCCATTTCTTTATTGAATTGTAGAGAAAACTTCAAAAAGTAGATAAAATAACTTTAAAAATAAGATTTTTTTTTTTTATTGACCTCAGGCAGTTCAAAGCAGCAAGAAGTTACAGAAAGCATCGGTCTCGTTAAAATATAATGTATTAAAAATAGTTTTATGTTTAGTAATGTAAGTGGGTATGTACCTTTTCTGGCCTTGTAATAAAAACCATTTATTATTATTAATTAGAAACTAATTGATTCAAATATGTTTTAATTAGTCAGAAGAGATTCCTTTAAACAAAAATAAAATATATTGTAATAAAAACTAACAATAGTTTTTAATTACAACGATAATAATAATTGAAAAAATAATAAAAATAAAATAATAAAAATAAAATAATAATAAATAATAATAATAAAATAAATAAAATAATAAAATTATTAAAATTATTTTCAATAGAAAAATAATAATATCAATTTGAACGTGTAATATCTTCAATTTTTGTTAATTGCGCAGTACAAAAAAAAAAAAAAAAAAAACTTGTAGCCAAGCTGTACCAGTATATTCTTTAAAAAGTCTTTAATATTTTAAAAGTTTACAATGTAT
The DNA here is from genome assembly GCA_949318235.1 of Ecdyonurus torrentis. NCBI lineage: Eukaryota > Metazoa > Arthropoda > Insecta > Ephemeroptera > Heptageniidae > Ecdyonurus > Ecdyonurus torrentis. The sequence goes on from OX439129.1 coordinate 46,118,240, forward strand.
TGTTCTCCAATAGTCAGTAAAAGCCATAAAAGTTTAATTTTCAACTTAATTTTCAACTCTTATATATTCATGTATAATTTCTACGAAAGTAAAATAAATTTATTTTACGTGTAACTGTGACTCATTGACCGCATAGACAGCCCACACAACACAATGTATACATTATAGCGTGTACGAAGCTAATTTGTACGTATAAAGTTAATCTAGGTATATATTACGTAACTTACTCGTCACAAGCTAAAACATTTGTGCTCCCTTGACACTACCTTGTTATTTAGTGATGCTGAAAGAAATTACTAATTATTTACTTTATTATAACGAAGCTATATAATTTGGTAGAGATAAAAAAAATGGAACTAATTTAAATATTGTGTTTTGTTTTAATATAAAAAAAAGTTTGTGGTATATACACGGAAAGAACACATATATTTTGCAGATAAATATTCCGTTAACTAAATCAGTTTCAGTTTCAGTTTATTTATTGATCATCGTTTAAATTCCGGTTATCTGTTAAACCCAGGTAACACCTCACCTTCTAAACGAGTGAGCATCTACACGGAAAAAGTATCTAAAGAGTTACTATTTAGATTTTTTTTTTTTTTTTTTTATAAATTTGTTAGATACATACAAAGTTTTTTAAGATAAATATTTACCATTTAAGAAATTACATAAATACTAACGAGTTACTGTTTAAAACATTTTCAACCAAGTTATTTGGTTTGTACTGAAGAGTTACATCTATGTAACTGAATAAATTCTTAAATCTATGTTTTCTATGTGTATAATGATGACAGCTTTACATTATAATACTGACTTTCAGTGAACGTTTGCTGCATTATTTCAAAAATACATGGTCCCACAGTGCTAAAGTATAAAATAAGGAAACCCTATAAGCTTATCCAACGTCTCACTGATAGCTACTTCTCCTGTAGTTATCATTTTTAAAAGATTTACCTTTGCTCTCATAATTGCATCATGATTTGTTCATGATTTTAACCTATAAAGATTTCATTAATTGTCGCTACACAAGCGTTTTCTCAGTGTAAGTAAAATTGTAATAATGATCAACCAGGAATCATTTTTAAAATACATTATTTATAAAAACAGATTTTTTTTTTTTTTTTTTTTTTTTTTTTTTTTTTTTTTTTTTTTTGCAGATATACAGGGAAAAAATTGCTGTTCAGAATTTGATTAAATTTGATATTTTTCCAATAAAAGAAAAATATTACATTTTTGTAAAATTTGATTTCAGTAACATTTTTTTACCTATATTTACATACGCTTCCATTTTTTTATAATATTTTTTTTCTTTTTTATTCTTCAGTTAAAAGAAAGGCTTTAAAATAACACTTATTCAAATGTGACCTAAGATTTTTTTTCCTTCATAAAATAGGTATATATATATATTTTTATTATTATTATTTTACATATTCACGTAAGGTTCATTTTGTTATTTTTTATCATAAGAATTTTGTTATAATGTTTAAACTGTATGAAAGAAAGAGCAATAAAGCGTGTGAGCACAGGGTTGTGAGGGGTTGAGGGATCACAAGGGGTTGCTTCGTGTAATATATTCTCTCTCCCTTTCTCTCTCTCTCTCTCTACTTGAGCCTTTGGGTACTATGGTGGTTCCCCAATCTCATTCATTCCATACGACTTTTCCACTTCGAGGTTTTGGATTCTTTTTTTCTTTTTCTCTCTTTTATATAAAAATTTGTGAACTAACAATACGTGAAAAGTACTTTTTTTTATTTAAAGATGACTATAATAAAAACGTTCTGTCAATTTTCAAGTATATGTTGTTCAATTGTTATATATAAATGTAGCTAATATAAACAAAAGATGGCACAACATCAAAAAATTTAACCTTTTTCTTTTTTATTAAACTGGCATTCCTTTGAGTTTTATCAAGAATAATGTGAAAATACTTGTTTTAATCAAAATGGTTCAAAATTAAATCCTCTTTATAAATAGGCTATTAGAAAAAACTACAAATTAAAAAGTCCTTTGCAATAGAGTTTAAGTTTATTCTATTAAGCATTTTTTTTTTTACATCATTCGCTTTTCAATATTAAAAAAAAGGCAATAAATTCTTATAAGAAAAAAATACCTATACTAACTTTCAAATTTAATATAAAAAACAAAAAAGTTTAATATTAGAATTTTCTTTTTAACATTTATAAAGAATATAAAATAACACAAAAATAAAATCAATTGCTTTGTACAGCGTGTACAAAATAAATATTTTGTTAAGTGTGTTTCTGAGAATGTCCTATAAAATATTATGTATAGTACGTTAAACTAAAAAAACATAACGTATAAATAAGATTTTGCTCCAATTTTCGGACACATTTCCATCACTCCTGGCGTTTTCCCTTTCGATTTACATTTTTCTGTTCTCTCCCTCACTCCCTCATGAAAATTGTAATTTCCCACATTTGTGATTTATATAGTTAATTAAAATCTGATAGAGATACCTGCTAGACAACTGACCCTATACTCGTCCCCACTCTCACTCTAATTTTGGTTTACATGTGACATTAATAAAGCCAATCAAATTTAATTATCTCCCAATATATATATATATATATATATATATATATATATTTTCTGATTGACATCCTACACAAATTAAGATCGACCAAAAACATAATTGACCTGAAAATTTATAATTATCTATACACCTACACAAGTTTTAATATTCAAAATACCCTGCCGTGAAAACTTTTTTTAATTTAAAACTTTTTTATTTTTCATCAAATAAATATATTTATATAAATTGTATATACCGTTTATTTTATTAAAAAAAAAGTTTATCATTTTAATTAATTTTAACGTCTTTTTTTAAAACGAATTTTTATGTGATATAATTTTTTTTTAAAAGTGTTTATTTAACTCTCTCTCTCTCTCTCTCTCTCTCTCTCTCTCTCTCTCTCTCTCTCTCTCTCTCTTTGTAATCAAAAAATTTTAAGACTGAATAAGCAAGCAGTCATTGAGATAGACATTAAAACATCACATATTTTAAAAACGTACAATTTACATTAAAAATATTTTATTTATTTATACACTAATAAGGCAATGCTTAATAATTTAATAATATATAAAACATAATTTTTTCTCTAAAGAGGTTGTTTTCTTTTGTTTACAATTTACGATATAATAAAGCAATTTTTCATCCTTTATTTTTTTTTCTTCTTTGCTTGTGATGTTTTTGTATGTATGTACTGTATATATACATAGAGCTATTATAAGATAGGTTAGGTCACGACTGAAAGATAGAGAATTCCTTTGTCTGACTCAGTAGTGCAAGACCAATTTTGATTCCAGTAGAGAAGAGAAGAGAGGTCAGCCAGAAAATCTTTGCCGTATCTCTGGCACCACAATTATATTTATATATACATGAGAATGCGGGCCAATATTATTATTACTAAACTTCTTTATAAAGAAAGGAATATTACTTCGTCTTCTTGGCTATAAGTTTTAAAAGTTGGAATGTACAAAAAAAAAAAAAAAAAAAAAAAAAAAAAAAAAAACTAATGAGGTTTATTACAATGAAAGAAAAAACATAAGAACTGTACAGTGTATCGTTTACATGAAGAATATAGGTAAACGAAACAAAGTAAAAATATACCTAAAGCATCAAATATCATAGTTTTTTATTTCACATTGATTTCTCTTTGTGAATTATACGTATTAAACCAAATGCGCAGTTCGAGTTTTAATAAAATATAAGACAACCTTATTGCGTTCAGTTAATTGCCACCTTTGTGGTAGTAAATACATTGTTTCAGTATGAAAGAAAAATTACATTTTGCTCTCATTTATTTAAAAAATTAGTTGAAATTTAATATTTTTTTCAAAATACTAAAGACTAATTGTGGGATCTGGAAAAAAAGAGGATTAAGTTGCTTTATTTTTTTGTTTAAAATGAGAAAATTCATTTTTTGTTATTTGTACATATATGTCACCATCATATAAAATGGTTTCTAAATCATCGGTTTATTATTTAGACTCGTAAGAACTCATGTGTTTTTTACGTGTAATATAATGTGACAAAATTTAAGGTAATAATAATCACTTTCCAACATTAAACCGTCGAAAATTGGAAATTACAATTTTTTCAAGCAAAAAAGTAATTTGTCACGCGTAAAAATTGTACATTCTTAAAATTATATAGTTGAAAAATATGATCATCATTTGAACTTTATAAGAATATTTCTTTTATACTTACTTTACATTGCAAAAGATTTGAGTGAGAAATTGAAACAATTGATCGTATATATAATATAAGACATTGTCATGTTATTGATCTTTGAAACCCAATATATTGGAAATCAGAAGTATGCTATATATACGTATTTGCTTATTGGAGCTCAAGCTGGAGGAGACGTTACTATTCAATAAATTTTCTTATATTTCTCTCTCTCTCTCTCTCTCTCTCTCTTACAACTCCATATATACCTCAAGAAATCAAATATTATTAGACTTTATATAGCAAAGTTGATAAAGTTTTAACAAGAAATTTGACCGATTGGATTTTCAGTCTTGTAACTAGATTACAGTCTATATACTTTACTTTACACAAAGTATAGACCTCTCTCTCTCTCTCTCTCTCTCTCTCTCTCTCTCTCTCTCTCTCTCTCTCTCTCTCTCTCTCTCTTGCTGTAATGTCTATACTCTATAGCAAGCTTTTCTGATCCTCTTTTCAAAACCTCTAATACTTAATAATCCCCAAAGGGATTTCAATAACAAAACTAAAACTATATAATAACATTAATTTAAACTTTATATAAAAGCTAAATTTAATCTATTAATTTTTTTTCAAAAGATTTATATAGAAAAAAAAATTCAATATAATTATAAAATGAATATTCATAATATTTTTCTTCAATATAAGATATATGAACAAACTTTCTTGTAATATATATAAAGAAAATAAAATTGAATAAATAGAATTTGTTTTTAGTCAAGAAGAAAGAAAGAAAAAAGTTTATAAAAATGAATTAAAATAGAAATGTTTATCTTTTTTCTGTCGTATTCTTTTGTTTAAATAAAGAATGTGGTTCCCCTAGTTCACGTGACGTAAGACAGTATAATTTTTTTTTTTTTTTTTTTTTTGCACACCACTAGAGGGGAGAAATATAATAATAAACGTTATCATATAACAAAGGAGATAATCACTTTTCTTCTCTAATGAATTTATATTGCGTTTGTATTTGTTATTAATCATAATTAATTTCTACAATTCTATAGAATACAAAGATGTTATATCAAGTAATGTATTAGGGTCTTATATTCATCAGCGTCGAAGATTTATTTCAGGGTAATTGTTTTCATTAGTGAAATTTATTTGAAAATTGTTATACAAGAGGGTTGATTTCAATCTATATAGATTTAAATCAGTATTAATTGATTTTATATTTATCTAGAATACTAATTTTTTTAAAGTTTTTTTTTTTTTTTTTATAATATATTTCAGAAATAGTCATATTGGGCATGGAACCTTGTTTTTTTATTTCATGGAAAGAGATGATACAGAAGAATGAACTGTTTTCTAAACTATTCTATACAGCAAAATTACTTTTCACCCCTAAAGAAATAAAGCTACTCTGCAAAGTCACTCTGACCTACAAAACAGTTTGGCGTTCAACAACAAAATATTATGTTGTATACAGCATAATTTGAGATATTTTTTCCTCGTTTAACAATACAAAATAAAATAAAATTAGCATTATTATTATTATTAGTTCCATGCTATAAAAATAGAGAAAAACTAGTGTTTTGTTTCATATAAGACCATCTACTTCTTTACTTCAGATCAGTCTAGTACTTATCGCGATTTCAATAACATGCAGAACTTCAATTAAAAATATAGCATTAAAGTAAATTATTTTAGAAAATTATTTTTTATAATTATGAAAAAATCATTGAAATTTTTTTTTAAGTTGTGTATAATGAAGTGAACTTACTTATACTATAATTTAAATATATTTTATATAAATTACTTCCAACATTTTTATTTTTAATTCATTATTTTTTTTTTTATATAAGAGCTGAACAAAATGTCATTTCAGTTACCTCTTGTCAAGAAAGAGAAGAAGAAGAAGAAGACAAGGGGGAAAGTTTCAAGTGTGTAATGTTAGTAAGGACAAGAGAGCAAAGTCCACATCTAGTGACTTTAATGAAGTTGTGAGAGAGAGAGAGAGAGAGAGAGAGAGAGAGAGAGAGAGAGAGAGAGAGAGAGAGAGAGAGAAAGTAACACAAAGAAGTTAAAATGTCATCCTGAAAACTACTTTTTGTTCCAACTTATAATATTATATATATGCATACTAATGCAATCACGTACTAGGCATAACTTTTATTGCGATTTAATAAGACACGAAACTTTTAAACTTTATATTACATAATAAAAATATACACATTGTCTTTTCATGAAACATTTTCTTTTTTTAAATAATGCTATTTACTTTACACTTAAAAAAAAATGCAGGATTCTATACATGATTTTCTTTTCTATTGATTTATAGAAAACAATCAAATCCGTTCTGAGCAAAATTATAATACTGAAAAAATGTACATTTTCCAATTTTGTACTACTATCCAACTGAGACATATTCATCGGTTTGATTTTGAGCTACATGGCTAACATCAAAGACCATAATATGAATACTGTTCGTAAACCCTGTTTTCTGTTACTATAAAATGACGATCAACTATGGTTATTAAAATGTAATGCGCATTTTTTTTTTTATTTTTTTTTTAGCAAAGAAATTAGCGTTTACGAATCATGGCCTGTGATATTGATATTAAGTTTAGGCTATTCATGTATTTTTTTCTCAATGCAATTTTTCTTTTGAAGTCAAGTATTTTATAATGTAAAATTAATGCATGTTCACGATAAAAATCACTAACTTGGTATACATATATATAAAAATATATTTTATACATTTCTATATTTAAGGGTTGAATGTTAAAAAAACACTCAATATTTCTTTAAATATATGAAGTTAGGAGAGAGATGATTTATTTTTATACATAAATTTTACTTTATCTTTTACTTTGTACGTTATAATATACGTAAAATTTATTTACGTTTTTGAAATTTGACGTGAAACATTGCTAACTCTAACTTATATAAAGGGGGAAATAAGATGTCGAATTTGGTTAAGAAATGGCTACTCAGTTTAATAAATTTACATTTTATTGCATACAACGCATTATTTGTAAATTTTAACGATTATTCTCAAATCAACGGTAATTGAAAAAATACAGTACAGTATTACCTATATTCTGATAGTTCGTTCTGTAAAATCTTGAGCCAGCTTCGAAATTTTTCCTTTGTTAAGAACATCTGATCACGACTTCATTACCTGTTTACTACGTTTATTTTTTATGTATGGTGTATTATTGTTATTTATTCGTTTAGAACTTTTGACCTGATAAGAATGAACGAAACTTCACACACACAAAAAAAAAGTTGTCAACAAGCGACTCACTTTTATCGGCTCAAAAAACAAGAACAACCAATGAATGTGTCTAATTTTTTTGGGGCAGCCAATCATTGTTAATGAGCCTTACCATACTTTACAGAACAAACTATTATTCGTATTACTTTACCTAAACCACTGGACAACTTCAAGTTCCCTGTGAAACTCAGGTAAGAACTACCTATTACAATGTTAAACGAGGGTGCATGTTAAATACAGCCTATACAGCTATGCATTTGATTGACAGGAGAGATGATTTTGAATCTGAATTTTGGTATTGTACAGAAATGAATAGAATAAAATTTTTAATAGGCTGTTTGTAATAGCTTTTATTCAATGTTTTTTAAAACGATAATTTAACGTTGGGTGCAATGAACTGCCTGGGTCAATAAAAGCTATTAATCACATGTAATAATATAGAAAAAATTATATGCGTAAACTTAAAATATCACAAAAAAATTAAGAATGAAAATCGGATCTTGATTCATGATAAAAAGTTTTTTTTATTATTTTTATATTATTGATTTTAAACACGTAAAAGTGTGTCAAGTATAATTCTCATTTAAAAATTTTAAACTTGTGTAAAGTATAGTTTAAAAAATAGTGTGTTAAAAAATGGTTTTGCAATGCTATTAAAAGGATAAGAAATTATGTATAGGGGTCCCTAAGCTATTCTCACACCGTTTGCGGTTGGCTAAAAGCACTACATTTCATCCCTTAATCGTTATAGTTGTAATTATAGAAACTAATTCATAATTTTAAACTTTTTATGTTATTTAATATTAATGCGGTATAAGAATGAAAGAGAAAAAATGTATTAAAATTTTAATATTTGTTTATGGTAAAAAAATGTATGTATAATTAAAAAAAAAATGTAAAAAAATCTGTATTTTCATCTTTTTCTTTGGTATATAGTGAATATTAAATTATGAAAATAATTGTGAGCGTAACTCATGCATGATTTATATACATGCTAAATTAAACATAATGTAAAATACTTCCTACTTCAAAGTAATTCATCATAATTAAAAGCAACATAAAATTTAAAAAAAAAACTTGATATAAAATGCAAATAATATATATATACTCACACATAATATACTTCGCAGTATATTTTTATAATAAATTTTTCTCGCCCTAGCTGCCTACATAAATTTAATAAACCTTAACGTCACTCAATTTACAAAATACGACAAAGCATTTTTATTTTTGTTAAACCAATAAGGCACTTGCTTTGCTTGCCGGCTGGCTGTACTAGAGTACGAGAGCTGTATGCAAAGCAAATATATTATAATAGTATAGAAGACGAAAAGAGATTGCAAAAACGAAAAGAAAAAAAAAAAAAAAAAAAAAAAAGAGGTGATGTGTATTGAAAATATGTCAAAATTTTTTGCTTTTATGAAAAAAAGAAACGAACATTTTCATAATCTATATACGAAAAGTGAGAATATATACCTTAAAATGTGTCAAGAAATAAAGAGCTTCTTTTGTATTTTTACATGTTCAAATAATGTATCTAAAAACACTTTTATATCAAGAGTATCCACATTATGTAATAATTTAAACATTGATATTTTTTTCATGATTCATTTAATCATAAAAAAAATCTATACAAGACAGGTTAGACTAAAATAATGTGTGTCTTAAAATTATAATTGATTAATTTAATTGAACGCTAACTAATAAAAATTTATGTTGTATAATAGTTATGATTATTATTGTAATTCTTGTTTTATAATTTCATTTCTCTCATAATACACTCATAATGCATACCAAATATAGGTGGTTTTACTTATAGATTTAAGCTTGTGCTTTGATGCCATATGAGAGCTCAAAATAACATTGGCAGTATAGGGAAATTTTCATTTTTCGCCAATTCAAAAATAACAAATATTATTCAACAATTTATGCTGATTTTTATAGGTTAAAAATAGCTGTTTTTATTTTAGAAAAATATAATGATAATGGCAGAAAAACATGTTTCTCCTATGCTGGGCAACGTATAAATCTTTGTTCATGAAGCATGGCACTGGCGCTTAATTTCATACAACAATTTCGATGTTTTACATGCAAACAATTAGAAATGAAAGCCAACAAATAAACAACATTTTCCAAACATACAAAAATACACCGTACAATTCATTCATACAATTATTTTACTATAAAAACTATAATCCTGTTATTAAAATTAATAATTATTAAATCCCTGCTTATCTGATGGTCATGAATCATGAAATTTATATTTTAAGTTTTTATTTCAATTAACTTGCAAATTACATAAAAAAAATTCAGGAGTCAACGTTTGAATTTTAGAAATACAAGCTCTTAAACGAAAACCCCTTAAATAAAGTTCATAAACAACTTTTTCAAAATTATTTGATTATTATTATTATCCAATTTGTAAATAAATTACTAAGGTATATAATTGTTACTCCTACTAATCTAACAAATTAAAAGGATCAAAATAGATTATTTTATTATTAAAAGATAATATTACAATGCTTGAAATTTGAAAATGGTTATAATTGAATTAATCCTCTTTAAGCTTAAAATACTAATAACTTTAGAGTAATGCTTATACAACCATAAATTTATATTGTAGGTATAGGTAATGCTATTAGATACGCTTGGTATAAGATTGGATAACAATTATTTATTTACTCAGGTATGATTAATATAATATTGCAAATCCTATTTTATTATTAATAGTTGGTACACTCTAAGAAAGGTTATGCATTGAATACTTTTTTTTTATCATATTACATTTTTTTTCTGCGTTACATTGCTATATACAAATGAATCTGGAATATATGTATGTCATACACAAAAATATGTATTCGGTACATATTTGTTTTGAAAGTGTAATTTTTTTTATTATTCAATGCAACAGTTAAATGATATATTGCTGTACGATTTCCTTTCTATAATACTCGAATCGCCACATCTCATTGTTGAATGTGAACAAATTCTGACCTTATACAGTTGACGGGAATGGGGGGGGGGGGGGGGGGGGGACTAAGCCACAGACATTGTCTTTGGTTGAAGTATTTTTGGTCTATTATTTATATATTAATTATTAAGTGAGAAAAATCTATTTTTGGGGCTTAAGTTTTCAATCCTAAATTTTTATGGTTTAAAATTGTACTCTTATGAATGTTTTTCATAAATCCATAATTTTGCACGGGGAAATCAAATTTTCATGACAAATGATGCATTTGTTTTCCCCCAGACAAAAGCTTAAATATGTACACAGATGTGCTGTCAAGACATATTATATGAAAATTTAACTGGCATCATACAAAATATAATCAGATACAAAAAATAAGGTTCAATGATGAATTAAAGCTGAATTTTTTTATAAACACTAAATTCAAATTATAGTGACAATTTAAATGACCAGAAGTTCTATATATACAATTATTTTCCAGAATAAGTTAAATTTTATAGTATTATACAGTTTATGACATAAAGAAACATTCATGAAACTAATTTTTCATTTTAGTTCACAAATAGACATTTTTTTAAATTCTCCAGTGAGTACAGTTTGTACAAGTAGTAGCAGTAGTTTTGCAGTTGTTGTTTTTTGAATAGTAAAACAGTTGATGTCAATCCTCCAGTGTGATGTACAGTACTGTAGATATACGGTGGTTACACAATAAGCATATCTCATGAGAGATCTAGACCAAAGAAGATAAGTTGCTCCAACATATATAGAAAAACTATCCGAGGAGAACTCTATAGAAAAATTAGAACGTATAATATAAGATGGTCGTCAATTTTGTTTCAGTTACATTTATTACTTTTTGTTAAATCAAATCATGATAGAGATAACATCATGATTATTTGATTTCTCTCTCTCTCTCTCTCTCTCTCTCTCTCTCTCTCTCTCTCTCTCTCTCTCTCTCTCTCTCTCTAGCTTTCGGTTTCTCGCTCTCTGTAAAAATATATATGGTAAAAAATATATATATGCGAGCGTTTTATCTTTTGTTTTGGTTGTATTGCAAAAAAGAAAAGAAAAAACACTGAGAAAAAAATGCATGGTTATAACAAATAACGTAATTTATGCTGTATTTATATATCGTCATAGCAAGCAAAAATGTTACTGTTTTCAAGCTCAATAAAAAACCCTAACTATTGGTGTAATTTCATATAAATAATTATGTTGTGCTACATAACTCTGTTATGCTATGTATATATTATTTGGTATATTACATATACATAGCTAACATAGCATAAATTTTGTAAATGTAATTGAGGTAGCATAATTATTACGTATTTATTTTTTGTCCGTGTGTATATAACATCAATTTTATACGTTTATAGTTACAATTTGAGACTGAGTGCTCATTTTATTAAGTTTGATAGGTCCTGCCTAACAGTCTTGATAATTTAATAGAATTAAGGAGGTTATACAAGGACTAATTGACTGAAACCAAGAAGAACCAAATAATGGGTATTGAACTGATACAAAATTAAAAGCGTAATAATTATATTAACTCAATTTTAGTAAAACAAAACAACATAACTTACAGTATATTATGCAATATTTATGTTACAATTTCATGTTGCACTGCAGCCTAATTATGTATTCGTATTTTACAAAAGTTAAGCTAAGTAGCATAAATATTAATCACTGCAGCATAAAGTTACGCATTTTTTTTCATGTATGCAAATGATATGGTTAGTAATGCACCATAAGAAACCAAAATAATGATTTAAAAATAAAATATTTTGTAATTTAAAACTTGAAAAAACAACAACAACAAACAGCCTTGACTATACTGTATATTGGCAAAGTAACTTTTTGTATACGATGAAAAAGAAAAACTCTTTACTTATCTCTTGTATATAGGAAAAGCAGTTTTTGTATTATAAACTTTCGAGGCCACAAAGAGGAAATAAGGTTTCAGCTTATGGAAGAAGATAAAAGACGACAAAATCGATTTCAACCTCGCAGTATCCAAAAATAAAAACATAAGAAGTATTTTTTTTTCTATGTATTAAAATTTGTAAAATTTTCGCTAAAAAACATAAAATGAAAAAGAAAATAGTTCATATACTTTGGAACAAATTTTTAAACATATTAAAAATTGCAACAATAAAAAATATGCTTTTAATATAAAATGAGTATAAGCAATTATAATCCAAGCATGATTTGTAAATGTTATTACTAAGTAACTTTTTTTTATTGTAAGTTTGCAAACCTTTGTCATATATGTTTTAAACAATTTGAAATGTTATTACAGTGCAAATCCAAAGAGAGTTTTTAATTTGATTTCATAGAAATACATTATAAAGAATAAATATTAGTGTCTAAATTACAACTATATTAATATTCAACTGAAAATCCCAATAAAAAAAAATGCATTTTTTTGCAAGAGCTTGAGTTTCTATAAGTAGAATTTTTGAAGCACTAGGAATATTTTGATTTTTTTTCCCTCAGATAAAAGCTGCCCCTCAATACCACAGTATTGTTGTTTGGTATATAATATATAACTATATAAGATACGCACAATATCATGTTCAAAATTAAATTAATAATATCACTTTTTGCATTTAAATTCTGACTAAAGAAATAGAAAAATTATTAATAAATTATTAATATTATTATTTAATTAATTAATTATTAATTAATTAATAGAAAAAAATTAAGTTTGGTCAGAATATGCAACAATTCTTAATTTTTTTAATCTTAGAACCAAAATTGTACAAATTGTATTATTTGATTGGTTATTGTGTTAGGAAAAGAAAGGGTCAACACCCTCTTTACCTTGGAATGAGATGCTGGGAATGCAGCAGCACTCAACTTAACTCTTTACAATTCCATCACGTAATCTCCTCCCCTCCCCTCTCCCACCCGCGCTCTCTCAGCATCCCTATGTATCTCACAAACACACACACACACACACACCTTCTTCCCCTCCATTGCTATGTCCAGTATAATCTTTTTGTCTGCTCTACTCTATACTACATATATTATAATACAGCCTTTTTTTTTTTTTTTTTTTTGCTCTATCGAACAATATATCATAGTAGAATAAAACATGAAAATTGACTTCAAAAATCCCTGGAGGATATTTTTATACCTTTTTTTTCTTTCTTTTCGCTTTCAATGTTTTGATACTTTACAATGAATATGAAAGTATTGTATAACAATAAACAAAAGAACTTTTTTTATATACATATTTATAATGTATAAAACGCAAAGATATTCAATTCAATGTGTTTATTATATAATATTTAATAACATAATTAAGTATGGGGGAAATTTTTGAATTAGTAATGCTTATTTATTGTAAGACAATTGTAGAATTATTTATGGTTTTATGTTATTATGTTTATAAAGCTATACAAGTGACACAGTCATTATTTATTTTTTTCACTCTACGATCTTGATACAATAAATGTATAAAGATAAATAATTTGCTCATTTTCATTACAAGGTAGAGAAGGAGACAGAGAATTAAAATATATAATATATATGTTTTTTTAAAAACACCAGAACTTACGATTGCATTGTAGAAATAAATTAAATATTTCTTACGCGCGATAATAATATTCAATTAAAATTCTTGTTTTTGCCAAGAAAAGTCTCATATAATATCTGAGAGAGAGAGAGAGAGAGAGAGAGAGAGAGAGAGAGAGAGAGAGAGAGAGAGAGAGAGAGAGAGAGAGAGAGAGAGAGAGAGAGAGAGAGAGAGAAGTTAAGAAAAGTTTGTCATATAAAAAGTGCTAGAACAAGGAATATATATACGAGATTCTTCAAGTTGTGTGAATATTATTTTGAATATTTCATGACGGGTTACAAGCTACTTGAATGTATATGTATGTATGTATATATATGTAGCAAAAGCAAGGAAGCAAGCAAGCTAGCAAGCATGTTACTTTGGAGGAGCACGTATTTGTAGAAAGGATAAGACAAGACTTTTCAAGACTGCTTTAGGGGGGTCTCTCAGTTAAAAAAAAAAAAAACAAAAACAAAAAAAAAAAAAAAAAAAGTTTAAAAGATACACGTATATAGTATTGAGCTTTTAAAATACATACGTAATATTTTTTTTGTCTTGTATAAATCTTTGAAACGATCTGTGAAAAATATAAAAGAACGAGGTCTGAAAAAAAAATCCCATCTTTTCTTGAAAAAAAAAAAAAAAAAAAAAAAAAAAAAAAGTCTGACTATGGCATACTGGTAAATTGGATTGCTGGACCAATTTGAATGTCATTTCTCACATCTATTCTAGTCTGCACAGCTGTACAAGTAAATTTGATCACGACAGAGGAGCCTAGTTTTATTTCTTTAAACATGAAGGTTATACTAATAGAAATCAGATGATTAAAAAAATGTCGTAGTCTGAAGAAAATAATTTTTTTAGCACAATAAAACGCATTAAAATAATACTCTAAAAATGGTACAGCATAATTATTTCTGTCCGTGAATATAACCGTGCATAAAAAAAAGTTCGATACTTCAAGAATTAACATGTTTTAACCAAGTACCACAATTTCGACTTTAATAAAAAATTATATCTTTATTAAAGTTAATCTTGGTCAATTTATCTTCTAAAAAAATAAATTTAATCCAGAAAAGTCGTAACTTTTAAAAAAAGAAGTATTTATATATTAAATAGTATCCTCCTACACGTAAAGAATTGAGCGCCGAAGTGATGTCTATTAAATATAATGTCAGTGGTATATCTCCTCCCACGTGATATTTGATATCAGAGTGGATTTTACTATATAAAATATTAAGTGAGGTACTTAAGCTAAAAGGTAATTTAATTTTTAATTATCTACAAGACTTTTGATTGAAAAATTAATTGACATTTTTAACATTTAATATTTCAAAATAATATATATTAAAGTACTTTAATAAGTATTTCAAATTAAAATTAATTAAATAAAAATGGAAATAAATAATAGATTATTGCATTGTTGCATAGAATAATGTCAAGAATTTCATTACAACATTTAATTAATTTTGTAAACAAATTATTATTTTATTTGCAAGAAAAAAAAATGGAAAAAAAAAAGGAGAAAAGGAAATGAACTCGTTTTTTCCCCCGATTTTCACAGCTAAATTTGTTTCAACATTATTACTATTCTTCGATCCTTACGTACTTGTCTTAAAAATAAAGTCTATGGGCATAGTTTTTTTTTTTTTTTTTTTTTTTTGAGGGTGTATGCGCATGACTTTATACTGAATTCACTTCGACGCCATACTGGAGCAATGAATAACATTGCTCACACATGACGTTGACTTTAATATGAATGCAACCACCCTATATTCAATATAGACTTATAAGATTCTTTTTACGTGCCTCTGTCACTGTCGAAGAGTCTTTTCAAATATCATAGTTCACAAAAACGTAATAATAAACTATCTTTATTACATATCGATTAAAATATCATGTATCGACTTCATGATCAATATAGAAAGAAACATATTTGATTATTTCAGTAAAGTATAATACAAGAATACCACGTCAGTAGTAAATCTTGTGGTTTTAAGTGCAACATTCGTGACTCGAATCCAGAGTAGAGGATCAGCTGATATTATATATAATATAAAAACCAAGAAAGAATGATAATTTGTATATTTTGTCATGGCCTCTTCAGCTTAGTTTTTTTAAATGATCTTAATTTGATATTCAGACACATATATACCAGTTTAAAAATGTCATCTCTATATGACCTCTTATATAAAAAAGTTAAAATATTTTATTTCATAATATAATTTTTTTGTCTTGCTCTTAAAAGCTTAAAAACTCCCATTTCAAGTAGTTAAAAGAAGAGAGAGAGAGAGAGAGAGAGAGAAACTCGTAACCTATATTATAAAAATATTACTTCTTAAATAATATTTTTATCTATATAAACTTTAGTATATAATAATGTTGATATATTAATACTTTTTTTTTTAAAGCAATGAATAAAATTATAATGTTAAAATCTATATCAATGTATAACACGTTTAAAAATACTGCTGATGTCTTTTATACCAGTTTTTTTTCTTACCCTCGATCATTAACATCAAAAATATTTTCAGATAATGAAGTAATTTTTTTTTATACACTGTAAAATATATATTCATGCATTTTTACTTTAGAGATATCTAGATTTTATAGCAAATTTGATATTTTAAATTTCATCTAATCCTTAGAATTTTAAGATTGTTAGCATTGTTATAATGATTATTGTAATTCTTCTTTGTTAGAATATTATAGGGCTACATATTATGGCCATGTTCGCTTAAAGCAGCATTGTATGAGCATATACTTTGAATATTTATTTTTTCATTTAAAAAACATACTTTTAAATTTCATTGTAAAACTGCAGTAAATTTTACAGTCTAAAAACATCTCGGGCACTATTTATTTGCATAGTTTTAGAAAAAAATTCTGTATAGTTTTATTGTATAGTTAATATAATATTCATGTATAAAAAGTTTTGAAATCATATTATTTACAAGCAAGTAAAGAATAAATTACGTAATTTATGCTGCATTTAAGTCATAGAAAAAAATGTTTTTAAATTGGTACAGCATAGAGAATCAGTATGTACACAGTAAAAAATAAATACGAAATTATTATGCTAGCTCAATGCAGCAACATTTCTTCCTACCAATTTATACTATTTTATATAGTGATTATACTACACGTAGCTAAACAGTTAAGATGTTCAACATCATTACTTATGAAACTCCAAAATAGCAACATTTGTGCTCTAAAACAAAGAAAAAATAACGTAAATTCTTTTTATCCGTTAATGCCTATATATGTATGTGTAGTTCAAACTGATTCATATATAAGTACGAATATAGTCATGTATTTTTCTTTCAGTGTAACTCTTTGAACTGTGATAAGAGTTTAAAGTAGCATGTAATTTTCACCAACTGACGCTATATAACTGAGAATATGTTTGAAAATAAATTTCTATGGAAACTATTTTACATTTCGTTTATATAAACGAAGCAGAAGTATATATATAAAATCGATATGCTTTATTTTTTGCTTATATATGCTTGCAGCTTTTTTGTTCTGTATGCTTTTATTTTATTTTTACTGCAATTTTTAGGTCAACTTTTATAGTTCCATGATATTGTCTCCTTAATTATATTTTATATATTTTATTTTATATTAAAAAAAAATTATAAAAGATAAATTTTATTAAAAAAAGATTATATTATTTATATAAAAAATAAATAATAAATGAGCGTCACAATACTTTTTTAAAGGTCAAAAGACTTTTGTCATTTTGGTATTATTGATATTAGCTTTAATTATTTGGTACCAAAATCAATATTTTAATAAATAATAACGGCGTTCAAAATAAATTTTATGAAATTTTTAAATATAAGAGCTACAGTGGTTTTATGAAAAGCTGTCAACAGACCAAGTATTATAAACGTATTAATATTTTACTTACGATTTTCGGTCTAATGTTGCATTAATTAGGTGAAATATTTGCAAAATTGGCAAAAATTTAAAGGAAAAATAGAGGTAGCTTTTTATGTTTTAGAAGAAAGAGAGGGAACCACGTGCGTCAGTAAAATTGAGAGTTAAACAATACAGCTTTATTAAAGCCATAGACCACATAAAACAACATGTGCTTTTTAATGAATAAACACGAAATGAGATCTTCAAAACTGGTGACAATTTTAACCAGAATGTTAATGTAGCCCCACAAGAGAGCGTGAAAAAACTGTAAAGTATGCAATTTGCATGAAAATTCATGTTTATGACGTCAGAAACATGCAAAAATTAGTATGAAAATGTTGTGCGGGTTGCATAAATAGAATTTTCTGATCACTGATACGGGGCTACTGTTGGGTTTTGAGACAAACTAAAGTTATTTATGTAAATCCCATCAAGTGTTTTGTGATATAAATGCTTATGTTTTTCTCTGGTCTATTCCTGTACCCTGCATTGATGAAAGATTGATTAAAAATTGTGTTCTTTCTGTGTATTGAAAAAAAATCAGGCCATATATTTTTTAATATTATAAACAAGCTACTGCATTTTATATATATACGCCTTTTTGTTATGACATATCTTGGTTATATGATTAATGATTATAATTATCATAAAAAATGTAATTCAAACATAATATAATTATATGATAGTATTACTTGCTTATATATATATTTTATCATGAGCAATTTCAAGCTCCATCACACAAAATATGAATTTTATGAGAGTAAGTCATAAAAATAAGTAATTGATCATAACTCACGCTACACTGGAAAAAATACAACAACATTATATAAATGCCATAAAAATTTACCATGGTTTAGCGAGAGAGAGTCCAAGGGGATTTATAATAATTGCCGTTATCCATGTAAGAATACTGAAGAGTTAATTATGATGTTCAGCAAAAATACTTTTTAATCACTAAATAAATAAAGTTCCACTACAGAGTCACTTTTTTATTATTTTTTTATTATAAATAGTAATGCAACAATAAAATACTACCAATCTGTCGGCACAAGAGTGAAAGAGCAAGACCGGAACTTCGCTTTAAAGCAATACGTGTCAATTCTTTAACACGTGGTTCCGGTAATCGTGGTTATCATTCTCTCACTGTTGGTAGTATTTTATGATATATTATATCTACCTTTTTGCAAATTTTTAAATATTCATCTGTCCAGGAAAAAAATTGTGGTGGTTATATTTAATGATACTTCTCTTCTTTTTTTTTCAGTGTAGTATTACATGCTGAAGTGGGAATTGCGCAATATATGATTACTACGTCATTTTTTTATAAAACATAATGATAGACCATGTAATGTAGTATAAAGGAGTGAAGAATATTTTAACGATAAAACTTCGTCTCATAATTATGTGAGAGAGAGAGGAGAAAAAAAGTGTACTGCATGCAGTATTTGAATACTTAATTTTTATTATATAACTTTTCTTTTAATATCTATGATCAATATGAAAAATACTGTAAATTGCAGTGCAGTATAATTTACGATAATGTACTTTTTTATGTTATATTTTTTTGCATTTTATAAATATTACATTCAGCATAGATGTAATTTTTTTTTTTCATTTTACTAGTTATATTTTACTATATAGTTATGATGTAATACTCTTGTGTTAAACAAGTTATAAAATAATTATTCCACACTCTATATAATAGAGAGAGGTTCCACTCAATACGAGGGAGATCTGCGTTTGATTTCGAGCCTCTATCGGGGTTTTAACCCACGTTTGATGGTTTGAGAAAGTCGTTGTGAATACGTGAGACACTTGCGTGTAAGCAGTGTCAATCTACCCCGTTCTTCAGACTAAAATAGATAAATTTTGTCAGGATCCAGTCTTGGTCTTTTATGTAGCTTTCACAATGGACATTAGATTCGACAATCAGAAAACAAATGTTTACTCTGAAACGCAACAAATGTTTAGAGTATATCTATACGAAATGCGTCAATGCAGGAGTGAATTTTTAATACACATTCAAACTGGTAAAGGCTAGTGTCGATTCAAGTATGATGCGAGAAACTATATAATATATATATATATTGAAAATTACGATTACGCCTGCAAGTTTCATAGTTAGGCTTTTTGCTTCACAATCTACTGTGTGTTTATAAAAAATTGTTACTTCACTGCTATAAGCTTAGAAATAATATTTATGTAAACTGACAGTAGGTTGTGGTGCAGGTAAATAACTTACTATTTTTGCAGGCGCAGCTGCCATTTTTACCAAAAAAATCCGGTCTCTAAATGCTGAGTGATATATTAGTATTACTATAGTATAAGTACTAAAAATTGTGTATGCTCTGTATTCATTTTATTAGTAGAGATATTTAGTGAGTGTGAGTACCAATACTACTATTATAGCCTTTACTACTTTGGATTCTCAGTGTATACGTAAATTGACGTTGATTTAATTACGCAGAATATAACGTCAATTGTGAAAGCAGTTTATCAATTACAAAATGACCATGTATAGTAGGTAATAAATCTGCATATACTTATTAACTGGGTCTTGTTTAAATGGTTCTTACGATAAGCAAAAAAAAAAAAAAAAAAAAAAATTGCGTAACAAAAAATAATTTTTGAAATAACTTTTTAAAAAATGTACAAAAACTCTATTAAAAAAAAAGTGCTAAAAAACAATTCTATGCGTAAAATACCTTCACATAATTACGTAATTTTTTGTAACATCTGCTAAACTGCTAAAACTTTTCTAGATATTTAATATTATTACCAGAGCAGCAGTCTCATAAATTTCCATGTATTTTACGTTGAGAAGTTAAGCGTCTCATATAAGCTCTAAGAGCTTTTTCTTGTGTGGTGCTAGACAGAATACATCGATCTACACGCCCGTTTTTTTTTTTTTTTTTTTTTTTTTTTTACACTTATATATAAAAAATAATAATAATAAAAGAAAGAAAGAGTTACCTCAAGAGATTCAAGTTGTTCAAAATTATACACATAGTACTTAATTATAGAAGACAAACACATTACTTTGTGTGTAATATAAAGTAGTATACATCTTTCATCTTCTCTACTAGAGCAACACTTTTGAAACCTTATACTCCAACGTCTATGGAACTTGGTACATACCCCCCCCCCCCCCCTCCAACTCTGCTACTTGTTAAATATTCTCTTCTTTTTTTCTTCTTCTTTTTTTTTAAATCGACGTTTATATTATACTGTGTAAATTTCAGCGATCGTCAAAGAGTAGCTTCAATTAGCAAAGCGAAAAAGTGGTTCTGTACATAAAAACTACTTTTTGGAACGAGAGAAATATATTATCAATGTATACTGAAACTGACAATTCCATTGCTGTCTCCCTAAGAAAAGTTCATTACCTTAAAAAAAAATCTACGAAATGATTTTTTCAGTTGATTTATTTCCTATGCTAATCAAAAACCACATACATTAAAATTAAACTTTAAAATGCACACTAAATTTAAATTTCAGATATATTGAAATTAAAGATATTGAACCTGTACTTGCCCTCTTAAATAATATTTAGTTTAAAAATTAAACTTTAATATGTTAATTTTCATTTTATTATTTTGAATGGATTTCAATTTGGGGACGAGAATTCAATTCTTTCATTAATAAAAAGTTTTTATATCTTGTTCTTGACATGTGTACTTCTATCATGCTACAAATGAAGAAATTATACAAACTTGTTCAACCGAATTCTTCTAAAACAAATTCTTTAAATTAAAAAAAAACAATTAATGAATTTGAGAAAACCTTTATAAAAAAATCTTCCATTACGTTTACTACGTAAAAACACTCTCATCTTCACAAAAAAAAAAAAAAAAAAAAAAAAAAAAAAAAAAAAAAACGAACACAAAAAAGAAGAAATAAAATTACACTTTCATGTTTGTTGAGGCAGTAAAAGAATCCTTACAAAAAAACACATCTCAAATTTTGTGATATAATAAAGAAAGCCAAGCAGAGCTAGTAAATCTTAAATCTATTGTTAAATATTTTATCAAGCATTACTTTAACTACGGTTTTCACTTGACTTATTATACGAGACGTTTTTAACATACAATCTATCATGTTTTTTTTTCTATTAAATTTATATATACACTAAAAAAATAAAACACTTCTTATGGAACTTTTTGTCAAACATGCACTAGAAATAAACTAATTTTTCTCAGCTTAAATTGTAATTGGCCAAACCAAAAAAAAAAAAAAAAAAAGAAAAAAAAAATTGACATATCATTTGTGCAAAATTGAGGTATCAAATATTGTGCTAATTTAGGCAATATTCTATAACTTAAATCATGTGTTTAAGTAAAGTTATATGAGATCCATCGGTATATAGTTGGATTTTATCCAGAATCATATATGAATGGTTATAGAGAAACCACATAAAAGTAAACGTTAACATGTGATGATATTTCATAAGTTATACGACCAAAAACAATACGACCAAAATACAACAATAATTACGACTGAAAAAAGTGATACCATTTAAAATTAAAGACAAAATAATCTGATTTTACAAAGCACAACAATAATTTGCATGTATTTGCAAAAAAAAAGAGGGGAGGGTGGTGGCTAACATACAAAATTTAAATTGTGACTTTTTAACAAAAATTTTCTATGAAGCCACATGTTACTGTATTTCAATATTTTCTTTTCTGAAGCTTAAATTTGTATCATAATATATAGGTAGTTGTTACTATTGACTTTTCAATGTCAGTATAAGACGGAAGTTGGGGGAGGGGGGGGGTCAAAATTTGAAGTTCAAAGACACGTTGAGCCTTCTTCTAATTACAATCCTTCCATAAGTTATTAGTATTCATATTATGTTTTTGCACTATTATGTATATCATGTCAGTTTCTCTCTAATAGAATTAAAACTTTTGAAAATGTAATTCTGAATATTTATTTCAGATACCTATAATATATAACATGAACATTGCTCAGCAAGATATTGATTTCTCTTTACTTTAATATTTAAATCTTTAATGTTTTATGTGTTAAATATTTTATCACTCTTTTAGACTTAAAGTTTTTATATACAGTAGCGATAAAATATGTAAGAAAATTCAATAGTTTCTTTCGTCTCTCTCTCTCTCTCTCTCTTTGCCCTATAGTTAAGTGTAATAAATATTATATGATCCAGAAAAGAAAAAACTTTTATTGCACACAGTTTTCTATTAAGATAGTAAAGATATTTTGTTCCATATATATATAGATGATCTGACCATTTTGTAATCTTAGTAAATGAGAAAGAAAGTAGATAGGGGACTTCCAGTGACGTATGAGGGGACAGTACAAAATACAGTGGATTATATAAGTTAAAAACGACCACCATGGGACCAAACGAGCAGGGGTGGCAATTCTATTTTATTTTGTTTCTTTTTTTTTCTGTAACTTTTCCTTTTTCCTCATTCTCTCCCTCCTTTTCTTTCTTATAGTTAGCATAGTGTTGATAATTATCTGTTTCCTTACTTTTAGCTGAGTATACTATATACTCTCATGATTAGATATACATGTTCTATAGCTTCATTCAATCATTATTACTAATAAAAATAGTATCATTGATTTATATTATAATTAATGTTCATGTATATAGGATTACTGAGGGTAATTAAAGAACGGATATAAAGATTGTTGTAAATGAGATAATTATACAGAGTGTTCTGAGCAATACGTAAACATAGCTGTAAAACTTATATTGATGACCATTTAGTCTGGAATATATTTTGACTCTTTGGACATAAAAAACAATGATTTTGCTCTAGAATTGTAGATAAAAGTTTCGCACTGTTGTAAACTTTAGTGATTATTATTATTATATTTTTTTACGAAAAAATAAATTTGATTGCTTATTTTTGTATAGTATAAAAAAGTTGTTTTTATGTAAGCCGTCAGTTTTGAAACGTTTATTACAAAAAAAAAAATAATGTATGAATTTTTGTTCTAAAAAGGTAAAGGGTTGAGAAATCATTACAGTCTGTAGAAAAAAAATACGAGTTTTTTGTCTTCAATTTTCATCAAAACCATTTTTCATGATTTTGTTATTTAATTCTTGATTTTTTTTATACCAAAAAATCACATTTTATATAAATTTTACCAGGGGATTTAAAAGAGGAGGGATTATTTCAAATCATAAGGATTATAATTTGTTTAGTAAACGATCATTTCTGCTCTTGTAAGAGTTTTTGTTCCTAAATTATTATACGATATACAAACTCTCAATAGTTATGTACAAAAATAACTAAAATATTCTTTTTTTAATTTAATAATTCTTTCATCACATGTTCATGGCTTGGGTAGTTTTACATTTGCTTCCAAATTTGCAATTTGTTTTAAAATTACTACCTAAGTGAAATATATTTTGAAACATGCAGAATATAATATAATGAAATGTCATTAAATTTGAAGTTTATATCAATTTATTTTTTTAATGAATAAATCTTTTATCAAAATGTATAAAAGTTTATAAAAAAAAATATATATTATATAATTTAAAACGTCAAGAAAAGAGGAGATATAGAACAGATTATCATTTAATATATAAAAAGCTTGTGTCGAGAGAGTGTAGGAGTAAAAGAGAGAGAGAAAAAGAGAGAGAGAGAGAGAGAGAGAGAGAGATGAAGGAGAAGGCTTTTTATATATTCTGCAAACATCAGCAAAACACTCCCTTGCCTCCGTTTTTTTTTTTTTTTTTTTTTTTTTTTTTTTTTTCCTGTTCCTTTTCTTTGAAAAATAGCAAAATTGAAACTCAGACATTTATTAAACATTTTTTTAATGTAAAACATACAGAGAAGAAATTTCGTTTATAAAAAATGATGAATTAATTTATTTATTTTTTGTGTGAGCTTCATGCAGACATAAAGTGAAAAAAATAAATTTAATGTTCAATTTAATAACATTTTTCCTTAAGTATTATTATAGCTTAGAACTACATTGGTCTTTACTTTAACTTAGGGCAATGTTTAAAAACACAACAAAGAAACCCGCAAAACTTCTCTCTATCTTTCTCTCTTCTCTCTCTCTCTCTCTCTCTCTCTCTCTCTCTCTCTCTCTCTCTCTCTCTCTCTCTCTCTCTCTCTCTCTCTCTCTTTCTCTCTTCTCTCTCGTGTATACCGCAAAATTCGTAACACACATAAAACATAAAAGCACCCACCAAGAGTACAAAGCAATCCCCTCTTTTTGAATAACCCTTCATGAATGTTATATGCAAGGTGTGCTTTACTTTATACATAAGAATAAATGCCATCATGAATCAGACACTTTTATAAACATTAACTCTAGACATATAGTAAACATTAAATATTACATAGTAGGTATAATATAGGTATATACACATTGCTGTTGCTTTTATTTTCATTATTTATCAAAGGAATAGACGACTATTACGAAATTTAATTTATTAAATTTATATTCAAATAAAGTGATATTATACAATACGAGAAAAAAATTGTTGCGATTTTGCTATATAAACAGAGAAATTGTAATTTCGAAAAATGTTTATATTAAAAACTATTTAATATAATATGAAAAGTAGATTTTCATGTTACATCATGTTTAAAGTCCCAAGATTCTAACAATGCGGGCGATAGGTCGACTTTTTGGACAATCGCCCAAAATGTACCTGTTCAAGGTATCTCCTTGTACCTATTTGTATTATACAAATAATCGATTGTTGGATTTTCAAATGACCTTGAAGCATTCTTAGATTCTCCGGACTGTATATAGAGCAGTAAATATGTTAAAAGGGTTTCCTCTTGACTGGGACTTGAACCCAGATCTTTGGCTTCCCGGGCCACTGTGCTAACCATTACACCGGTAAGCCAAAGATCTGGGTTCGAGTCCCAGTCAAGAGAAATCCCTTTTAACATATTTACTGCTCTATATACATGGTATAACATGAAAATCTACTTTTCAATACTTCCCACAAGGTCCATAAGAGGTTAGATGCTCTGGGAAAAGTTTTGGCCAAGGTCGCGCATCTTAAAGGAATTCACCAAAGACGTCATATCACCACTTGCAACTTTGTTCACCTTATCCGTGACGTAACTGGTGAACGGCATCGTATTGGTTTAGAATCAAGTACAATCCATTGGAAAATGAAATTGAATGAACTTGTACTTTCCATGTAAAAACAGGGGCTAAATGACAAACTCACATATTAATTTTTTTATTTTTTTATTTTTATTTTTTTAAACCTTTAGTATATTTTATAGCATGGGGCATAGATCTCGAATTCTCTATAAATTACTGTTCTGCACTTTTTTTTTGTCTGTTTTCATTCAATAGTGTTTTATTACTGATGTATTTATATATAATTGATGCTCATTAGTATGGTGTTGCATAATTAATATTAATCAGAGTAATTGCTACACTAAAAATAACAAAAGTCTCTAATACAGTTACATCATAAGTGGATTTTGGTGTAACCGCAAATAAAAATTATCATGACGTATGAAAATAATTTGATTAGTTAAAAAGTCAACTTTGTTGTAATTTCTCCTAACCTATCTGCAAGTCAAGGTGTTCCCACATATATTCCAATTGTTTGTATAACAATTTACATACCAAAATTTAGTTAATGTATTCAAATGGACTAAATCTTATTATGCAAATTTTTATGCAAACAAAAAAGTGAATATAATCAAAACATCTTTATAAAATAATAAAGAAAAAGCACGTGTGTGAGTTATGCTTGTTTACGTCTTTTTCTCAGTGAATTTAAATGTTATCATTATAGAAATATTAACTTAACTTTTTTCCTATACTTTACATGTTATAAAAAGTCACCAAGATGGTGCATATACAATTTTTATTTTAAATGAATAGTACACATTGAACAAAAAACATGTCTAGTATCCTAATATACCTAAATATCAATTTGACCGGAGTCATTGATTTCTAATTGATTTTCCATTTACAAAATGTCAGATGCATGTTTATGACGTCACAGCTTACCAGTCCACGCGCGCGGAAACAGGCTAGCTGTAACGTCATAAACATGCAGCTGACATTTTGTGAATGTAAAATAAATTAGAAATCAATGACTCCGGCCAAATCAACGTTGATATTTAGGTATATTAGGATACTAACATGTTTTTTGTTTAAAATGATCTATGCCTTTAAACTAATAACTGCATGAGACTGACATATTAAAGCATCCCTGGGAAACATTTTAAATATTAAAATATTTGGTTGAAGTGTTTTTATAATTTTGTAGACTCATATCCATAGAGATGCAAGTAATAATATATTAATGAACTGCTTTTTCCGCTCAACTGTTCGATTTTTTTATACCATATAATATATAACTTTATAACGTATAATGTAAGTGCACCGTTTTATAAGCGGCTTAACCTCATTTTTTTGTGACTTTGAAGTGATTAAAACCCAACATATTACGTTTAATCATCGTCAGTATATATGTATGAATATATATCTGATAGCAATTACAGATTTTGCTACATCATTCAGGTATAACTAAAACTTTTTTTTTATATAATAGAAAAATAACAATAATAAATTTTCAACAAAGCTTATTTACCCACAGAATTGTGTTCTTCAAAAATAGAATTATTTTCAGTTGTAGAAAGATATAAAAAAAAAATGAAAGATTTGTGACCATTTTTATTACAGAAATAAAATAATAATATAAAGGATTTTGTAACATAGAAAAGTGCTTTGGCTTTTAACTTCATGTTTTATATATATCCGTGGTTAAGTTCTGCTTGTGACCTTTTTTTTAACTCGGTAGTTCAAATTAAATGCACATATGAACAAAAATTAAATACGTAATAATTAAAAGCTCGATTTTAGCTACATTTATTTTTGTATACCAACCAAAAGCATAATACATAATTATAGAAATTTAATGCTTATGTTATATGAAATGAATTACTTAATTTATTCTTTTAGTGCAGAAATAATAGGAAACCTAAATTCAATAAATTTAAAATATTAATAATAATACACAAAAAGGTGATGAAAAAAACATACATAATTTTAAAATTAAAAAATATGCAAGAATTTCAAAAGTAAAATACATTTAAAATATAACTTTTGGTGACATGCATGACTCATTTCAACATTTTTAAATAATTTAATCCCATACTATAATATGCACTTTATATATGAATATTACACCTATATTAATACATTTCCTAAAAAATAGAAATCATATACGTATATATATATATATAACAAATTGTATCGTTTCCAATAAAAGTAAGAAAAGTAAAAAGCACATTCATAAAATTCAAAGTTCTTTCAACTCAAGTCTATATTTATTACAATATTCAGTTTAAAATTGTGATCGAAATTGTTGAAATACAAATATATTTCATTTTATTATATGCCAGATTTTTATTATGCAATTGCATAAGAATAATACCATAATAATATAAAGTATAAGTATACTAGTACTTGCACAAAAAAAATAAAAAAAAAAATAATAAAAAAGAGTAAATGGACTTAAAAGTAATAATAATAGCAGTAATGGACTCGGCGTGTAATAATATAAATTGAAAGAAAAAAAATCAGTAATACCACGATTTATTTTATTAACTCAGCACAGTATAATAAATCAATAACAACATTTATTTTTTATAACGTTTATTTTATATCTCGGAAACGATATTTTTCTACATACATCAGTTATAAGAAAAAGATATTTGCTATTGTAATATCGGTCATGTTTAATTTGTAATTTGGTCATGTATAATTTTTTATAACTTCCTTTAATTTATATATTTATACGAGATGATCATAGGTTTTGCTTTGATTAAAAATCGTGAGAACCTCATCGTATTGCAAGAAGATTTTGCTGGTTAGTGTATCAAGGTTGCGAGTTGAGAGGAAATATACTAATCATGAGTCACGTATATAATATAAAGGCCACTTCAATTGTTTTTTTCTTCAGCATTTTATTGCTGCTTTTTTACGACTTAGGAGGGATTTAGAGAGGTATTTCTTTAATTAATACTATTACACTGAAAAAATAAAAACAACACGCACTTTAATATGTGGTTGAAGACATATAAAACAGGGACCGGAACCGGAACCGGTTCCGGTTCTTAGAACTGCCAAGAACCGGTTCTTAAGAACCGGTTCTGAGAACCGGTTCTTAAGAACCTATTTTAAGAACCGGTTCTCAAGAACCGGTTCTTAAGAACCGCTTCCAAGAACCGGTTCTGAGAACCGGTTCTTAAGAACCTATTTTAAGAACCGGTTCTCAAGAACCGGTTCTTAAGAACTGCTTCCAAGAACCGGTTCTTAGAACCGGTTCTTAAGAACCATTTTTAAGAACCGGTTCTTAAGAACCGGTTCTTAGGAACCGCTTCCAAGAACCGGTTCTGAGAACCGGTTCTTAAGAACCTTTTTTAAGAACCGGTTCTTAAGAACCGGTTCTTAAGAACCGCTTTTAAGAACCGGTTCTTAGAACCGGTTCTTAAGAACCTATTTTAAGAACCGGTTCTCAAGAACCGGTTCTTAAGAACCGCTTTCAAGAACCGGTTCTTAGAACCGGTTCTTAAGAACCGCTCTTAAGAACCGGTTCTTAAGAACCGCTTTCTAGAACCGGTTCTTCAGAACCGCTTTTCATAAATCGGTTTTTAAGAACCGCTTCTTAAAGAACCACTTCCAAGAACCGGTTTTAACGGTTCTTAATTTTATTTTAAGAAATAAGGCAACAAAGGGGTGGCCAAAGTTTTGTTTTAAAATAAAAAGGCACGGCGGAACGAGAATTTGGAAAAAATATTAGGGTACGTGCGTCATATATACCTACGATCTTAATAAGTAATATTTTATAGAAAAAAAAAAGTAAAATAAAATACAATAATAAAATACAATGCATTTATAATATATTGTTATATACATAAAAAGAATCAAAACACAAGAAAAAAGAACAATACATATGCAAATAAAAATAAAAAGGAATTTATTTCAAGTCAAATTAAATAAATTTTTGCTCCACAACCAGCCTAAATTATAATAATTTAAGTAAAAAGAAATTTATTTTAAATTATAATTCTAGTATTCTAGTATTCCAATCACAATTAAAAATTATCGATAAAATGTTTTAAAAGATTTTTTACGTATACTTTAATGCTGGCAACAAACAAACATTATAACTTACTGCGTGTACTTTAAAACAGTTTGGTTAAATAAGGAGGTTAATTGATTTCGCCTAATAATACTAATAGACATAATTATTATTAATAATAATAATAATAATTTATTAATTACTATAATTAAATTAAGAACATTCTTAGAACCGGTTCTTAGGAACCGCTCTCAAGAAGCGGTTCTTAAGAACCGGTTTCTTAAGAACCACTTACAAGAACCGGTTCTTAGAACCGCTCTCAAGAACCGGTTCTTAAGAACCGCCCTCAAGAACTGGTTCTTAAGAACCGGTTCTAAAAACCGCCCTCAAGAACCGGTTCTTAGAACCGGTTCTTAAGAACCGCTCTCAAGAACCACTTCCAAGAACCGGTTCTTAAGAAACACTCCCGAGAACCGGTTCTTAGGAACCGGTTCTTAAGAACCGCTTTCTAGAACCGGTTCTAAGAACCGGTTCTTAAGAACCACTCCCGAGAACCGGTTCTTAGGAACCGGTTCTTAAGAACCGCTTCCAAGAACCGGTTCTAAGAACCGGTTCTTAAGAACCGCTCCCAAGAACCGGTTTTTAGGAACCGGTTCTTAAGAACCGCTTTCAAGAACCGGTTCTAAGAACCGGTTCTTAAGAACCGCTTCCAAGAACCGGTTCTCAAGAACCGGTTCTTAAGAACCGCTTCCTAGAAACGGTTCTCAAGAACCGGTTCTTAAGAACCGCTTTCAAGAACCGGTTCTTAAAAATCGGTTCTTAAGAACCGCTTGTTCAGGAACCGCGGTTCTTAAGAACCGCAAAAATTGGCAGTGGTTCCGGTCCCTGATATAAAATGAACGAAGAAAAGTAAACTATAAATTCCCCATAAGATTTTTGTTCTTTTTATTATTATTACGAGTTTATACGATTACCGTTTAAATACACGTTATTTGAGTTTTGTTTTCATAACAATGCTATTTTTCAGTCAGAGTTTTAATGGTATTTTCTATAGTGACTTTAGTGCAGAAACATTAATGTAAAGTTTTTATGCGTTACGCCAACTTTTTATGTAGTTTCTAATTACCCAATTATGAGTCCTGTTCTCTGTTCTGAACAAAAGTTATAACCATGTAGGCGTATGAATGAGAAAAAATCAACACACGATATGAGCTGGCTGCATAAGAATATACTATATAGATGACCATGTAATCCATAGAGGATTCACGCACAAAAGTACTGGTCAGCACATGTATTGGTCAGCATTGGTATGTATTTGGGTCAAAATTACATCAAATGTAATCAAATGAACAACAAAATATAGCTTTCAGAATATGTATAAAATCAGTAACACAAAACTGAATAACGATATTTTCTATGTTATACATCCATCTACTTATATTAACCGTGTATTTCCGGTCATGGTGGGTGTTATTATTTTAAAAGTGCAGCCGTATATTACTACACTATAAGTATTTTTTTCAGCGTAAGGGTATAAAAGGTTTAATACGATAATTTAAGGAAATTAAGTTTATCTTTAATAACCATGATCTTATTTCCTTTAAAAAATATATAGATTACTTGCTTAATTAATCTCTTAGGGATTGAGAGAGAGAGAGAGAGAGAGAGATAGAGAGAGAGAGAGAGAGAGAGAGAGAGAGAGAGAGAGAGAGAGAGAGAGAGAGAGAGAGAGAGAGAGAGAGAGAGAGAAAAGTTTTGGCAAAGTTTTTAGCTATAGTTTGCAGTCTTTTGTGTGATAGATGGATTATCCATGATGGTCTTTCTTTCTTTCTCTCTCTTTGCTTGTGGCAGCTGCAACAAACGACTCCTCATTTCTCCTAAACTATACGACCATTGTTTCTCTCTCTCTCTCGTAGTTACTACTACTCCAAAATCCAATAATCTACTGTAGAAGAACTTTTAGTACATAATTTATTTTTTATCCACAAAATTACAAAGGAATTTTAAATTAAAACGATAAACATATCAACATCAGCAGTTTTTTTTCTTTTCTTCTTATTGTAAAAATGTATTTATGAACTCAAAACAACAATTTCTGTCTTGGTACTGATCTATATCATGAGATAGGAACATCAGTATACAAGTGAAAAAAAATATTTTGTACAGCATAAATTAACGTTCAATTTTTTTTCCCAGGTCCCTTTCCTTTTCTCATTATCTGTATATAAGAGTTTGGTATAGGGTGTATGCGGATGACGTCATATTTATTGCACTTGGAAGCCATACTGGAGTAGTGCATAACATTGCTCAGCATAGGACCAACTTCATTTAAGCCAATTTTCTTTGGTTATTTTTCTCACTTACTTGAGATACTAATTCACTCTATTAACAACATCAATACTCTCAAAAATATTACATTGTGTTTTTAAACTGGCAAAATGATTTTTTTCCCTATGCCACCCATGTTATTGAGTTATCCAACATGGCGTCGACTTTAAAATCAATGCATACACCCTATAGTTTCAAAGGCTTTTTGAATCCTATAAAAATTTAAACATTTTTTATTTACTCACTTTAATGTAGGCAAGTTGTGAAAAAAAAATTGTATCTGCTTTAAGATTTCTTTTATGTAAGATAATGTGACACAGTTCCTACAGCTTGCCTACTTTACAGGGTATTTTTCTCTCCCCAGTTTATAAAGCTATAACAGAAAGGGTTAAGAAGAGACATAACGTGACTGTGTTTGTATGATGATCATATCTGATGATTTATCATTAATACTTTTGCGTACAGTAAACATTATTTTATATTTTATTTAATAATAAATTACATCATTATACAAGTTAAATTTTTTAGTAATTAATATTTTATAAAATGTCAATGATTTATAAAATTATTATAATTAAAAGTTATTATAATTAACTTTGTAATAAATTAAAACGTGACGTCATTGACATGAAAATTGTTTTAAAAATAAACATTGATTTATTTATTGACTTTGTTAAACTTTGATAAATTAATCCAACTCTAATTAATGAAATATTAGTTTTGCTTTAGCTCACCACATTCACTCAGATTAAATACAAACATTTAATGATTACACAATTATTTTGTATACTTCTCAATTTAGTATTGAAAAAAGTTATTACACTCATTGGTTTGAGCTTACGCTTCCACGCCATATTTAATCAGAAAATACATTTGCCAGTATTTTTTTTTTTTAATTTTTTTAGTAATAAATAAAAAAACTTTCAGAAAAAATGTTGATGCTTTATATTAAAATAAATTGTTATGATCTTCAAGAAAAATGTTGCAATGTAAAATAATAATAACAATAAAAGTTCATTTTACTATGTAAAAGGGTACAAAAAGGTTAAATTATGTTATAATACTTAATAGCATAAATATTTTAGTGTACATACAACATTTATGCTCTATGTCATAAATGTATAACATAAATTACGCAATTTCTTCTTTAAATTTTTTATTACATTCCATTATTTTTCAGTGTCCATTCAACGTGTCATAATTACATAACTGTCATCTGTGTAGGACAATTTTATTTTTCATAAAAAATAAATGTTCATGTACATATACAGTAATTTACAGTGTATACGTAACAATAAAGATGAACAAAATCACAGCGGAAATAAACTTATATCAAATTTTTTTATTATTATTATTATTCCATAAGGTTGTTAAAAGATTTTTTCCTCTACGAGTTCACCTTCATAAATATTTTGTAAACACGTATAGCATTTTGTTTGATGTGCTTGATTTTTAAAATTAAAACCAAATGTTTATTTCAATTCAATATACTTTTCTTAGATTTAACACAAAGAGTTTTTATTGTTGTATTTTTTTTTTTTTTTTTTTTTTTTTTAGATTTTTTCCAGCTTCATTCATTATTTGATGAAGTAGAATAAAATCAAATTTTAAATAATGTGCAGAGAGAGAGAGAGAGAGAGAGAGAGAGAGAGAGAGAGAGAACAACTAAAGCTGTTTATAAGTATCTGAATATTTTTTTGCTCCATTTTTTTAATATATATAAATTGCTTAAAATTGAGTATATAATTACAATAGCTTTGGAGTTTTGTTTAGAAATGTTGGTTGATTTTTTTTAATAATTAGTGTAAAAGTAAACGAGAGAGAGAGAGAGAGAGAGAGAGAGAGAGAGAGAGAGAGAGAGAGAGAGAGAGAGAGAGAGAGAGAGAGAGAGAGAGAGAGAGAGATGAAAAAGGGCAAAGGTTAAGAAGAATAAGGAAGGAAGTCTAATGAACTTAAAAAGACGTTACTGTATAACAAAAATGAAAGAGAGAAAAAAAAAGTTTTTTCTTGTTATTTAATAATTTTTAAAATGTAATTAAGGCAGCCGTAACTTTTTGTTATAATTTTATAAACATAGATTTTTCTCCCCATTAATTATGTTTTACAACATAATATTCCACTTCTATACAGTAAAATTCTATCTTATTAAACGCTATATGAGTTACTATATTTTATAGAAGAAAGAAAATTTGAAGTCAAACTTTAATTCTTTAACTACAACATGGATAAATATTAATTGTAACTTTTTTTTTACATAAATGATAATAAATAATATATTTATTTATTAGAAAGTGTATCACTGAGAATATAAAAATTGCAGTAACAGCATGCTGTAAGTTGCAACCTTTTACGTTTTTTTTTTTTTTTTTTCCAATCATTTTTGCAACAATGAAATAAATAAACAACAACTAGAGATTATAAATATATTTTTAATTTATTTTTTAAAGCTCTTCTTAGTATAGAAAATTTTTAATCCTCTGTTAGCACCGTAATTATTACATTGTCTGGACAACTATAATATAACAGACACGTTTTATACCATATACATGTATAAGAAGTCTATGTTTTATACTATATTTAAGATCGACTGGTTGCACTTTGTTAGAAATAGGTCACTAGGGGTCAAAAATTACCTGTCCTAAGTCAATATTTATAAAGCTCTTTCTTTAACAATTTCCTTGAAAGAAATCATGCTTTTATTTCTGATTGTCATTTCTTTTCCTTTTTTTATTAAAAAGCTTTGCAAATATTGAGAGATGATATAGATAAAAAGATAGAAGAGATGAAGTTTTTTTTTTTATGTCAATATGAAATAAATAATTTTGTAAGTGGAGTAAGTCATTATATAATTCAATACATTGATTATTTAATAAGAAAAAAAAAGAAGGAAAAAGTATTTGGTAATGAGGGTAATTTTGTGGTTCGTCACCTCAACTCTCTCTCTCTCTTTCTTTCTCTCGTATATATTATATTTACGAAATGCTCCAGAGTAAGGATCAATACACAAGCTATATATGAGAATATAACGTGTATATACTCAAATCTACGTAATATTTTATGTGACGTCATAACAATATTTACGTTCTGTATAATTATGAAAGGAAATAACTGAAATTTTTTTACTATTTGAATAAGAAATAGAGAGCTTTGCCGTTTGCATTTTTTTTTTCCAAAACTAATATTTAAACTGGTGTAAATAATAAGGTGATATATTTATGCCATTTACTTTTCACATGTCTATATATGTTAGAGAGAGAGAGAGAGAGAGAGAGAGAGAGAGAGAGAGAGAGAGAGAGAGAGAGAGAGAGAGAGAGAGAGAGAGAGAGAGAGAGAGATGCGGCTCACTTTACATAGAAAAGAAATACACTAAAATTAAATTAAGCGAGCATTTCACCCAAAAAATATATAATTATTTAATTGAATTTCATTCCTTTAAAAATTCATCTCTATATATACATTTTAATCAAATTAATTGAATCTTTTCTTTTTTTTATATTTCGGAACACTAAGTATATATCTGTGTATATATATTAAACAGATGAAGCCTAAAGTGGTATGCAAATAAAGTGCTTATTTTTTTTTTCTATATTTTTTTCCAAGAAGACAAAAGTAAGCACTTTTACATTTTAGAACATCTACCTGTTTGTTTGAACTTCATGTATAAGTATGTAAATATCACGTTGAGAATAAGTAAATTAACTGCCGAACTAATTAAGTTTTCTACTTCGTATTCAAGTGTTAACATTAACAAATTGTCTTAATTATTTGCTGTATTTATGTATCTTATGATCTCATTCATATATATATATATATATATATATATATATATATATATATATATATATATATATTGAGAGACAAAATTTGCATATTATAATACTATATTTCACATGTCTTATAATATTCCTTACACACTGAAAAAAATATTTATATAATGAGTCATTTTGTTTTGTGTTCAACTTATACGCTAATGAATAATGATGATTATATTAATATCTAGTTTTGTCATGACGTTTTCATTAATCAATAATACATAATTACATATACTTAGTATAGATTTTATAATGGTTTCTACCAATTTATAAATCGAACCAAAAAACAATGATATAAATTTCTTATACATGAGTTGTATATGTTTTTTTCAGTATATAAAATTTGCATAATATTTTCTCACGCATTATATAATAATTATAATTTATTTCTATCTCTCTCTGGAGTTCTATAATTTAGGTATGAAATTTCAATACAATAATTATATTTTCATCATTGTATTGTTGTCTATTTTAATAACATAAATTTATAGAACTAAATTATATACTCGAATGTTTAATAATAAATAACATCGTGAGTACGAAAGTTCATCATACTTTAAATAATTTAGTTTTTATTTTAAATCACTCTGAATGATGCTTGAAAGGTTTACCTCTCTAGCAATGAACAATTGATATTTTTTAACTGTTGCACCGTTGAACTTTCATTCTCTGAACGATTTATGACGTGTTAATGTTGTTTGTTTTTTATTAATTTTTATGGTCAAATTCAATTTTACTACCTTTTTTTTTATTATTATTAATAAAAAATATGAAAACATACATAAGTCCCACCAAGACAATGAAGTCTTATCGGTGGGTGCTTAATCTATATAATATAAAAAAAGTTAATAAGCATAAAATATTACTATAGTAATTAAACAACATCAGCACATTTTCCTTTATTTTTATTTATTATTATTATTTTTTTTATTTTTTATCTACAAGAAAATAAAAATATTGTTATTCTAAACTTAGAAACAAACAAACAATTATACCTAGTTACATATATTCCAATTTTTTACCTTTTCTTTTAATTATTTTTTACCATTCGCATCCTTTATCAGTTTTGCTGTGGCATTACATGGGCAAAGTAATAATTATGATAACTTATTTTCAGCCCAATTTGTTCAATATACTACATAATTTATGCTATGTATACTTCAAAAAGGCAAATAAATGTAAATAAAATGTAAAATATATATTTTTTCTTTTTTAAAAAACATGAGAATACATGAAAACTATATAGAAATGAGGGATGGAAAAGACTAATAGCACTTTTTATATTTTTTGAGACAATACAAATTTGTGTGAATTTTTGTAATCAATCACCGATACTGTATCATCATATCGTACACATTCAAGTTTAATATATTTACATATGAAATTTAATTAAAAAACAAAAATCAAGGCTAATAAATAACAATTTTTTTTATATAACATTTTGCAAGTTTATACAAAGTAAAGTTATTTATTTTATGTTGTATTTAAAATATTTATTGTCACGCAATACGGCATGTCAGAGAAAAGTTAAATTATTTTATATGCTAATTAAGACATGTTATGTTTTGTTAAGTTATTATCATAAATGTTGGATGAATTATCATCAAAAATATCTATATGGCTAATATACTGTACTGCGCTTTTATAAACTCATAATTGTGTAGTTTTTATACACGAAGAAATGAAGTTTCAAAATTTTAATTGTACAACAAAAATGCCTCCACACCACAATATTTCGTTGTTGGACGTCTATAATCATTAATATAGTTTGTGCAATAATGTGACTTTGCACTGCAGC
Organism: Ecdyonurus torrentis; assembly: GCA_949318235.1. Lineage (NCBI taxonomy): Eukaryota > Metazoa > Arthropoda > Insecta > Ephemeroptera > Heptageniidae > Ecdyonurus > Ecdyonurus torrentis. The sequence continues at coordinate 46,156,162 of OX439129.1, forward strand.
TTTATTTCTTTAGTGCTGAATAGTTACTTTGCTGAACAACATTGTTAAAACAACATCCTTTAGTTTTTCTCTCCGTGGCTATAATTACGTTACCTCTTTTATGTTATTATTTTTCTCACTTTGAAGTATTTGGGGTACAATGCTTGTGTATATGGATTGACTTATTGGTGCAGTGAGATTTCGCTTTAACGCCATGTTTGAGTACCAAATACACTCCGCAGCATGGGAAGATTTTTGTTTTAGCAATAACCTGTATAATTAACAGTTTCATAGTTTTTAATTGTTGCAAGATCGCAATGCATTTCTTATGAGAAAAAAAATTATGACCTTTTTGCCAACAACAAACGTTATCATTTTAAATTGAAAAAAGTAAATATGTAAATAGCTTAAAATTTATTTTAAGCATGCTATTTTCTATATTACGGTTTTGAACTATAAAACATAATGTTAAAATGTTTACTTATTTTTAAATGAAAAAGGTCAAAACTGATTTTCTATTTGTGTACTCAGATATCACAATTCGATGAACCCAACCTATATAGGGTGTTTGCTTGTAATGCGCGTGCTGAGAATTATAAAGACTTTACCTAGTAAGGACACATATTGTTTTTGGCTGTTTTCATTTGATATATTAATGTGTTTATATTATTTATTAGTTTATTTTTCGAGTGTACACAGCTAAATTTTAACACAAAAATCAATAATTTAATTTTATATATATTATATATTAATTGGTGAAAAATGATACTTTCCTATATTTGCTGATACGTATTTATTTTCTGCTATGGCGTCGAATCACTAAGTAAGTGAAATCACCTAAAAATCTTTAACATTATACGAAATAATATCCAAAATTCTCATTTTATAATACAATAAAATAATGACATTATATTAATTAAATTTAATATTAATGATTTCTAAATTCTCAGTTTCTTTTTTGTTCAATATATTCTTCAAATTAGGTATATAATACTTATTGAAAATCTTCTTCTTTTATCGATTTTCAATTTAAACAATCACGACGCGTTTAACTATATACGATATAACAAATTACCTAATTTCAAAATGAAACTTTTCTTTTATGTATATTCTTCCAATGGAGAATTCTATTTTAATTAAAATACTTAAGATGTGATAAAATGAGTTGTCAAGAAAAGTTTAAAAGTCAACTTTCAGTGCGTAATCACCCGTGAAGTGGAGTGCATTGCCTGTTATACAAAACTCAACTAATTAATTATTACACTTCACTTTTTTTAAAAACTAATTTTTTAAATATTTTTGATTAGTGTATTAATTTAGCATATTAAAATTAAATGTAGGAATTAATTAAATTTATAACAAATTTTGTAATGATTTTATGGGAATGGAATTTAAATTTAAGTTCAATGAAAAAGATAATTTTGTGACAAAATGAAAATAGCTGTTTTCAATGCGTAAAATTTCCATATTATGTTGAAATATTTTCATGTAACTTTTTCAAAAAATTTTCCTCAAAACTTTTTTCTGACAAAGTTTCTATTCTAAAATAACTACAAGAGAGAGAGAGAGAGAGAGAGAGAGAGAGAGAGAGAGAGAGAGAGAGAGAGAGAGAGAGAGAGAGAGAGAGAGAGATGTTTGTTTTTATGAATGTTTGCAAAATAACATAATATTTTATGCTCTTTCATGGAACTCACTATTGTTGAAAGCAGTAAGCAAAATATTTATTGAATATTATACGAGGTTTTTAAATTATTTTCCTTAGCCATGAATTATACGGGAAAAAATCACTATTTTTAATTTGAAATCCTCAGTAACCTATACAGTAATAGCAGGGGGGGGGGGGGATGAATGATTATATAAATAACAATTAATGCAGAATTTTAGAGAATAGCAGTACGATTAAAACAAAAAATTCACCAAAAAATGAGCTTGTGAAAAAGGAGCTATAGTAGAAGACTTGCAAAAGTAGTTTCAGTAAAAATATAATAAATAAACTCAGTCAGATTCCAACATTACTCACGGACGACTTTGTGTTCCTGTCTTGATGTTTTTAGGGGAAAATAAAGTATAGCTATAACTAAAGTTAGAAATTTTTCATGACTTTGAAGTTTTTACTGTAGCTTACTGAGCCTCAAAACTTTTGTTTTCCTGATTTTCAACTACTTTTTAATTTTTTTTAAACATCTAATTAAAGTAATTAACATAACCAAATTCAGGGAAACAAAAGATTTGAGACTCAATAAGCTAAAGTAAAAATTTCTTATTCATGAAAAATTTCTAACTCAAGTTATAGCTACTTCATTCTCCCATAAGAAAGCATGTAAAATCAAGACAGGAATACAAAGTTAACAGCTAACACTTAAGTTGGGCTGTGAGTTTGTTTATTTTTTTCACTGAATCTACTTTTGCAAAGTCATATATTTCACATTTAAAACTATAATAAATTACCATTCAAATATATATACTATATAGTAAAATATAAAATTTAATGACGTCATTACGATGAAACATTAATTACAATATAAGTATAAACACAAAGTGTCTCTCTCTCTCTCTCTCTCTCTCTCTCTCTGAACGACAATATACTCAACTGTTTTAAAATAAAACAAAATCCTTTGTGACACGGTTTAAATACTTCCCCATTTTACACTCCATTTTAAATATTTAATAAATGTTTTTCATTTAATATATTTTAGCTCTACAGTTCTTCAAATATTGTTTTACAAATAAAACTACACTGAAAAAGAATTCAGCAATTGTTTTATATTTTTAGTTGGACTTGTAATTGGATAAAGTGAGATTTTTTTTATTGATACACTTCAACTTGTCTATAATGCGTGATTAATTCAAGTTTCACGCAGCTCCGTAATAACACATAGTTGTACCAAAATTTTTAATTTAAATAGCATGGTGGGGTAGATCGCCGTAAGTGATTTATTACAGCACTGACAAGAAAGAGCATTATCTTAAAATTAGAAGACTTATAAAATAGGGGTAATTTTATTACATATTAAAAAGAGGACATTGTCTTAAACCGACAGATATACGAATTTCTATTTTTTGAGTTGATTAAGTATTTAAAATTAATTTTTGAAAGTCGCGGGTGGCAACTTTTTTCCTGTGCCCAATATGCCCGTGATATTATTTTTCAATTTTAAAAAATAATTAAAAATACGTAATAAACTCAAAAATTAATTATCGACCGATTCAGAACTATGTCCTCTTGTCCTCTTTTAAAATATGAAATAAAATTACCCCCTAAATTTTTGTATATAGTTCCTCATTGGTGCGATGTAGGACCATTCATTTTATCCCTCTATTCTATTTCATGAAATGATTTAGACTATAAACCACCAACGCACGTAATTTATAAACCTAAATATCGTACTTTATTTTCCCAGTGTAAAATTGAAGAGGAAATAATATAACAATAAGTTAATGATACTTTAAAATAAACATTGAAAATAATGATTTTTTTTTTTTAAAAAGAGAGAAAAACATAAAGTATTTTATTTAAATGAGAACATACAGTACACACAGAGAGAGGAAAAATAAAATAACGACAAAAACGATTATATAATGACCTATGTGCCACAGTGTTTCGTATATTTGTACGTATATAATTTTATTACTGCAGGTATTGTACAGTACTGTACTCTGCATATTACCTATGTAATGTAATTTTGTATCTATCTATAATAATGAGGAAATACCCCCATGTTTTATTACATTAACTACTTTACATAATGCAATAATATACTTTGAATGCATGTTATATAATATTATAGTACTTTGCGGAGGAAAAGAATATAAAATGTTTAGTGTTTATGTATGTTATACACAAGGGAAAATATACGGTGATAGATACGACTGATAATAATAACTATACTGATAAGTGGAATATCACTGGAGCTTTAGGAGTTTTATTGTTTGTGTGGTTCACATTATGACTGTTTTTAATTATTATTAGTTTAAGTTATAAACGTATAATAAAGCCTCGATCGTTCACAATGGACTTTTTCTAAGTTTTCTTAAGTGAAAATGCTAATTTTTTCCACTTAAGAACGATTGGTGTTCACAATGAAACTATTGTTGCACGTAAGAATTTTCTTAATTGGTTTCACTTAACAATTTTTTTTCTTAATTTTTCTTAAGTAGCTAATTAGAAGAATTATTTGAATTTACGTAAGAATCAAACCCTTGTTGATTCTTACGTAAATTCAAATAATTCTTCTAATTAGCTACTTAAGAAAAATTAAGAAAAAAAATTGTTAAATGAAAGTTCTACGTAAAAAATTAAGAAAAAAAATTATTGGAAAAAAGTGGAAATCAAACTTTTTTCTTCATTTGAAAAAATTAGCGTTTTCACTCAAGAAAAGTCCATTGTGAACGATATTGAAAATATTGAAATGGTTAGAAATGTAAAAACATTTTAGAAGTTAAATTTTATCTTTATTATTATTTTTTTTTATTATTACGCGACTTTCAGTATTTTATTAGTTTGTTTTCAACCAAATATATGTTTAAACCCGCTAAAATGGTGGTACACACGTATACATTGTAATTTTATTTTTCATTGTTGGAAAATTATAGTGATCCAATTTGTATTCCTAAGAAAAGTATTAACTAAACAATTCGAATACAGATTGCAACTGTGTAAAAAATTCTATTGCAAGTTGTGATTTTCAGATTTTGTAGTGAACGTTAGAAAAAAGTTAAGGATTCTTTTAATAAATTGAATTTCTAAATGTACAATTACTCAAATATACAAGTTGAAATATGATACAGTTTTTAATACTTTGAACGAAAGTAAATAATACGTATCTTTTTTCTTTTTGAGCTCCGATGTAATATTTTTTATAAATCAATGTTTTCTTTTCAGGTTATTGATAATACGAAAGAGAGAGAGAGAGAGAGAGAGAGAGAGAGAGAGAGAGAGAGAGAGAGAGAGAGAGAGATTATTATTAAGAACTATACAATATTGACCTTTTCGAAGTACTATTATGTATTCTATATAAAAAAATTATAATTCTCAGAATAATGACAATATATAATTTAATTACCTCTCTTCTGTTTTAACGAAGAATGACAAAATTATAAAAATGGAATTAAGAGAAAAAGTCAGAGAGAGAGATTTTATATTTTCACATTCGTACATCTCAGAGTCTATATTTACATATTTTTACAATTTAATTTGCAATGAGAATTTTTAAAGCAAAGGGAGAGGGAACTAAAAAAAAATTACCAAGTAAAAACGACAAGGGAGAAAAAAGCACAGCCCCTACTATTTCATTTTTAAATGTTTTCAGCAGATAAAGTTATATATTTTATATAATATATATATTATAAGTCTTATTTTCAAGTATAATACGATTGCAAAGGTTTACCCTACGTTTTGTGTATTTAATAGTTGACTTTGTGAGCAGTAATCGCTTCATAATGCAATTTTGCTGACATAACTTTTACTTCAAACGCATAAGGGGATGAACGTTTAATAATTGTCATTATACATCCTTATGTTTGTTGTGTTGAGGTTTTTAAAATTTCAAATATAATATTACCTTCCTTTTATATCAATTTTTTTTTTTTTTTTTTTTTCTTTACAATAAATGAAAAATATTAATTTTATATCAAGTTTGAGTAGAAATTGTATTCCAAAAATAATCCATTTTTTTTCCCACCGACGTGAAAAGCACTCACTTTCTGCGCGGGAAAAATGCAAGGTACGCCTATAATTTCCTGTTTTTCTATTTTTAAACATATTTTAACTTTAACGCATTACATCCCAATACGTCATTTTCTACCCTAAATAATTTTCCTTAATTACATTTATATTAAATAAATTAGAATTTAAAATATTTTAATTCTAATTTAATGCATAGCAAAAATTGTGCAATTTAGTATAATAAAAACACTGCATTTTAAGTGGATTACACAAATTGTTAAGAAGAAATTGGAATAACAACTTTAAAATAACGTAATACAAGAATTAAAAAATAAATTAATTAAAATGTGTAATCTATGCTGCAGTAATTTTAATGTCATATAGCATGATAGGAATTACATAAATAATTATGCTGTATGACATAACTTATGTTTTGCTATGTGCAGGGTCGGACTGGCAATCAAGGGGCCTCGTCCGCCAAAGGGGTGTAACACCCTCTTTAGGGGCCACATAGGGGGCGTAACACCCTAGTTACGCCCCTTTTTGGGCCTTAGGGGCCTCCAAACAGGGGGGGCCACGTCCGCAATTGCGGACTTGCTCTTATGGCCAGTCCGAGCCTGGCTATGTGTAACAGTTTATAATACAATATCAAATAAATTATGTTGTTATGAATAAATGTTACTAAAATTGAGCTATATAGCATAATTATTACATATTTATTTTCACAAAGTATATATATATAATGATTTTATGTTATATTCTCATCTCGCTTCATAAACGTTTAAAATAATAACTCTACCATTTTGAGTGGAAACCCAAGTTAATGTCAATATTTTTATTTTACGTTACAGCTATATACAGTTACGATAGAGCTTTTATATAAAATTTTTTATTTTTTTTTATAATCTTTTAAGTGCAATTTCAGGTTCCACCCTTATTACATTATTTATCGCCATATCTACAGCATACCAATCAGTCACATTTACGATGTTTTGCGTGATTATTTTTCTTTTGTTTTATACAGTATAATATTATAACAATCTCACTCTATACGTCTACGTCGGTTTTCTTGTTTAAAACAAGTTTAAAATAATTTCTTTGTGTATAAAGGGATTAAAACTTAATGTGTTAAATAAATTTTAATTATCATTTTATCTTAAATAATATTTTCATATTTTGAGTTACATGGAAAAAATTTAAGTTTATAGTTCCTTAGAATATTATAATAAAAATTTTATTACTCTTTTAACTTTTTTTTATAAGAGTATTTATTGACCCAGGAATAGTTAAAGAAAGAAAAAACTAAAATCTCCCCCCTTTTTTTTTCTATTCACATTTTCATAAAGTAGTAAATGGGTAATTTTATAAGAAGCAATTAACGCATTTTGTAAATGTATAATAATATTAATAGATAGTTTATATATAGATAGATATAAGTTGTATAAGGTAAACAACATTATTGCAATTTCTGAAAGAGATAATTTGATTGATTTTGTTATTATTATTATTTAAAAAAATTTATGGAGCAATGACAAATTGAAAATATTTTCAAATATATTTTTTTTACAGCTAGAGGCGAATACAATCATATGCCAATACTTTTGTTATTTTTATCATAAGTCAATACATAAAAAAAAAAATAATAAATAAATAAAATAAACTATTAGAATTTATAAGCAGTTGTATTATTTTAGCACCAAATTAGTTTGCACATTTACTTTTCAAAAAAAAAAAAAAAAAAAAAAAAAAAGGAAAACCCATACATCTTATTAAAATATGGCATGGTATATAAAAAATATAACAATTAGCTATTCAATAGTAAATCAATCAATTATATCAAAAGCAAACAATTTATATTTAACAATATGGTTTGAATACACTTTATTTTTCATCATAAAAAAAAATTATAATAATAACAACAATAATAATGTAAAAACTGTCACATTGTAATATTGTGATTGATCATCACAATATTGATATTATATAAAAAGAACAATTTGTATATTGGTGTATATAGTAAAAGATAATATAAAAAATCAATCGATATACAATCATATTGCTTTTCAACACCTGAATACGTGTTTGTGTGTGTGTGTGTTAAATCAGGCTTTCAACAAGTTTTTGTTTGTGTAGAGAGAAAAATGAAGTAACAGTTTGCTTTTTATTTTAAGTGTTTGTTTGTTGTTATAATATAGTATTGAAGTGATCTCTCTCTCTCTCTCTCTCTCTCTCTCTCTCTCTCTCTCTCTCTCTCTCTCTCTCTCTCTCTCTCTCTCTCTTACTGTATAATACACTACATATTATAAAGAGCACAAAAAAGAACAAGTAAAAGTTACAAAAGTATAAAGATGAAATTCATACAAAAGCAAAGCTGGTTTGTCAACTTGATTCAATTACAAAAACTTTTTTTGCATTCTCTTTACATTTTATTTTTTATTCATTTGTTTGCAAAATTTTAAGAAGTATTGTATTCATGCACCATAAAAGAAACTTCAATTTTAAAACTTTATTCTTTGTTTTAAATATATTTGAAATAATTTTATGTTGTATATTATAATATAATGAATGAGATGGTGGACCAAAATTAGTTCAAAAGTTTAAAATGAAATTACCCTATATAGTTATGTTCATTTACATAAAATCTTTTTCATTGAAGTTTTTAACAAAGCTTTTACATTAAGTTGCAAACTGTAATGTACAGAGCTCAAATAATAGTAATGAGAGATTCTCTATAAAAAAAATATACATAATGGATCAATGTACTAAAAGAAACATTATATTATACTGTATTATGTTCTTACAACTCATATGTATTTGGTTGGTTTTATAGTAAAAAAAAATTCATAACATGTTGCAATATTTTCAATGAATTTGCCTCCATGCATGTTATTAAAAGTATGCTTCGTGTACATTTGTAAAAAAATATAAATTGATTACACACCAGGTATGCGAATTTAAATTAATTAATTAATTAAATGTACTAATCGTTTCTTATATAAACATAATGTTATAAGTGGACACAAAATAATGTTGATTATAAATGTGTGTTTTTATTATTTCATAAAGTGTTGTCACTTATTTCCGGTTCAGTTGATATGACTCTCATTATCCTGACTGCGCCTTTTGTTCAATAATCAATAATTTATTATGTACACTCTAAAAATTGGTGCATTACTTTAGTTACGAATCCTAACTTATTTAAGATATACACTTTTAAGTTATTATGAGTAGCTAGAATAATGCATTTTAGCAAGTTATTAAAAATAGCTAATTTTAGTTGTTCTAAGTTTTTTAAAGTTTTTTCAAGCTATTTTAAGTTAAATTAGCTATTTTTAACAACTTGCTCAAATGCATTATTTTAGCTACTCATAATAATTTAAAAGTGATTATCTTAAATAAGTTAGGATTCGTAACTAAAGTAATGCACCATTTTTTAGAGTGTATATTTCATCTGCTGCTAATTTGTTGTTTGAACAATAAAGACTTTTATTTATTTATATTTAGAGATTTTAAATTTAAATTCTAAAAATTATAATTTTGTTGCATTTTTTTGGAATGCACTTTGAACACATTTTATGAGGAATGCATTTAGAATAATATTCATTTCTCTTAATTACTAGCATGGAACATAATATAAGAACCTTACAAGAATGCATTTTGAATCATTTGGAACACAGTTCGTACACTGTTCAAATGCACTTTAATTTTTTTATGGGTATCTCTATATTAAGAACTACTAAATTTTCGAAAAAGCAATAAAATTTATTGCACAAATATTGCTATATGTGTAAACAGCTCAATATAATATAAAAACAGATAGAGAGAAACCATCACATTATACCCATAAGACATTAGATCAATTGTGTCAACTTGTGTGTGCGGTTTTGTCTGCCACTAATTTATAAGTACGAGACCAAAAACTAACCGACACAAATGTATTTGAGTTACAAGTGCTCGTATGTTTTTGTAACCTTTGTCTTACAAATATGAGTGAACAAATGAAACAGTTGTTTTTATACAAAATTGCAATCATATACATGTTATCCTTGAATATTTAGTTAGTTATAATATATTAGTTAAAAAATGTCAATTTCTTTCAACAATGTTAACCAAAATCAATTTTACTACATTTTTTTTTAAACATTAACATCATCTGCAGTATTTTGAGACAATTTTACATGAAGATAGTTTATTGTCATCAATTGAAGACAAAAAGTCACTTATTTTTGTGTATTTCTAATATGAGACGTACGAAAAGAGAAAACATTACATAATTTATACATTTGAAAACAATATTATTATTATTATATATTATATATATATTATTATTATATATTATTATTGCTGAATAGGAATTAATTAATTGCTTTGAATCGGGCAGAACATAATGTTTATATATGATATAGCTACATATTTAATTTGCTATATTTGCTAAAAAATAAAATACTGCATCAATTTACAAATTAAAATTGTCTAAATAAACCAACATCCCCTACAACTAAGGAAAATCTCGTAACAATAATTTATAATATAACCTTTTGGGAAAACGCTGATATTTGATAAGGCATTTTCATTTTCAACGATTTCATTGCATGTAATGGACAACGATACATGAAATTGTATTATTTAGTTTTCTGATACTGATAAATTATATTGAAATGAAGACTTTAATTAGCGCAATGCTACATATAAATACACGGTATTTCCATAAGCAATAAAGTTAATATTATAAAAGTGTATATATTAAAGCTTTTTTTTTTTTTTGCATTGAAAATAAAATTACAACGATGTTTTATAATTGCTCTATTTATCAAAACTAATTTGTTATATAACTATTTTTATTTATGTTTTGCTAACCCAATTTTAGAATACGTATTATTTATCTTTCTGTAAATACAAAAATGTGTATTTCCAAGCATTTTTCAACATGTAAAAGTACCTATAACCCCTGCAATGTTATATAATATATTATAATACTTGTTGGTTTATATTTTAACATAATATCTTTATATATACACTAAGAAAATAGTATAAAGTTTTACTGAGGTAAACCACAAAATATTGTAAATAGAATATAATTCTCTTCTTCATATTTGTTTTCAAGTCTATGTAGCTGTAATTTTTTTTTATCATACTCTCTCTCTCTTTTTTCACACAGACAATATTGATTTAAATAAATAAACAAAACATCATCATATATAAATATATAATATTACTTTAGGTAAATATTTAAGTTTATATTTATTAATAATATTTACTTGATTAAGAAATATGTAAATGTGTAAGATATTATTATGATAAGATAAGAAACTTGATATATCATATATTATCTCATATCATATGTAATTAAAACTTTACTCGTTTAAATTAAATTAAAGTGTATGTATATATATATATATATATATATATATATATATATATATATATATATATATAATAATAATAATAATGATAAAATTAAATAATCAATATTATATAAATTGCTTCACTAATTAATATGAAGTATACAAAACTTGTTAAATTATTAACGTATAAATAGTATACTTTGATATATTATTCTCTGTGTAGTATGTAATTCCAATAACAGCATCATTATGATTTTGAAATGATGTTACTATATATACTAAAGTGTTATTATCACAAAATTTTCTTAAAAGTTTAAAATAAGTGAGCAAATATTTTCTTAAGACTTTAGTGAAGTGCTTTTTTTAAAATTTATATTAATGAAAATATATAGCGTAAAATGAAATGTCAAGCTGTTCTATATACTGCCATGATTTTAAAAGTCAAAATTAGGCATCAATGCATCTCTTCATTGAGCTTTTAAATATTTAATAAATTTTGAGTTTTAGGGGGAGTGGTCAGCTATGATATGTCAAAATTTGCTAATTTTTTTCCTAACATATTGTAAATAATTTCAAAGCTTATTGCGTCAGCTACCACTGATAAAATTTTCAGGACCTTCCAACATTAAAAAAAAAAAAAAACATGTAGACCTGGAATTATGAAACTCTGTTATTTAAATTTTACTCAGTGACACCCAATTAACAATTTTAACACATGTGGTCCAAAGTACTATGCAAATAATAATAATATAATAAAAGTCTAGTTGGCAATTACTTTTTTAATCATCTGAATTAATATAAATACAAATTAAAGCTCCGGTTTAATTTTGTTTTCAGTGCTACTCTATGTATTATAGCATGATGATTTTTGTTTTCTTGGACTCATAAATTATTCGTGAGAAATTACATGATTATATTATGACATATGCATTACTTACGCCAATTTCATAATATTACGAATCTAACAACAAAATAATAATAACTAAAAAAAAAAAAAATCAACTCGCACAAAAGTTATGAATTACTTGTTTCTTTATCAGTGTAATGAGGTTTTAAATATGAAATAAAATAAAATGTAAAAACAGACTACCACAAGAAACACGCAATTTGTTAGTACTTTGTATACATAACATAATAACATAAAAAACGAAATGTAATAAAATTGTTATCAAGCAAGTAAAAAAATTACTGTAAGAACAAAGTAATTTTCAACATCTTGATTTACATATTTTCATTCTCTTTATCTTTTAATGTAAAAATAAGAAGGGAGAGAAGAAGAAAAATTAGTTTTATCTTTCTATGTACACTGAAAAAAATCGTAATATAACTTATGTATTTAATCATTCACAAGTGATTACACTGAGAGAATGCATATCTATAGCCGCCATCATTAAGACGCTCATTTTTTTAATAATTTATATTATAGACAAGTACCTGAGTTTAGCAAGTAACCGGAAGTTGGCCAGTGGTTCAATTAGCGGAGTAGAGCTATTAGAACATTATAAATCAGGTATATAATAATGAGTTCCGGTAAACGAATGGTGAACTACCCGCTAAATAAACTTCCCCTGTACTTTTTTTAATGTATTTATCTTTGCACTCACAACGTTTTTAGGGACTGTTTTGTTCATTATTTATAACCTATAAAAATTTCATAGTCACTATAAAACTTTTTTCTTAGTGTAGTGAGCAATTATATAATTGTTGATGTACGTACACTAAAAAAACAAGCACGTAATAATTATGCTAGCTTAATGCAGTAGCATTTCTGCATTACAACATAAAATAAGTTATATTGTTACAGTGAATATAAATATACATAGCGTAATAGTTCAGCATAATTACTTATAGAAAATAAGCAACATTCGTGCTCTACAGTATATGAATTATTTCATGCAGCATAAATTACGTAATCTATTTTTCTAGTGTATAACACATTGATACGTAAACATCAATATGGGTTCTTCCATTTATATAAATTCGACACAAAATTAACTATAATTATATGGTTATTGAGTGTATGCTCATGATTTTTTTTCAGTGTAAGGTGTGGTGTTCTACACTTGAAGTTTACATAATTTAATTTTATAATAAGAGAGCAAGACAGACAATATTTTAATAATACTAATGGTTATAAAAAGTCAAGATGTATATATATTATGACAAGTATTTTAAATTTATTAAATACTTGTACTTAAACTAATATAATTATGGTATAAATTGTCCGCCTCTCAAAAGTCTATACCTACGCAAATTTAGACATATATACATAATATGCTTCTTTTTTAAAATAATATATTATAATATAGTCAAAAAAATAATAAGTGAGTTGTATATGTTAGCTTCCAGAAGCGAATTCGCTCCGGAAGCGGAAAATATGGTCAGAACGCGTTGGGACCACGTATGAGGCTTCGTAACACGAAATTCGTGTTGGGAGCATGGTTAATTTAATCCCAACGCGTTGAGATCAAGTTGAAAATTTTCAACGTGACGGGATCAAATTTGAAATCTTATGACGCGTTAGGAACATGCAAAATTGTTCTCAATGCGTTGGGACCAAAATTGAAATTTCACAACGCGTTTCGGTACAATAATATAATTATGTGTATAAAATATCACCAAATAAATAATAAAAAAACAAACGATAATTAGAGCTATATAAATATTTATAGCAAAAAATTTTAAATAAAAATAAAACTATAATTTTATTTAGTAAAATAATCAAAAGCCGAAAAGGAACTTTTCTCAATTCAAAATTTTATGTGATATGATTTAAGACTTTGCTATTATTACTTATATGTATTATTATTATGCATATTTATACAGGTATTGTTTGTTTTTCATCTTAAACTTATACATTTATAATTACTTTACTTGAAATGCAAGAATACAGTACATATACTGTATTTGTTTTGAGCAAGGGGTTGTTAAATCACACGGACGGTATATATTGAGACATGAAAATTAAACTTACTAAACGATCTATCTGATTAGTGATTATTAATTATATATGACCGAAACTTTTTTATTTTTAAGTGAATACTTACGATTAAATATGTAAGAGCCAATGTAAAACCGTTATCCACTCACTTAATTATTTGCGCACCAACAATACACGTCAAATATTTTCTTAACATATTCTATTTCCAACGACTATGGTGAAATCATAAAACATGTTTTCCGCACAGAGACGAACATTCAACTGAACGTGTATGAGAAAAAAAAATATCGGTATATTGTTATCACTGGATAAAAAAAGGTAGACTTGAACTTTGAACCAATGTATGAAGAAAGTAGTCATAGGTCATAATAGATTAATTTTGTTGGTATATGAAATAAATACTTTTATTTTTCATTATTTAAAATCAGTTTTAAAAAAGGCGTGTTCTCTCTCTCCTTTTCTTCGAGAGAAGATACGTTAGCAAATATTTGAGTTAAGAAAAATTGTTAATATTCGACTTTTGATTATTTTATTAAATAAAATGATAGCTTTTTTTTAAATTTTATTATAAAAATAAAGAAATTTTATATTGCTCTAATTATCGTTTGTATTTTATTATTTATTATTTTTATTTATTTTGTGATGTTTTATTCAAATAATTATATTATTTTACCGAAACGCGTTGTGAAATTTCAATTTTGGTCCCAACGCATTGGGAACAATTTTGCATGTTCCTAACGCGTCATAAGATTTCAAATTTGATCCCGTCACGTTGAAAATTTTCAACTTGATCTCAACGCGTTGGGATTAAATTTACCATGCTCCCAACACGAATTTCGCGTTACGAAGCCTCATACATGGTCCCAACGCGTTCTGATCATATTTTCCGCTTCCGGAGCGAATTCGCTTCTGGAAGCTAACATATACAACAAAGTAAATGTTTGTTATTATTAAATTTCATGTTTACCGTTACACTTTTAAACAAAGTCTTTTCTATAAAATACAATTTTTAAAAAATATACATAATTAAACCAGTAAAAATTAAATTAATTTTTTTTATAAATAAGCTAATTTTTTAACCACCTTTTAAATGATTTTTTGCAACTTTCTTTCTCTCTCTCTCTCTCTCTCTCTCTCTCTTTCTCTCTCTCTCTCTCTCGTTTTTTTAAACACTCTCCTTTTAGTCAGTAACCAAAATGTAAGAAGTTTTTTTTATGAAGACCAAGGTAAAAACTTTTGAAATTTAAATAATTATTTAAATTTTAAATAGAGTATACAGTTTTATAAGAATTGAAGTCTATATTATACATAATTTTATTATTTTTTAAAGAATTTAAAATGACGCAGTATTCATGTCTTATACATTCTTCTTACACAAAATCTCGATATTATTTTAAATCTTAAATAAAAGATGCAATTTTTCATAAATTAATTGAAATTTGTGAATTTTTTATAGATTAATTAAAATTTGTAAAAAAATAACCAAAAAATACTTAAAAAATTATCAAAGTGTACAAAAATAGAATCGTAAATAATGTTTCTGATCCTAATTAATCAATACACTTGTTGAAAAAAAACAAACATAATTTATGCTATATATTTATAGCAACAAGGTTTTATGCACGAAAAAAATATATATTATATTGAGACAGAGGTACATAAATCCTGTGAATTGCAATAGGTAAACATTAGCCTGAACCAGATATTGATATATTACACGTGTGTACAATAATATCTAATGTGTAATGTTGATAAAACATAATATACAATAAAACTGTGATTCATCTAGATTAGATGACATTTCACCCATATAGATTTCGTGATATTGTGTAGTATATCAATACCGCAGTTCCAGGTTAATTTTACCTATACTGCATTTTACAGAATTTATATGTAATAAATGAATAAATCCCATTAGTAATTACTTTTTTCTTGTATAAAAACGTAACATTTTTATAAGAGAATAATAATGCAATTTCATATAATTTTGCTATAAGTGGACACAAAATAAATTTTTCTTTTAAATGTATTTTTATTCTGATAATGTCATATAGTGTCACTTATTTCCGGTTCAGTTGATAGGACTCATTGTCCTGATTGCACTTTTTCTTCAACCCATTATAATTATTATATGTATAATTCATCTGCTGCTAATCTTTGATTGAACAATAAAGACTATTATTTATTTATTTATTTATAATTTCAAGTTTCAACATTTAAACTATATTACAATATGTGCGACACAAAACACACATAATTTATTTTATCCATGAAGAAATAAATATAAATGACCAATTAAAAAGTTACCTATTCTATATACTATATACTTAATCTAAATCCCATGATGACCAATATATTAGTTAAACAAACTTTTGTCTACTGTAAGTTGAAGTGTAATTACTCCACATGGACGTGAATAATGTACATTGTGACTCAATATTGATTATATCAAACCACGAATCAATACAAATATTGTGCTGAGTTATTCACTTTACATATTATTATATAGTATAGGCGTCACACGAAACACGTATAATTAGACATTTTATATGATGAATTGAACTCAAGGGAGCTGATACGTATAATATACTGTGTATATTATATATGCATATAATTATAACATGCGAAGTTATACAATTAAAATTGCGCCTATATGTCTAATAATTTTTAAATAGTCCCCACACGAAAAGAAAGGACCAAAGAATTATAATCATCTTGGTTCAATTATAGCAAAGTAATTTTGCATTACTATAAATAAGAAATAATCTATGCTCAACTGCAAAGTAACCCTATTTTACAACAAGAAAGCAAAATAGAAGCGTATACTGTACTGTACACATGATTTTGATCATATATTTTACCATATTCAAAAACTTGCACTAAATTAAAAGTGATTATTCTTGTGAGAAAAACACGCGTTGAATTTAAATGGTAATACATTAACACAATCATGTTTACATATACTATTGTCATAATATATAGTATACCATTCAGCGCATTTTTTTTTTTTCTTTCATAAAAATAACATAATAAATTTAGCACCATGAGTTTTTGTTTGGTCAGATACGTTATCGTATCACAAATCATGTATATGTTACAGTATGTATAATAGCATAATTTGTGAATTTTATTTTATTCGTACATAAGAGGCATAATATAAAATTTTCTATTAAATTCATTAAACAAAAATGATAACGATATTTCATACTTATAATATGTTTTTAGCTATATAGGCTTTGCATGGCTTTATAAATTCATGTACTAAATTTGAAAGAACGTCCAAAACTTTTCAAATCCACTTGAGAGAATATTCCTCATGAGGATCGTTTATAGCACGTCAAAATAATATGAAATGTGAAGTAATTAAATAAAATGATAATAATTAGCAAAAGTATGATGTAAAACTTTTAACATAAAACGTAATTTTATACTAAATAACATTTAATTTATAATTTTGTATTTAAAACGTAAACTTTTATTGTATTATAATAATTTTATTATAAAATAATTTACAAAGTGTTTTTTGTCTTTATAGTTTAGATAACTTGTTAATTTGTATGAAGATTCTTAAAAACATTTTATATAAGTTAACTAAAACTTTAGTTTTAAGCGTGGTTTTAAGTAAGTGCAGTGAAAACAAATGTGTACTTACAACTCATATGAGGTTGGTTTTTATATAATACTGATAAAATGTTTATTGACAAATCAACTATAATATATTATAGCTCGTTCTATAAACTACACACAAATATTGAGCCAGCTTCGAAAATGTTCCTTTGTTAAAACATCTGGTTATGACGTCGTTACCTGTTTACTACGTTTATACATAAATAATGGTTGATCATTATTATTTTTTTCTTTTAGAACTTTGAACTTGATAAGAATGAAAGAAACTTCCCAAAAAAAGTTCCAGTCTCAATATGCGACTCACTTGTATCGACTCAAAAAAACAAGATCAACCAATGAATGTGTCTTATTTTGTTGGTCAGCCAATCACTGTTAGTGAGATTCACTTTGTTTTACGGAACGAGCTTGTGTGTTTGTTTTTTCAGTGTATTCGTTGCTAATGAACATAATAGTTAAATATTCTCATTATATATTCAGAGAATACATACAAAAAAACTTATTCAGCAATTTTATTTCAATGTAAAAGAAATATTTTATATTTGCAAGTTTGCGTTATACTTCATTTATTTTCATTTTTATGTCAGATTAAAATAATATATTTCATAGAAAATGTAAAAAAAAAAGTATAAATGTACATAAATCATTTCTCTAAATATATATTAACTCTTGTGGCATGAAGTTTTACCATTTATCAAAATTTTTAAATGTGTAAAAAATTCAATTACATTTGTGCACGTGATTGCTTTTATATTTTAATATATATATTTTTTTTATATTGATGTTATTTTACTTTGCGGTAAATATAGAAATAATTCAATTATTTTATCGTTTATTTACAAAACTACATTTTTTTGTACTTTTTGTTTTGTTTTGTTACGGTGGTGACGTATAACCAATCAGCAGAAGCACGCGGGAAAATGACAGAGGTCACCTATATTTCCCTATAGACAGGGGTAGAAGTTGAAAATTTCTCTTGCCGGGACCATAGTATAATTAAAGGAGGATAATATGCGGGGCGAAGCCCCGCCAACGGGGGGTCAAGGGGGGCGTAGCCCCCTTGCGGGGGTCAAGGGGGCAGAGCCCCCTGCGGGGGTTAAGGGGGCAGGGCCCCCTTACCGCCGGAGGTACGATTTTTTTAAATATCTAAGCAATTTTACCGATTTCTGTTAAATATAATTAAACAATATTATAAGATCATAGTTTCACTTTTTACCTAATATTATTGCTATATAGCAAAAAATGTTTTAAGGTGACCAAGTAAAACAAAACTTCATAAAACTTAGTTCGTTTTTTTTTTATGTATGGTGATAAATAAAAGAGGGTTCCGATTATACTGTTTTCGGTTTTCCACAACTAGAAAAAATTCTATTCTTTACGTCATGATTCTTTTTTTCAAGATTAAAAATCAAATATTTTATTTTAGTTTTATTTTTTACATTTTGCATAATATTAGTGCATTAAAATAAAAAATATGTGACGAACTTACTGAAATTATGTTCTCTTCAAAAATGATGAAAATTTTTAAACGGCAAAGCAGTGGAAATAAATGAAAAAAAAAAACATTGATTTTTTTTTTTTTTTTTTTTTTTTTTTTTGCTTTACTATTTATTTCCACTACTTTACTGTTTTAAAGTTGTTAATAATTATTTGAACATAACATCAGAAAAATCATACTTTTTTATTATTTTTTTTTTCATGTATTTATTTTTGTCATTAAAAAAATAGCAATAAAGCTCCTGATATTATGTTGGCTTACAAAATTAGAATTTTGTTCATTGATTTACTTATGTCCAATATCCACTACTACAATGTTTCAAAGTTGTTCATGATATTTTATGTGAACATATTAGTTTCAGGAAATTAATTATAATTATATTAATTATTATATTTTGTGGAAATTTATGAATAAATAATATCGAAAAATTGTGATGAGTTTTCTGAAATGATTTCTAATAAAAAAAAGCATGAACAACTTTAATGTCTTTTTTATATTGAACTTTTTGTAATTCAAATTGCTAATTACAAAAAGTTCAATATGAACAAGGCAAACCATGAGTGAAGTGGCAAAAATTAATGGAGGGGCTGGGGGCAGTATTTTGTTCCAAAGTCTTCACAAGAGTTTTTGTACTTTTATGATAAACTTAAAACATATCAGACAATTTTTTATTACATTTGATAATTTATTTTTATTTTCTTAATAAATTTAATTTCTCCTTTTTTTTTTCTTCTGCATTTGATTTAGTTCAAAATATTTAGCTATTGAACTGCATGCAATGAGACTGTAATATTAGTTAATTAATGTAAATACTGAAAAATAAAATTGGGGAAACATGATGCTTTCAGAACCCTTTATAGATTAAATCATTAATAACACACTTTTGTACTAATTAAGGTAAATTTATAGAAGTAAACTAGTCATTTACTTGAATGAAATAGATTTGATTTTTATTATTACTTATTTAGCCCCCTTTTTTTCTTTTCTTTTTCTTCCTTTTTTTTTTTTTTTTTTTTTTTTTAGTTTAGAACTTTTACCGAAACCTGCCGGGACCAAGTCCCGGCAGAATTTCTTATGCCGGGACTTGGTCCCGGCAGTCCCGCCTAACTTCTACCCCTGCCTATAGAGTCTATGCAGTCATGTTAAAGTCAACGCCATGTTGGATAACTCAATAACATGGGTGACATAGAAAAATAACTCATTTTGCTATAGTTTAAAAACACTATGCAATATTTTTGAGAGTATTAATGCTGTAAATATGTTGAATTAGTATCTCAAGTATGTGAGAACAATAACAAAATAATAAACGATTTCACAAAGAAATTTGCCTAAAACAAAGTTTGTCCTGTGCTGAGTAATGTTATGCACTACTCCAGTATGGCCTCCAAGAGCATTAAATATGAAGTCATGCGCATACACCCTATACTTTAGCATTAAAGAATCAAAAACAGATTTTTGACAAAAATACTATTATAATACATAACTGTACACCTAAATTGTGTATGCCAAGTGAACGTATTAATATCCTGAAAGTATGTCTCATGAGAGCGTCTCATATATGATATACATATGAAAGTACAGAGAAATTTAAGTGATGCTTTGTTAGCCACACTTTTGTATGTTGAAAGATAATTGAAATAATTTGAGCAATATTTTTCACAAGTCAAAAGTTTTTAATTTAAATTTTTTATGCTTTCAATATCTCATTATTTTACTCTATATAACAACTCCGGTGTCATATGAAAGAAAAATATGCAGCACAAGACAAAACTTAGCTTCATATATACGACAAAAATGATGACATGGTATAAATATAAATACGCAATCAAAATTGTTCAATATTGTTGATTTTATATAGCAGGTATGTTGATTATATTTATATAATAAATTAACAAAGACAAAATAAATACCTTTATGCTGAATCTTTGAATATCAATTTCATAACTTGTTTTCAAAATGACTTATATGTCTATATAATATTATGATTAGCATAATTAATTATGTGGGAATCGCCCATATCAAGCATGAAAATATACGAGAGACATAAAAAATTAAAAGAAAAATTCTTTCACCTAATGAATCATTATTAATAAACGTATTAAATTTTAATATGTAGTTTTTATTTACCTGTTTACATTTTCACTTATGCACGGAAAGAATAAATAACATAATTTATGCTGTATTTATGTCATTATAGCATAAATGTTGCTAAATTATAGAACAACAGAAATTATTATGCTGTACAGCATAATATTTATGCTATTGTTACACAGTTATTATGCATTATAACACAAATTATGCTGTATTGGACAAATTGTGCTGAAAATAAGCCAACATAATTATTACGCAGTTATTTTTGTCCGTGTGTATAATGTTTGTTTCTGAATTTATTTATTTTTCGTATTTCTTCTTTCATTTTTCTATTCACTCCTTTATTTACCTATTATACTTACATTCAAACAAGTAACTTAATTTTAAAAAGATATTGTTGCAGTATAAATAAAAAGTGCTCACCTCTCAGTACGTGTAGTTAAAAAGTATATAATATAGGTGTATGTACTGGTACACAAAGTGCGGTTTACAAAGTTTGTGATAAAAATGTCTCAGTATAAAATAAGGTTGAGTGAGACCACAAAAGAAAAGAAACTCGAGTCATGATGATGTGATGTCCTCGACGAAGCGACTGAAGTTTCTAACTCACTTTATGTCATGACTGCTATATAGCTGCTGCTTGTTACGTCAATTTCATCTCATCTCATCCGAGCTATTGTCAATGTTATATTATATATAGTCGTATCAACTTGACACATTCACAGTGTGGTGATAACTGACTGACTGACTGACTGCTTGCCTTCAATTGATGCCACAATATAATAATTGTAATATGATACTATTTTTATATCTCATCAATGTTATAACTTAATATTCAATTTATATTTGATTTATTTTATGTTCTTTTTTTTTTAAGGACAGTACACTGAAAAAAAAACTTGTATGTGGTAAAGATGATAGTGAGTACATACACTGAGAAAATAATTATATAGTGACCAAGCAATCCTTGGGTTAAATCATTACCAAAATATGTTGGGAGTTCAAAGGTTAAAAAAATTATAATTATAACTAACTATAGATGAAGTATAGATATTATAGTGAACCGAGAGTTAGTATTTTATATTTTTCTGCATTCACGGACAAAAACAAATAAGAATTATGCTATAGATCATTTTCAGCAACATTTTATCATGCTATAATGCATAATAATTTGTTATTACTTACACTATATTTTTTGTTTCTTCTCATCCAATGTAATAACACTATAATTATATACAGCAACATTAGCAACATATATAAATGCAGCATAAATTATGTTTGTTTGTTTTTGCGTATTTGGCAACAAATTTATATAGATTATATAAGTATAGTTTGTTTTTTTCACCCTTCTCAATTAAAAGCCAATTAACCGCATATCAGTCAATAGTGTTTTTGACACTCATATATGTTTTTTCAAATTCCAAAATTTAGTTGGTCCTTATTTGATGAGTAAAATGCTTGAAATGTTATTTTTCTGGTCTTAGTGATGCACTGATTAACTATAGATTATAATTGGCCAGTATTTCTTACCTTCGCTTTTTAACCATAGAATATAGTTCGTTTGTTTTGATAATCAGTTCTTGTTCTTATATAATACGATGCACCATAAACAGTATATAGGCTTTACGTTTATTATTAATTTTAACCATATTTTATAGTATTATAGTGCTGTGTATTGCTTAATATTATTAAACCATTGTTTATAAGTTTAAAGCTTTTTAGGTAATAAAATTTAATATTAAACAGTGTATTCACTTACATAATAAAATATATTTACTTTCATAGATATTCAAAACATAATGCGTATATAAATACGTTAAAAAAAAAGGAGAAAGCTATAATACCCTTTCATGTTTATGTTGCAATCTTTTACATTATTATAAATTTGTATATCCCAGCAGAGAGAAAATTATTATAACTTTACCATAATGACATATGCATTATATGAAAATGATTTATTGTCATATAATAATACATTTCTCGTTTATAGAATAATGATCAGATATGGTAAAAAAAAATTGTCATTGCTATCACTTTTTACGTATACATTAGAGAGATTATTTTTCTTGATGTTTCATGTGAGAGAGAGAGAGGAAATAAAGAGAAGACGCGGCAGTAGTGAGAGTATATGTACCTAACTTTACATGAGCCGCGGAATATTGTAGTAAAGTACGTTCAGTACGTCAAAACACTCAAATAAATTACTTTCCTTACTTTTTTTTAATGTCTCTTTCAATATGTATGTTGTTTTGTATATATATAAAAGATAGTATATTAAAAAAAAAAGTACATCGCACTATTTATTGAGGTATCAAAATATTATAATATTTTATATGACGTACAGTGTCTGTACATATGGTTTAAATTTTAATCAATAATAATGTATTGCCTTAAATGAGACTTTTAATTAATTTTAATGGTTTTTATTTCAGATAAATTGGAGTAAAATTTTATAGCATATAGTAACTGCACATTATACTATTTAACTTTTTTTTTTTTTACGCATACCAATTCAAAATTATATATAAGGTATCATTATGGCCGCTATGCGCAAATGTATTAATAATAATAAAGATTTTATTGAGCAAATAATTACAATACAAACATTGCACATAGTCAAATGAGGTTGCTCAACAGGAGATCAAAAAAGGCAAAGCCCATACAAAATATCCAAATAGTGGTTTATTGAAATTGTGTTTTTTTGGGAATTCTCATGCAAGTGTCTTATTTACTTTTTACTGAAACAATTACAGTTCATTTAATTATATTTTTAATTTACATATATATTGAAAAATATATTTATTTTATTGACAGAAAAAATAAAATAATTGACTAATTAATTATAATCGAATATTAACTAAACGCTGTTACATCCATATTTAATATGCAGGTAATCGGAAGTTGGTTCGTACGTAAAGAATAGAGGTATAATTAATAGCTATATATTTATGTCATAATATTATGTAACATATGCAGCATTATTAAATTGACACAAACATAAAGCATAAATGTCGCTACTTTATTGGGATCACTGACTGTAATTTTGCTTTTTTTTTTTTTTTTTTTATTTATTATTTTTTTTTTTTTGCCTTTAGGGTAATGGTAAACCATAAGGCATACGCAGATTACCAATAAATGAGCCTTTTTATGATTTCTCTTTACCATCTGCGTGTAGGTCGATTAAATTAATAATAATAATAATTTAAAATACATCATATGAAATCACTAGATAATTATATTAAATAAGCGGTACAGAAGACCCGAGGACAGAAAGCCCTTTGTATAATGTGGGGACTAAAGGCTTAATGGGTTGATTTGTAAACTATGTGATCTAATTAATGTAATAAAAGCATTTTTATTAATATATATGTGCTAAATTTCTGTAAAATTACAAGTATTTTACTGATTTATTTTTATTTATCAAGTTTTACACTACCTTAAATATACCATTACATATTTCAGATGACACGGTCTATTTTTATATAAATTGCATTCGTAATGCTTAAATATTTTTATACAAAAATAAATTTCATTTGATGTTTAAGCCGGAACAAATTCTCTACTTTTACGCAAGATAAAATAGAAAAAAAAATATTTGATAGAAATGTAAATATTATCATTACTAATGTAAATATTAGAACATTTTCGTGAAAATATATACTGATGTGCAAAATTTAATTTAATTCTCTATACTCATATATGTGTAGAGAAATGAGAAAATTAATTATACAGCAAGAATTATATTTACAACAATTTTCTCTCTCTCTCTCTTTCTCTCGCGAATAATTTTCATCTCCTATACTTGATGAATTTCACACTCTTGTGAACCGTATATTCATTTTAGCGAGTTAACTTTTCATATTATAGCACTGTTAATTTAATACCACAGTTTATATATGCTAGAAACATCTATCTATTTATTATTTACACTGAAAAAACAAACATATTGTTTGAATTTTAGGCAATGTTCCTTACTTCTTACGGCTCTCAGATTTTTTTTTTCTTCTTTCAATTTTTGTGCATTTTGTGGTTTGAGTAATCCGTTGCTTGTTTTTTGAACTAAACGATCAATTTGTTATCAAAATAAAGGTAAGAAAACTATATAATATAATATATCATATAATGACGTAAAAATGTCTGCGCGAAGGTAAGCAAGATCTCAAGCCTTGTGAAGGAGTTTTTTTTTTTTTAGTCCGACTCATAAATAGGTAAAGAGCGACCACATAAATGTTAACGAAGCTTATCAAATCGTTATAAATCGTTTGTGAATATGATTCAAAAACCATAATCACAAATATATAATTATATTTATAACATTTTGTTCCGTGTAATTTTTTGTTATGAAATACGTATATTAGATAAAGTGACCTATATTATAAAATATATCGTTTTTTAAAAAACTTCTTCATTACAGAAGTAATATTATCATGCTATATACTTATGTATATAAATTTTGCATTTAAATTATATTTAAAATTCAAAGCTAATATTACTTTGTATATTATATATATATTTTTTAATTAAAGCAAAGGAAGCTTTTAATAAAAGTTATATTAAATGGAAATAGAAAAATAAAATATTGCAAATAATTAAAGTAATTTTGCACGCTCTATGTAAGATTTTTTTATAAAATATTAAAAAAAAAAAAAAAAAAAGATAAAAAATATTGCTAATTACAACGGTTCATGACTTTTATATTAATAATATTATAAATTAAATTTATTATATAAGTATTAAATATAATATGAGTATAATCTAGTTAATTTATAAAAAATATATTTTTATACTTATTACAGCCTTATGAGAATATAATGCATTCATATGAGACTTTAATAAAAGATAATGCTCTATTTGAATACAAGGTATAATGGATTTTCATACACAGTAAAATTCTACATCAAAGTATCTGTAAAGGCTAATGAATTTTTCTTTGTAAAAACATGATTTTCATTACTTTTTTTTTTAACAAATGCTTTTCCATGAGTTTTCCGAGCTCAATTTTTTTTTATCGAAATAAAAGAAGAAAAAACAATGTAAAATTTTAGAGTGAAGAATTTCTTTACATAAAAAAAAAAACAAAAAACGTTCCGTGTATTAATAATCTAAATCGATATGTACTCTCATAATTCACATATTTTTATCACTTCTTCTATTGTATGTGAGAGTGACTTTCATGGTGTATAAAGAAATTCCTTTTCCTTCTTCACGAATATATATTGATCAAGAGTCAATAAGTTATTGGAATTCTATTCAACCGTTAAATCAATCACACATAAAATTTTTTCATTATTACATATATAATATTTAAAAAAAAAATAGAGATCACACATTATAATTAAATTTTACCGTTGAAATATTTTATATACGTCATAAAATTGATTTTAAAATAAAGCACGTATATTTTGTACAGTAATTAAAAATTTCATTAGACTATAAATCTTATAGTATAATTATCTTTCAAATAATATGCGCGCTTTATGATTTTTTCTTTATATACATAAAATTATAAAGTATGGCTTATTATAATTTTAAAAAAAATGATATAAATAGTTGATTTTTTTTTTCTTACTGTAAGCAGCTGTCATTGTAGATTGTATCCAAATATCGCACTAAGATAATAGAACACAACAAAACCACATGCACGGTGCACCAAACAGAAAACCGTCGCACCTGAATGAGAGATATATCCTTACTGACGAGGAAAAATGAAAACACACCTGGTCTGTTTTGTAAGGTTTTATTTTAAACAGCCGTTGAAGTTATAGTGGGAGAAGGGGGAGGGTATATATTATTATATAGTTACGTTCTCCCACCTTAAATAACCATGCCGTCACGAATGGAACTAAAATAAAAGATGAGTTTAAAAAAAAAAAAAAAGTTGTATGGACCACAAAACAAGAGTTTTTTTTAATACATTATATTCAAAATGTTGTTATTAAAGTTACTTTATGCATGTTAATATCATATTAAAATGAACCTTAATGTGTTTGTATGTTAATTTTATTATGTTTTGGTCAGTCTAGGGCTAAAAATATCCTCAGACTCTAAAATGAGAGGGAGAGTGAAGTAGAAGAGAGAGAGAGAAAAAAAAGAGCACTTGCCTCCCTCTCATTTTCCTCATTCTAATTTAAAATTGTCTTTAAGTTTAAGAGAGCTCTTCCGTCTCTCTCTCTCTCTCTCTCTCTCTCTCTCTCTCTCTCTCTCTCTCTCTCTCTCTCTCTCTCTCTCTCTCTCTCTCTATCTCTCTCGTTCTAATTTCATTAAATACTTTAATTCTGTCTGGCTAACACACCATAATTTTAAAAATTAGAAAATTAAAATATAATGCATTTATTATTATCATTTAAGTTTAAAGATGTGTTTACACGCTGCAATTAAATTGATTAGTTAATTATAATGCTGCCATATTTTAAACGCTTGTCTTTTTTTTTTAATTTACCAATATTTTGTAAAAAAATCTCAAACTTTGAAAGTGTTTAATGCAATCAAATTAACTTTGCAATCACCTTTATTACTCAGCTAAACAACAGGGCTTTAAATAAATTTAAATATTTAAAAAAAAAGGAGATATAGTGTGTAGTTTAGATTACAATCGCTACTGAATTAACTGTAAAAAAATGTTTACATTGAATAATCTTTTACATCAAATACTTTAACAGCAATGAAAATTGCAATATAGTGAAGTGTTAAATATATAAACGAAATATTTATTTTTACGTTGAAATATCGATATACGTTTATATGCGGGTGAACATATAGAGAGCGAAAGTTATTATTGTATTTTTTTTCTCGATAACAGCTGCCGCGAATACAAACATCATTATATTGCGAACAGAGAGGAGTTCATTTTTTTTCCTACCTGTATTTTTTTCTATTATAAAAACACCTTTTTGTATACAAAACTTATTGTCATGATGACTATTTTTCATTGCCGTATGCAAGAGGGTGAAATTAGACCCCCCCCCCCTACAACCCTCTCTAGGTATAAGATTTATGGTGATGTACTTTTTTTCTTATGCAACTCAAGTGCATAATCTTTTTTTATGCTACATTTATTTTTATTTATAAACATATACATACGTCTTTCTAAATATATAATATGATGCAACATAAAATATTAAGTTAATATATAGTTTTGCATTATCATAAGGTTTTCTATTTTTATTTAATTGATTACATGATCATTTATTTTAATCTATCTTTATTATAAAAGTTTTTGCTCAAAATATAGCCACAAAGATTCAATGAATTATCACTTATTTTTAAATGATCGTTTCTTTGTGGGATTTTCTTGAGACACACGTTCACTTGGCATACACAAATTTAGAACTTAGATGGTACACCAAGAACTGCTAATTGAAATGGCCAATAATGTAATGTAATGCTCCTAAAATAAAAATCTAAAGCCTTGTGAGCACAATGCAATATTTTTTAACGTTTAATTAATTTGATATTGGTGTAATTTCTATAATAAAATTCAAGTTGCTTGCAATAAGTAAATATTTTTGCTAAGTGTGAAAAGGCAATGAAAGGTCCATTCAGACGGAGCAATACAATTTTGTAATATTTTTGACAACAGTATAATTATTTTGCAAGCAAGCGGGCAAAAAAAAAAAAAAAAAAAGCTTAAAAAATACAACTATAAAAGTTGATAACTTTATTTTTCATTTTTAACACAAGGAGTTTGCTTTAACAAGAATTGGTGATTTTAATATTATTAATAATTTTTTAATTTTCTAGATGCACATAGTAAATCTGACAGTATATAAGAAAAGTTTGGAGATATCATAACATTGTAAATTTTAAACTTGTTAATTATATTAATTTTATTATAGAGGTACTACAATAAATAATTAAGCTAAGTCGTTTTATATATGTGCGTGATTCACGCTCCTTATAATGTATTAATTACGTGAGAAGTGTGCAAAATTTTCACAAAATTCAATTTATAATATTTTTAAAAAAGTTTTAAGTCTATAGTCCTCACCATTAAACTGTTTTGTAAAAATTAGATTATATAAAGGTATAAATAAAATAGCGTTTAATAAATCAAAATCAATTATTTCCATATAAATACGCCTCTAAAAATAAACAAATTTAACAACACTAAAGAATCAAAGACGAAGATTCGTATTTGATTTCATTAAAACCAAAAAACATAGAAAAAAAATTTCATAAATAAAAAAAAGTTTTCCATGACACTAAAAAAATATATACAGTACAGAAATACAAAGACTTTGTATACAATAATAAATATGAAAGATTTTTAAATTTCAATCCCAATAACTTCTTTGTACAAATGTATCCTATAAATCTTTAGTAATATTAAGGGAGTCTTTATAAAAGCATGGAGATAAAACTATTGTCATATAAAATATACTGATCATACATTAATATTTTTTCTCTCTCAAGAAGAGATTTTTTTCTTCTTTACTCTCAACAACAACAATGCACATTGTCAAGAGTAAAAAACTGACAATAAATCTGTTGTGTTGCGTCCATACAATAGTAATACTCATACATTTAGACACTGTTATACGTGTACAAAGAAAAATGATATTAATGATCGTTGTTTCATAAATATGAAGGATCATTAAAAAAGAAAAATTCAAAGATCATATTACTCTTCACTTTTATGCTTTGAACTTCATTTACAATGTATAAAAAAAATTAATTTAATATTTTGATAGTGCGGATACACTTTTTTTTTATTTACAGTGTTTAATTCCAGTGGCTAACTTTAATAATAAAAATTACATGCAGGTGATATTATTTTCTCAGAAATTGTTTTGAAAGATCTTATTAATGACATGAAAAGTAGGCTGCAGGCGTACCCATGTTTTATAATTTATTATGGGCATTTTTAGATAGAATTTTATACTGTACACTTCAAGGCTTTTTGTAAGACAAATTCATTCGCGTATTTAATATAACTTTTAATTACTCATTACATGAAATTAAGTCTTGAAATACATCAATATTTCAAAACAAAGTAATAATTTATACGTTACACGATTTTTTTTTCTTTTTGCATTTTTAAAATCATTTAGTGAACTCATGATGCGAAGAAGCAATAAGACATTGATGGTATATAGAAATTTAACATAAAGAAAATTAATTTAACGTCGAGAATGAACTCATCGTTGCGTATATATATTAGAACAAAGGAAGCGATAATCTCTAATTTATTTGAGCACTATAATATATATTTTATACAAAAGGTGTATATAAACTGCTGTATATTACCAAGTTGAAAGTAATGTTACAATGGCTTCATATATATATGTATATATATATATATATATATATATATATATATATATATATATATATATATATATATATATATATATATATATATATATATTATATATATATCAGTGTTGTAGTCCTAAAGTTTTACGAAACAGGGCGCTTTATTTAACTCCAATGGTGATTACTATGAGGGGCCGAAGGCCCCCTTAGGCCCGCCGCAGGCGCGAAATTTTTGAGTGCCACGCCCATTTTTAGGGGAAAAACAACAACAAACAAACAAACGGTATTTTCAATGCATTAATTGTCATTTTGTACCTAAATTTTATTAATAATAAATGAAAATTGTTGCACTAGTTGCAAATTAAAAATAATTTTGTAGCCTATAAGTTTTATACTTCTCTCTCTCTCTCTCTTTCTCTCTCTCTCTCTCTCTCTCTCTCTGGGACACCGTCCCACTGCGGTCCCATACGACTACAGCCCTAATATGTATTAATTTGCTACCAATTATAAACTGACTTATAAGAACTTATTATTATTAAAATAGTTTATGCTAACAATAATTTATTATTTTTATTTACTTACCAGTGTAATCGACTTGGATGCCACTTTACTAGAGATAGTACATACTAGTGCATAGGGTCACTAAATTGAAGAAATTAAACTGACGATCTTGAGAACCTCTAGTCCGTAGCATATTATTATTTTTTTTTATGCATTAAACTATGTATCACTGATACTAATTTTGAATGATTGATTGAAAACTCTAACACTTTGCATTTTTAAAAAACGTACTGCCATTTATAAAATAGCGAGAAGCGGTCACCTAGAGAATTGTACTCCTACTGCGAGAAACACCTGATTTTTGGTACCTATTTAAAAAAAAAATAGCAAAAATTATACCCCCTTCGTACTTTTCTCCCTCACTTTTTTTAGGGGAAGCATGTTGTTTAGAAGTAATTTTTTATATATTTTAACAATTACGAGAGAGAGAGAGAGAAAGACAGAGAGAGAGAAAGAGAGAGATTTGAAGCTTGACTCCGTCAATAATTCTTTGTGGCCTGTCAGTGTGATAGTCATACTATACAGTATACAATCACTTTTTTTTTCTTTTTTTTTTTTTTTTTCTTCTTTTTTACCAAAAAAGTCGATTTAGAGGGATTAACGTATACACCTGAATGTCCCAGGAAATTGCGCTCAGATGCACAATTATAATTTGACAATGCTTAAAATAGCTACTAAATAAAAACTCTACCTAAGTGGTTATCATGTATGAACATGTTTCTGTCTATTTTCTTAACTTACCTCGGTTTTTCTATTCTTTCATTCATATGATTTGCTGCAAATGTAATGTGCATTCTTTTGTCAGATTACTAATATATTTTTACTTGTACTTTTTCTAATTTTGGACTCAAAAGTATAAATTTTACTGAAGTTTGCAGTGTATTTGTCGTACGTAAACCTTATGGAGCGCCTCATAGCGCCTTTTTCAATTCTCACGAAGCAGGGCGCAAAGCATGCAAAGTTTCACGAGCCAGGGCGGCGCCCTGGCGCGCCCTGCCTCCACTACACCCCTGATATATATATATATATATATATATATTGTACATAGCTATAGAACACGAAAGATAAACTCCTCTGTATTTTGTCACAGTATGCATCAAGGTCGCTCTTTTCTTAATTAAATTAAAACTAATTAAAAGGAATAAAATAAATTTCAATTATATTCTCACAATTAACGAGAATATACTTACTATATTATACACTTGTATATGTAATATATAATTAAACTAAAGTATTACTATACAATATATATATTTATGTATAACGTTGCTTATAATTTATAATGTTGATATTTTGGTAAGTATAAAAATATATCAAAATATTAAAAATATTGTAAAAAAAAAAAAAAAAAAAATCATAAGTTAATGCTATTACGAAATCTTAGTGTCACTATTTGAAACTCACTCAGTTTCATATACACACAAAGCTTTTTATAATACCGATTGTGGGATTTTTATACAAATTTAATAACCATTTTTATGGGGAAAATACAAATTTTAACTTCAAATTTTCTATAGGTTAAACTTAGGTTCAGTTTTTTTTTATGGTCAATCAAAAATCTGTGTGAAATCGTAAAACAGATTTATTTATTTTATACCAATAACCGGGGAAAACATGGATTCAGTTACTAAGATATAAATGTATAGTTCTATCGTTTACGAACAATTATAGTGCATTTCTTTACAATATTACGAGTGAACATAGAAATTTTATTTATAAATCAATTCTTAAATAATAATAGTAAAAAAAAAAAAAAAAAAAAAAAAAAAAATCAAACATTTAATTGAAAATTTATTCATAATTATTCATAAAAGTTATAAATGAAAAGGGAAAAAAATTTACGTAACATTTAACAAAGAAGAAAAGTCAATATTTTTATGTAAGACGAAAAAGGTATATGACGTCACTGGTAACATAACCGACGTATAGAGTCACATTATAAGACAAGAATATGTTGTGCTGGAGGGTGTAACTAATGCACTGCTTTTGTTTTACGTGTATATATATAACACATATAAATATATGTGTCCGTCGGTCTGTTCATCTTTTGTATAAATTCATTTGCTTTTTCGTCTTCACCGTAGGAGAGATCCTTTATCATTATTTTTCTTCGGGCATTCTATACACACATAAAAAAAAACTTTTCTTTTCTCTGTCTCTGTACTCTATAATAGTACGTGCGTACGTATGTGTGTTATGGTAAAGGTGGTAAGCTTATACTTCTTTTGAATGTTTAATGAAGATGACATTTCTTTTCTTATTCTTATTTTTAATGTGCCTTTGGTTCAAGAAAAATAACGTAATAATAGTATTATGAAAAGTAACTTACGTAGATATATAGACTTGAATTTAATATCTATATAATATATTTACAGTAAATTTTTTTATACAATAAAAACTAATACCATTTTAGTATGGGGTTAACTGTGAGAAAGGGATAGATATAATCAGGTCTAATCTTCGGCTTTTCAATTTTAATATTAAATATATTTTGAAGAAATTAATAATTAATTTATTCATACTTTCATGATGGGCGATTTAAATAACAGTTATAAACTACTTTCAAAATAAATTTATAAATTAAAAGTCATCATATTTATTCAAAAATTATTATCAATACTATAAATTTAGTAAATTTACATATCAATGGAAAATTATATTTAAAAAAACGTAAATTATTACACATATTTTCTTCAAGGTACAGCGTAAAAGGCAATGATTTTTATATTACAGTATATTTATTGAACATGATGCATAATATGCATTATATTTTTTATATATTTGTGCACGGGTAGAATAAATTAAATAATTTATGCTGCATTCATTAATGTCATGTATCATGTATATATAGCATAAATATTGCTATATTTTTTAGTAATTATAAATAAAATAATTATAAATAATATATATATTATGTGTTATGCTATGTTAGTATACGATAACATAAATTATGTTACTTAAAAAAATATATGTATTGAGCTAACGTATAATTATATTACAAGTTTATTTTGTTCGTTTAATATTATAAAAAATATAAAAATGTATATAAGAATAACGCAAAATGTATTTAATATGCATGCACTGATATACATAATATTAAATTATTAATAATGTTTATTTTTTTCAGTGTTGTTGGAGGTAGAAAAATAATTCATAAATATTGTTTACTTTATTTCTGGGGGAGAGAAAGAGAAAGAGAGAGAGAGAGAGAGAGAGAGAGAGAGAGAGAGAGAGAGAGAGAGAGAGAGAGAGAGAGAGAGAGAGAGAGATA